>CM044013.1:16751569-17020785 GCA_024085815.1 Flaveria linearis
TATGGGACATATGCCACGTATAGGTCAACCCAGCCACTATACGCCGCATATAGACCTATACGCCGCGTATAGGGTCCCACGTATGGGCCACAAGTCACGTATGGTCACCCCCCTATACGCCGCGTATAGAGCTATACGCCGCGTATAGGATACCCAACTATGTGTCTTCGTCCCCAACTATAGAACTATACGCTGCGTATAGCCCTATACGCGGGGCTGTACTAGCGTATAGTTCTATATACCAGTTTTTTAAATCACCCATTATAAGGCATAAAACACTACTTTAACGTTTAAATCAGTGAACGATTAACATAATAGTGATGTAGAAACAATAATACATACCTGGATGTAGAAAAATCGAAGAACAATACGTGTAGTATAGGGCTTTACGAGAGAGTTTTTTTTCGAGGTGTGTGTGAAAATGAGAAATGTTAAAGATATAGGGGTTCCGAGGATCTATACGCCGCGTATGGGTCCATACGCGGCGTATAGCATATATACTTTTTTAAATTGACACCGACCTATACGCGGCGTATGGACCTATACGCCCCGTATAGGTAAACGATGTGACGTCGAGTGTCAGTCATTAATGTCGTATTAATGGTCGATACTATACGCCGGGCATGGGCCGCGTATGGACCTATACGCGGCGTATAGGGTGGTGTCGATTTAAATTATTAGGTGTCTATTTATTAGGACCCTTCAATATAAAAAGACAATTACATGAATGCAGATTTGACAAATCGAAACTCACTCTCTTTTGTCGATTTTTTTTTTTATTTTTTTGAAAAAGAGGAAGTTTATATATCGACTTCGATGTAAAGCAACTACAATTACTAATTGTCCACTATTAAGTGAAACCAACCATCATCTATACCGCTCTTGACAACAATAGTTCTTGTGTTGTTTCATCTTTAATAACTTAGGAACAGTGGACCATTATGTGGAAATCATGATTAAATACACGCAATTATATATTAGCCACAAATAAGTGAAATACATATTTGTTTACGCCCATTTGAAGAAACATTGGATTGCTATTGCTATTGCTATTTTTCACTTAGCCGAACAAGACACTCAATGCACAGCTTTCTGCCATCATTACAACCTTTGATCCTCTTGTAGCCAGGGCTTTAGAACCAAATCTAACATTTAGATAGTTTTTAGGAAAATATTGGAGTCCGATTGATACTAATAAACTATGCTATATTTGATGATATCGACCTTGGTTGAAAGTAGAAATTTAATTTTACTATGGAGAAAGTAAAAGAACATAATTTTATGTATTAGTTTAAACTATATTTAAAAAAATAAAACTTGGTTTCATACTTCAAAACAATTTCCTTTAATGGAAATTTATCAAAATGAACATGTTTGGCCAAAACTTCAAAAAAATAAACTTGCTTTTTGGTCTGTAAATTCCAATGGACATTAGTGAATCAAGTTAGTTGGAGCTTTTTATTTCAGCCTTGCCGGCTAAACAAGCTAAGGCTTAGCCTACGCATCAAGCATTGAAACACATGTAATTCCCTATGTGTAAAGTTTAGGGGCCAACATGAGTCATATTGCATACTAAATTAGCCTATAACTAGCTGATATGTTCACCTCAGCTTGCAGGTTAATTCAATCGGTAAGTCTTAGTTGATTTACCGGCTAAGCGTACACTAAAGTTCAATGTTTCTGAGCAAAAGCTATGGACTAAGATGTTGTACTGGTCCAAGGGAAACCCATCACCCAAAGGCTCCTAGTGGTAAAACCATTGGCCCACTTAGAGCATATTACATCTAGTGAGACTCCAACTCATGACCTTCACTTTGAAAAGTCATAAGATGTCTCATCCTAAATTAGTTGATCTAAGTCTCATTGGTTGTCTACTACATACACATGTGGACTTTCATAGTTTTCAATGCCTAATGCAACTGCTAATCTCTTAGCTGTTTAGCCAGCCAATCTGAAATAAAAGGCTTTGATTGGCTTTATTTTTAATGCCCTTTAGACTTATAGACCTAAAACATGTCTATTTTTGAAAAGTTTTGTTCTAACTTTATCCATTTTAATAATTTTTTAATTATAAACTTTTAATTTTAACAAATCGTGCATTTTAACAAAAGAACTTGTAGCTTAGCGATTTAAAAATGCGAGAAAAGATGTATATCCTTAATGATGAGGTTTAAATCTCATATTGTCATGATGAACTAACATGTAAATTCAACTGTATAGATTAGAGAAAATGTAACTTAACGTTTTAAAAAGAAATTTCACTAGCTAGTATGATCACAAGGGATTTAAACCGTGGCACACAACAATAATGCACCCTTTCACCACTAAGTTTTTACTTTTTACACCCACCCAAAATAACTAATATTTCAGGAAAAGAATATACGTATTTCAATTCTCATTTGTATACTGACATGTGATTTAGACAAAAAATAATAATAATAATAATAATAATAATTTCTGATCATTTATTGTCGGCATATATACAGTATATTTGTTCATGATTGACAAGGGTTTATTCTTGAGTTTAGACTTTTGAGTTTACTCAAGTAGGGTGTTTGACCTAAAAGGGTCAAAGTTGTTAAAGACAATAAATTGAGGCTCCCAATTTCTCAGAGGCCAATCCACGCATGTTTTAATGAAGGTCAGTATGGCATTTTCATGATATTGGTTGGTTTATACTGATGTCATTGACTTTTCATCATGACTTTATGCTGGTTATACTTATGTGCATTAAACTCACCCAATCATCCACTTCGGGTCTAATTTAACTCGTCTCAGTCCACTTCGGATCCAAGTTTGACCCATTTCAACGTCTTGTTCCTTCAATTTTTTTCCTACATCTTACTCGTATGAGCAAGTTTTCTCTTTTATCGTGTAAACAAGTCAAACAACTCGTGAAATATAAATTTAGATGAGCTTGAGCTAATAGTGTCTCACTTAATAAATAAGCTCGTGAGGCTACATGAGTCTTTTATTTATATAAATTTCCTACTATATTAAATAAATATTTATACACTAATTATTATCTCGCGCGCACACACACATATATATAAGAGAGAGTTTGAGAAAACCGATATTTATGTGAAAATCAAAGAAAACTACAGAAACCAATAACATAATTCATAATTTTTTGTTATGTAATTGTTAAAAGATTATTTAAATATTTATTCCATATATGTTGAACATGCATACGAGAATTAAGAGTATTACGTATACGTAACACTATATTCGATGAAAAATGGTTACATACACGTAACATATGTGTAACGTATATGTAAATCATGCTACAATTTCTTTTGATCTGCACCCTTATTTATATATACACATAAACACACACATATATATAGAGTGTAGTGATTAAAAGATTATAAAGTATGTGTTCGATTTCATTGGGTTTTTTAGTTTTCACATAAAATTGTGGTTTTTTTAAGATCTCTCCTCTCTCTTTATATATATATATATATATATATATATATATATATATATATATATATTCAAAAAATACAAGTCATTGATCTTAATACATCAAAGGTGGAATTTGGTTTATTGGTTTTCACAGTTTTTTTTCGTTTTTCATTTGAAACCAACCTAATTACCAAACCATTTTTATTTTTAAAACCGAAAGAACCATTGATTTACATAAATAAAAATTACAAATCTTTGATTTACATAAATGTAAGTCAAAACTGCTGAAATTTAGTTTTTTTTACATAATTTATTATTCATGTCTGATATACACGTATGTAAAATAGTTTAAGTTTCACCACACTTAATTTACACATATATAAATCAACAATTCTGTGGTTCTTAAAATAAAAATAGTTTTGTAATGATCCTACACACATATAAGTATATATACATACATATATATACATACATATATATATATACATATATATATAGTTATAATAAATCAAATAATATATAGTATGTTATATATAAAAGTTATAATAATAATCTATGTAAACATAGTTAATTAAATTAACTAATATAATTACCTATATATTAAAAATGCAAAGTGATGAACAGTAGTTGTAGGATCTTGAGCCGTCCGTTTATAGATCTACGGTTATAATATCACGTTTATAGATCTACGGGTATAATATCAAGTTAAGGAGGGGCTGCCAGGTATCAGGCAACCGAACCCCTACCAGTTACACGTGTTTGCATGTCCGTTTCAATGGCTGGCGGTGCAAATAAATGAAAGCTAATCTCCATGAGAAAATAGGGATTCAATCGGAGTAGATCTGATTTACTCGCTGGGATAAAATCACAGGTGCCACCATGGATACCTTAACCGATCATCTTTATCTGGGTGTTTGAGCATGTATTATCATCAGCTCTTTTGATTTTGTGTAGTACTATTAAAAACACGGTTGGATGAATAGTGATTCTTGAAATCATAGTCGTTAACTTTTGATCTATGGTTGGAAAGTAAGGTACAAGTCTTCTAGGTTAGGTGTGACTGTGAAGTCAAGTTCAAGAAATATCAAAAAGAGATGAGAGCGAGAGAGATGGGGGTTCCTCTGTGGGTTGTGGAGAGGGAAGCCGCGACGGTGAAGGTCCACGATTCTGATATCTCTTGACGGCCATTTGGCAAGTACTTTCAAATTTCTTGACGGAATCAGTTGCCTTCTTCTTCTTTTCCCTTAATATCGCAGGATCAACTGTAAAATTATATATCTTCGATTTATTACGCTGGTCATGCTACTTCCATCATTGAGGGGAAGCTAGGGTTTCTAAGGCCATATATTATCTTTTGTATCGGATTATCGGCTTTGATTATTTCAGGATTAGTTTTGAAGATTTCAACTTTGAAGATAAATAGTTGGAGGTATCGTTTACAGCCCTATTTTCAGGTTATTTGGTTTTTACTTCCGTTTATTGTTTCTAATTTGGGGTTTACTATGGTTCAGGTAGGGGAAACCCTGCATTTATGTTGTTACGGTCCCATTGACAGCTTCGACTACCAACTCTATGCAGATTTGGAGGTAATATTATCATATCTCAATCGCTTTTCGCGTTTTTGTTTCATTACTTATCGTTGTTGTTCTTCTAAACGAATGAGCTATGTTTTAGCTCTGGATTTCAATGACATTAGCTGTATCTCAAATGCATGAAGAGAGACCACACTATCAGTGGTCATTAACGAGAAAAACCTATGAGATTTGCAACGTTTCTCAAATTAAAGACTATGCGCTATTGGTTTCATTGCGGCTTTCTTTCCTAAATTAGAATAATAGGTTAACGTTTAATTTACTATTTATTACAACTGTTAGTAGTTTTTTAACTGATGTTTACACACATTTGTGCATTATGATTCCTGGTTTTTTGTTTGTTTTGTTATATGAATTTTACATTCTACTTTATTAGGAAGGGATGTAAATAAGCAAGTTTTTATCATTTACCATATTTAGAAGTCCAAATTGTAACAATTTTGCTTCATTTTATCTAATTAACGCAACGAAAATCAAATATATTTTCCACTAAAAAGTCTACCATCATCCATCAAAATTAGAAAAATATATTTGGTTTGATCAACTTGAACGATGAATTTTAAATAATAACGTTGAATTTTAAATTCTTTTGGTATTTGAAATGCATCATGATTGATAGTGGACATCCTTGAAAAAAGTTGGTCTTAAATTTCATGGTACATAGAAAATATATGATTTTGACATTCAAATAGCCTTATGCTTTTATAGTGTGCCAGCTTGTGAAGATTAAAAGATGCTTACGACTAAAGGGATTGGCTGCAAATTTTGAGACAAACAAACGAGCATGTTGACCTTTGGAGGTCAAGTGAATAGGCATCAAACTCCTAAAACAATTTTATTCCTTTAACATTTCAGAAAGAAAAACATACAGATTAATTCCACATGTTAATATTGAAAACCATATTTTTTGGCTAATATACTGAAAAGGTTGTTTCTTTTCTTTCAATAATTAGTTTCATTTGAGATGCTATAACTAGGCATTTATGCATATATGTGAATGGCTGCATATTGATTGCTTTCAACGCCTTACGTCGACTTCTTACATATTTTGCAGTCATAATTAAGAAAAGCATCACAACTTTTTATCTATGTTACAAGCATTCTCTATAAATTAAGACAGGAATCAGTTGATAATTCAGGGTTTAGTATCGATTATCTGTAGTAAGGCTAACATTTCTTTAAAGTTTATGGCTATTAGGCATTTTTTTTTCGTTGTCAGCTTGTCGTTTTGATGTTCAAAGTGAGTGGCACCAACAGGAACAACATAATGCAACCTTGCAGCAAAACAACTTTTCTTTCCCTAACCTGTTATGCACACTACTAGAAAACTGTTAATAGATGACGCGCAAAAGATGACGCGCGAAAAAAGATGACGCGCATTTACGCGTATCATAAATTATTTGTCATTTTTTAAAATTTTTTTAGAAAGGACGACACGCATTTTTGCGTGTCATCTTAATGTGTCATTTTTTAAAATTTTTATAATACCGGGTCCTTATCATCAGCTTTTCATTCCAAAACTTCTCCCGCTTCAACTAAAGCCCTAAACCTCAGCTCTCCCGCTTCATTCCCCCGCCGATATTCCCCCGCCGATCTTCCCCCGCCGGACGCGCCTGCCACTGCCGACCTTCCACCGCCGGCCAAGGCGAGTGAATGAAGTTGCTCATCAAAACTGCAGCCGACCAAGGCGAGTGAATGAAGTTGCTCATCAAGATGAGGTCGTGCGAGTCCTTACCAACACGCTCGAGACCACTAATGTAATGTCAAATCCTTTAATCTGATTGTATTGTTGCACATGAAATTTAGGGTTTTGTTGTTACCTGTTCATCGTATGCTCATTGATTCAATTTTGTTTCGGGTTCGTTGTTGGAATAAGTTACATGTTGTCTATGACTTTCAGAGATTTTCAATTTAACTAGAGATTGATAGTAGTCTCGAACTTCTGGCTTCGTTTTGGGGCCTTAAACTTTGTATCATGATGAATGAAGATGGTGTTAATTTGTAAATTTGATGTAGTTTCGTAATTGGTAGCATTATGTTTGAAATTTAGAATGAAAGGTTTTTGTGTTTTGAATTGGTGGAGTACTGTAATTGGAGGATGAGATGAAACTAATGAGGTTTTTAGGTAAATGCTACATTGTTCTGCTTGATTGTTACTGAATTGATTTGATTTTTGGTGCAGTGTCCTCACATGCTGTTTTATGGCCCCCCTGGAACCGGCAAAACTACCACCGCGCTTGCTATTGCTCATCAGCTTTATGGGTAATATATTCGAGTGTGTTATTTTTCTTGATTGTTTTAGCTTATGATTTTACGAGTGAATGTTACTTGTTCTGTTTTTTGTTTTTTTTTAATAGAGAGTGAGTTAACTTTGATGATACATAGAGTGAATTAAATTACAACAGTTTGTTTTAGAGGTGGTGCGGGTTTGATTGCTTTTTTTGTTCCATTATATTCAATGTTAACAAAGTTCAAAGGTAATTAAACACTAGGGTCTAGTTTATAGGTGTAGTGCAAAAGCTTGGTACCTTAAAGCAGTAAAAGATTTTCATGCAAAATTCCTTCCTGCTGTGATTTGGTAGCACAGTGTCACAGTTAGACATGCCTTCATAAGTACCTATTCATCACATTAAGAACACAAAGTGACTTCAATTTATTTCATTGCATTGTTCAGAATCCTACATCATTCTCAAGTTTTAGCTGAATAATTTGGCTAGATGAAAGAAGTAGAATGTTTAGGGACATACACCTCACTTTAATTAATTAAGACGGCTACAACTGTTGTGGTTTTTGCTTTAATATACTTATCCAAGGACTTGTTCTCAATCTTATGTTGTCATCCTTGGGGACCCTGAGGTTTTCATTATGTCGTACATAATTGTACGATCAAACTACTTTGCATGAAAGCTAACTTGGTCACTAATCAATTTGTTGCCCCCAATGTCTCTTTTTCTTTACAGTCCTGAGCTCTACAAGTCCAGGGTTCTTGAGCTCAATGCTAGTGATGATCGTGGAATCAATGTAGTTCGAACTAAAATAAAGAATTTGCTGCAGTTGCAGTTGGTTCTGCTCATCAAGGGTATATAATCTACCCCTTTTTACCATAAAGATTTTTAAGAAACAACCTAAGAAATAAAAAGGACACAATAACCAGTTTCCCAAATACCTTGCTTAGTTTGATATGTTGTTTTTTGGATTCCTTTGTCTTCGTGATGTAGGGGTTATCCTTGCCCACCCTTTAAAATTATCATCCTTGATGAGGCAGATTCAATGACTGAAGATGCACAGGCAAGTACCCTACCTTTTTCTAATTATTTATTAAGTCACTTTTGCTATTAGAAATGTTATATGCCCTTTCGGCCTTTCTTATCATTATTAGTGCAACAAATTATATGTTGACTAATAGATGGTGTTGAACTTTACGTATGTTACATTACATGATTGTTTTGTTGTACTTTTCCGTGGGGCATCTACACTTAGTTAGAACTACCAAGCACATTTGATTAACTTTTTACGTAGTTGTGTCCATTTTCAGCTCTTGTTATGCAGTCCAAGAATGTCCACATTTAGGCAAATATTCACGAGTAATATGTTTTTTGTATTGCAGAATGCTTTACGACGTACCATGGAAACATACTCAAAAGTAACAAGATTCTTTTTTATATGCAATTACATCAGCAGGTCAATGCTCAAAGTTTTATACGATAGTATTTGCTTTTGTATTTGTGATATATCTCTAGAAAGATAATACATTTCTTTATATTTATAGATTATTTTTGCTGAGCCTGTTTCCTACGTCATCTCACACCTCTGTTGGACGGGTGTGGTGGGGTTGTAGGAATTTTATATACCTAAGTTTGATACACATTAGCCATTTACACACATAGGAATATAAACAAGTGTCTCCAAACATTGAACTGAAACGGATTAAATTACCTTGTGTGCGCAACTCAAAAAGGTATGTAGGATAAAGAGAGTAGTCTTCTAAAGGATCATATGTTACTTTGAAGCTGAAGTTTTTGAAGTTGTTAACAAAATATATAAACATTGACTTGAAATATGGCATTTCAGTATAAGTTTAAGTACATAGTTTCAATCATAATATGTATTGATACTTGTTATCTATAGTTTATGCAGAAATGTCCATATACTTGGTTTTGGAGTTCACAGGGTATATCAGAGTAGTAAGTCCAGGGGTCATTTAAAGATGATTTTAAGCTAACTTTTGTTTCATTTAATATTTAATTGCAGAACACATGCTGTTCTATGCAAGTGAGAAGTATCCTTTGGAGGATAGTTACTCTACATACATATCAGAGGTGCTTTATACCTTTCTCCTATTTGAAAACATATGCTGTTCCATGGGAACATCTTCTTCACACATGTTCATATGTTAAGTAGATGTTTTAGAACTAAATGCCATGTGTGTATGATCTCATACTTGTTATTAGCACGGAGGTCGTACCAACGCCTATACATCTTTGATGTTAATTGATGCCCTTTCGTTCAGGGTTGTATAGACGCGATTACAAACTACAATTGATAATAATTGATGCCCTTTTGTGACAAACTGTATCCTAATGCAGCCAGGATGCAAACTACGATTGATAATAATTGATTCAATATCATCACTTATTGCCCCAATTCTTGGGTGCAACAAATCACAAGGTATTTATATATCACTTATTTATATATTACTTATTTAAATTGTATATCACTTGGGTCAAAACTGACAAGTTTAATTTGATGAAATTGGTTTTGTCTTAGGTTGGAGAAGGCAAAGAAGAATACAAAGATGGTGATTTGGATGATGTTCGTGAAGACTGGGCGCGCTACGTATCGAATTTCATTTATATATAGGCCTGAAAGGATATATTTGGACTTGTGTTGTTATTGGTATTTGACTTGTATTGAATTTGGACTTCTTTATGCTTTGTAGTTGTTAATTACCAACTTTTGTAATGGATTTCGCTTTTAATGGACTTGTAAACTTTGTTGGTATTTAATGGATTTCGCTTTTAACGTTATTCTACAATTTGTTTTAGAAAACAACAGGTAAATTTATTAAAAATAAAAAAAATTAAAAAATGCAGCTAATTTATAACGTGCATTGCGCGTCATCTTTTGCACGTCATAAAAATTTCATAGATGACATGCGCATGTGCGTCATCTATTCATTTATGACTACCCCCTTCCTTGACGCGCATTGCCCGTCATCGTTTGCACGTCATAAAATGCGCGTCATCGTTTGCGCGTCATAAAAAGATGACGCGCGGATGCGCGTCATCTATCATTTATGACTACCCCTTCCTTGACACGCATTTGCGCGTCATCTGACCCCCAAGATGACGCGCAATGCGCGTCATCTTTTGCGATTTTTCTAGTAGTGGCAGAAACTATCATAACTAATTTCAATTGCAACATCGACACTCATATTAATTTATATAGCATTATTTGCCGGCAGTACGCTTAGTGACATGAAGAGAATACAATACCCAGATTGATAAAATGATGAAGAAACTTCCTAAAGCAAAACAGGCTCCTCTAGGCCAGGTCTATTTTGTAATTAGGCCATTTAACCATGTGGAGCTGCTATATATATTATTGGTATATTGATCAAATAAATTCTTATCATTGCGTGAGACACAACTAACAAAACGAAAACCCGTTGTATCCCGTCGCAACGCGCGGAGGTATAAACCTAGTTAATATAAATAAACATGTCGAGTCGGAGTAGAGCTGATAAAAATATTTTACTTATTTTTATCTAAATAACTAATAAATAATAAACTTGAGGTCAGCTCAATACGTTTCCATCTTTTATATATAAATAAAGAAGATTTTTATATACCATATGTATAAAACTAGCAGGCTATCCCGTGTTTGTGCGGTCATGTGTCGAGGTCATTATATGTGTTTGTTTGTACTTCTCGGGCAAGTTTGAAACGTAGATACGTGGCAGCTAAATGTTACATAGCTATTAATAATGTCGCAATAGTATATTAGAAATTTTAAAAGAAATATGACGTTGGTGTGAGTAGATGATAAGCTATCTAATTGATTTAAAACTTTAGTTAAATATTAAAAGAAACAAAAACAAAATGAAAAACTAATTATTTAATTCTCATTTACATAATTAAAAATGAAAAATAAAAAAGACCATCAAAAAAAATAAACGGCACAATTTAATTGAAATGAAGTCCACTAGACTTGAACCCAGGTCGATGCCAAGAAAGAAGTATCTTTCTACTAGAGCTGTTCAAAAAGTTCACAGCACGTGGCTCGCTTGAAAATAGCTCGCTTGATATCGACTTGTTTATAAACGAGCCGAGACAGCTCGGTTCGGTTTGTAAACGAGTAGAGCCTGAGCCATTATCAACTTGGCCCGTGGCTCGCTCATTAGTTGGTTCGTTATTTAAACCTAAATTATAATTTATATAAACTATAAATCAAAATTATGACATATTATATAAAATACACCATATACATAATGTTAATTTGATATTTTATAACGAAAAACTAATTATAAAAATATAAAAACCTGATTATACTTCTTTAAATAACAATCTTATATGATTGTTTTATATATATACGAGTATTATACAAAAATAAAAAAATCTAAAAATAAATAAGTTGGCTCAAGAGCTGGTTTGGCTCGACTCGTTTATAAACGAGCCGAGCCCGAGCTCAGGTTTTGAGCTCATTAAAATAAATAAGCCGAGCCCGAGCCCACTTTAACTCGACTAAGCTCGACTCATTTACAACAATATTTTCTACTACTACACCAAACCGATCATCTTTCGTTTAGTATTGGAAAAAAAATTGTATATAACTAAAAAATATATCAATAAAAACACTTAAAAAATTGATTAGTGAGTCAACCAAATTACATTACTGTAGATTACTGTAGATGAGCACTTTATAATTAGAATTTATAAATGACAAATGATAACCCATCAATTTAAGCGTTATCATGTGTTTATAACAAGGTGAAGATTTAATGGCTGTGAATGCTTGATTTCTTCTCATTCATTGAAGACTTTAAATATACAAATAAGAGAGAAAGAATAGGAGATACATAACAACCTTGACTAGGTGGTTCCTACTTCTATGGAACATGATAAGATGGAATATAGTTTTAAATATTAAACAAGTTGATAGACATTCAAATCTTATCCTTAATACGCCCCCGCAAGATAGAGGCTCCATTGGAGACACCTATCTTGGATCGAATGTGCAGGAAAGGAGTCCGTGGTAGCGGCTTGGTAAGGATGTCAGCTAATTGATCCTTAGAGTTTATGTGGAGAACCTTTAGAGACCCTACAGCAACCTGCTCCCGAACAAAATGATAGTCAAGCGCCACAAGTTTCATGCGCGAGTGATAGACTGGATTGGCACATAAGTATGTAGCACCGGTGTTGTCACAGAATAGCGTAGGTGAGCCAGGAACCGGGATGTGGAGATCGGTGAGAAGATTCCGAATCCAGGAGAGTTCGGCAGCAGCATTAGCCAGAGCTTTGTATTCGGCTTTCGTGGAAGAGCGGGACACGGATTTTTGGCGTGATGACTTCCACGAAATGATGTTCGAACCCAACTAAATCACATATGCCGTAGTGGAGCTACCTCCGTCATAAATTCCACCCCAATCCAAATCGGAGAATGCGGTGAGATGAAGTGATGAACGACGGGAGAGGAGTAGGCCAAAGTGGATGGTAACCTTGAGATACCGAAGCACGCGTTTTAACGATTGCCAATGGGATTGTTTTGGAGCGTGCATGAACTGGGCAAGTTTGTTGATGGCAAATGAGATGTCGGGGGGGGGGGGGGGGTAAAGGCAAGGTATTGGAGAGAGCCGACGAGTTTTCGATAGGGAGTGGGGTCAACGGAGGGGGATGGGTCATGAGGATTGAGAGGATCGGATGAGCCGAGAGGTGTGAGGACATCTTTGGCACCGTCCATGTTGAATGTGGTTAGTAGATCATGGATGTGGCGGTGTTGGAAGAGAAATAGACCGTCAGTTGTGGGGATTACCTCGATCCCAAGAAAGTGATGAAGGGGCCCGAGGTCTTTGAGGGAGAACCGGTTGCTGAGGGCTGCAACGAAGGTGTCCAGGAAGTGAGGGTTGTAGCCAGTGAGGACAATGTCATCGACGTATACTAAGAAGTAAGCGGTGACACCGTTGTGGTGATAAACAAAAGAGAGGCATCAGCTTGGGATTTACGAAAACCAAGGTGGAGAAGGAACTGGGTAAGTTCAATGTACCAAGCGCATGGGGCTTGTTTAAGACCGTACAAAGATTTGCGAAGGCGACAAAGATGGTTTGGGAATTGAGAGTGGGTGTAGCCCGGAGGTTGAAGCATAAAGACCTCCTCATGAAGTGTGCTATGGAGGAAGGCGTTATTAACATCGAGCTGACGTAGGGGCCAGCGTTTGGAGAGTGCGATGGAAAGGACGGTGCGAATGGTAACCGGTTTGGTGACCTGGCTAAAGGTGTCAAAGTAGTCTTTGCCAAACTGTTGATGAAAGCCTTTAGCCACCAGGCAGGCTTTGTATTATGCAATGGAACCATCGGAGTGGCGTTTGACCCGGAAGACCCACTTACACCCGATGGGGTGTTGGGTGGTACGGGGAACGAGGTCCCACGTATGGTTGTGGAGAAGGGCATTGTATTCGGTGTCCATTGCACCCCGCCATTTTGGATCTTTGAGGGCTTAGGTGTGGGAGGTGGGTTCAAGGGTAGGCGGAATGGGGTGCAGGGTGGTGGTGTTAACGAACTGATCGTTGAAGTTTTTGGGGTTGGGCTTTCGGGTGCGCGGGGGATGGGTGGGGTTAGCGGTGGATGAGGTGGGAAGAGAGGTTTGAGGAGAGGCTGAAGGAGGGGAGGGCGAGTGGGCGGTGGTGGGTGCGGGAGGTAGCGGGGCAGATTGGGAGGTTGGCGATGGAGTCGGTGTGGAGGGAGGTGAGGGTGGGGCTGCAGGTGAGATGAGGTTGGCGATAGGGGGAGAGGGGTGTGGGAGGGGGGAGAGGTGGTATGAGTGGGAGCAGGATAGGTGGGAGGGGGTTCCACGGGTTGTATGGGAGGGGAAGAATCATGTGAGTGCATGGGGTTGGGTTGCGGGGAGAGGGAGAAAGGTGGAGGGGATGTGTGCTGAAAAAAGGAAGTGAGGGAGACGTTTGAGGTTGGTGGTGTTGATTGAAACGGGAAGGTGTGGGGGATGAACTCAACATGTCGGGAGTGAAAGACACGACGAGAGGTGAGATCGTAGCATTTGTAAGCGGAGCGGGATGGCGAGTAGCCAAGGAAAACGCACCGAGAGGAGCGGGATTGTAGTTTGGAGGAGGTGTAGGGGCGCAACCACGGGAAGCAGAGACACCCAAAGGGTTTGAGTTTGGAGTAAGGGGGAGAGGTTCCATACAGGCGTTGGTAAGGAGACTGGTGATTGAGCAGAGGGGTGGGGAGATGATTGATAAGAAACACCGCAGTTTGAAAAGCATGGGACCAAAACGATAGAGGTAGGTTGGCAAAGTGAAGGAGAGACAGTCCCGTTTCGACGATGTGCCTGTGACGGTGCTCGGCGACCCCATTCTGTTCCGGGGTGTGGGGAGGGGTGGTAAAGTGGGAGATGCCCTGCGATTGAAGATAGGGGCGAATGGCAATGTATTCACCGCCATTGTCGGAGAAGAGTGAGATTAGTGGCTTTTGGAAGAACTTCTCGGCTAATAATTTAAATTGTGGAAAGATTGTTTTAACATCCGATTTTCGTTTTAA
This sequence comes from Flaveria linearis, assembly GCA_024085815.1. Classification (NCBI taxonomy): domain Eukaryota; kingdom Viridiplantae; phylum Streptophyta; class Magnoliopsida; order Asterales; family Asteraceae; genus Flaveria; species Flaveria linearis. The sequence continues at coordinate 16,766,336 of CM044013.1, forward strand.
TGGGTAAAGCCATGAATATTTTGAATAGTAATCAACAAACAAGACATAGTAATGAAAATCATCAACAGAATGTTAAACAGGGCCCCACACATCAAAATAAATTAATTGTAAAGGTTGAGAAGCACTAAAACTGTTTGCACCAAAAGGCAGTCGATGGCTTTTATTTAAAGAACAAGAATCACAATGAAAGGAAATATTTGAACTAGTAAACTGAAGTCCAGTAAGCTTGCATAAAGACTTGAACACTTTTGAGGAAGGATGTCCAAAGATGTGATGCCATGCTAAGGGAGAGGTGGTGGCTGCGACATTCAGTTGAGGTGAAGAGCAGGATGAAGCGTAGTAAAGGTCATTGATGTTCACCCCGTGCTTGAGTTGCGCCCCCGTGCGAAGATCCTTGACAAGAAAATGACGCGGAAAGAATTCCACGGAAACATTATTAGTACGACAAAGTTTGGCAACAGATATGAGATTACGTTGAAGCTGCGGTACAAGAAGAACATTGGTGAGGGAGAGAGATCGAGAGTGAGTAGATAGAGTGGTGTTACTGGTGTGAGAGATGGAGAGGGTCTTACCGTCCCCGAGAACTATCTCGTCGGGTCCGCCATATTCAGAAAGAGTGTGGAAGGATCCATGATCAGAGGTGGCATGATGTGAGGCACCGGTGTCGAACATCCATTGCGGGGTAGTCGGGGAGGATCGTGCCGAGGAGGTGTTGATGGTGGGAGCAGCCGGGGCAGTGGCGTTGACGTTGTGTTCCCGAAGAAAGCGGTTGAGCTTGCGACAGTCTTTGGTGGCATGGCCCGGGATGTTGCAGAAGTGACCGAAGGACGTTGTGCGAGGGGTGCGGCTGTTGGTGGTGGCAGGAGGAGACGACCATTGTGACCGAGGGGCCTTCGTCAAACTGGGCTGCTGGGCACGGTTGTTGTTGCTGCGAGCATCTTATGGTCCCCGGTTGAAAGAGCGAGATGGCTGCAGGTGTGTGGAATTAACCGTAGCCAAGGGATGAGATGGACTAGTTTCCTGAAGTGCACGTTCGAAGTCCACAAGTTTATCAAAGAGTTCGGGAAAGGAGATGGGGTTCTCACGAACTTTGATTGCGGCTGTGATGGTGTTATAGTCATCGCCAAGTTGACGAAGAATGTGCACTGTCAGATCTTCGTCATCAACGGGGCTGTGGGCAAGAGCAAGTTCATCGGCAATATTCTTCATATCATGAAGGAATTCAGAGACGGTCCGAGATCCTTTGGGATTTTTAGCAAGGCGGGACTTTAGGGAGATAATGCGAGATCTCGAAACACTTGCGTAACTTGCATTAAGACTTTTCCAGGCTTGCCGGGCGGTGTCGGAGGAGGAGACAATGGGTTGAATGGTGTCGGAGCAGCTGCTAAGAAGGGCACTGATGATGATCTGATCTTGGCGATACTAGGTGATGAACTCGGGGTTGGGTTTGGTGCTATCACCGGCAAGAAATTGGGACGGTGGAGTGACATCACCGGTGATGTATTTGTCAAGATCCAAACCAATCAGTGTGGAGAGGATTTGTTTGCGCCAGACGGCGAAGTTGGTGGAGGTGAGTTTTATCGGAAAGTGGGTGTTGGCCGTGAGTTGGATCACGGGCTGCACGACCTTGGGTTCTATGATAGGGGCCGAGGAGTTGTTGTCAATGGTTGCGGGTGGTGCGGGGGTTGTCATGATGGAGAGAGGGTTTGAAGAGATTGGTAGGTCAAGAAGAAAAAAAACGGGGATCACTCGATGGAGCCTGTTACGGCTCTGATACCATAATAAGGTGAAGATTTAACGGCTGTGAATGCTTGATTTCTTCTCATTCATTGAAGACTTTAAATATACAAATAAGAGAGAAAGAATAGGAGATTAAAGACTTTAAATATACAAATAAGAGAGAAAGAATATGGGATACATAACAACCTTGACTAGGTGGTTCCTATTTCTATGGAACATGATAAGATGGAATATAGTTTTAAATATTAAACAAGTTGATAGACATTCAAATCTTATCCTTAATAGTTTATTCGTTACATAAGCGAATAATAATTAAAAATGTGGCTTTTTTGTATTGATACTAATTGCAGATCTAAGGTTCAAACTTCAAACATGGAGTGGCCAATTTTAGCTATTTAGTTTATTATTATTAAAGTTTGTAACATTTCTCTTTGTGTATAATCAGTCAACCAATGGTACTATTGATGTCATAAAAACTTCTGAAAATTATACAAGGCCATTATATACACTTTAGTGTTGAAATTATTATTATTTTTTTATAAAGTAAGAAAATACTTTTTCTCAACAAGGATGCAATTAAACGATAATTAGTAATTTTAAATTTTAGATTCCATGGTATGTTTATGCTTAGAGTTATATATTCGTTTTGTTTATTAATAGTTTCTTGCCCTTAATTTAATAGATTCATATATTTTTAGATTTTATAAATTTTACCTTATTATAATTAATCCATTTATTTTTTAAAAATTACGCCGAAAATAAAATTTGTTTGGTGTGTAGAACCATAAAGATTTTATTAATTGTACCTTAAAGGCCCCTTAGGTCATCTGTTAACCCAACATAATATGTATAGCACAATCCAAGTTGACCCAACTTTAGTACGCTCAAGTCCGGTTCATTGCCGTTAAACTATAATCATTTATAAAGTTATGAATAATAAGTTATGACGTACTTATTATAATTTATATTTTGTTTTTTTTGCAAAATCGAGTTGTGCGTGATAATACGTTATCAAAACACAAAACTAGAAGTTATTAAACCTGCTTTGTGGTTTCATATTTTAAAGATTTGTTTTGTTTTACTCTCCCAATTTTTAGAATATGATGTTTTTATAAAAATGGAATTTGGACTTGCGACATCCTAATTTTTGTCAGCGTTTTAGATGTTTTTTTCAAAAGCGAGTTGTAATTAGGACATACTTAGTTTTATCTACGTTATGATGTATATTTTTTTCGCGACCCTAGATGAGTACTAATGTACAAATTGTGAAACTGAGCATTTCGAGTTTCCCGTCGCATCAACACCCCCGCTCTCGTCGGAAACCAAATAAAATCATGTGGTTATAAAGCAAACCTAAATCCAGAGTCTGAAACCTAGGATTCATTTTAACCTACTATCACTAACCCTTTGATTGCCTCATCGAAAGCCAAATAAAAGCATGTGAAAATTTTATACTTTTCATAAACACAATATTTATAGGAAAAAAATTTCAGTTTTAAATGTATTTTAATACTAGTATTAAATAACAACCACCATGCACAAAAGTTATATAAGAGTCTCAAATTTTTACTGAAATTACTATTATCAGAAAATTAATCATTAAACCTACACACTACGTGATGTAAACCCAATGCTGCTTGATTTGAGGTACATCATTAACACCAAACTATCCGTTTGGGAACGTGTAAGCCCAACTAAGGACCCTTTTTTATTGTTGTACAAAAAAATAGTCAGAGATAGAGATGGACAAAAAAGAACGGGTTTGAAAACCGAACTTGCAACCCGACCAGGTTGTCAAACTGGTTTCACTTCAACCTGATCAAACCCGTAGGCTTGAGATCGGTTATTTACCCTTATTTAGTGAAACCGCTTTCAACCCGGTAAGACCTTAACCAAACCAGTTTTAACCCGATGTAAACATTTAACCTAGTCTTTTCCCTCACTCAAGCCGGTTTGAACCCGAACCGGTTTAAAAAATGGTTTTGACTTTTGTTGATCCAACCCGGATCGGTTTTAAAACGGGTTTCCAACCCGATTTGTACACCTACAAGATGAGTGATTGCTATCGAAAATATAGATTTCCCATAGGAATACGTAACGTGATACCTACTAGCTATGATAATATCTACAATTTTATGTATTTACATCCATGTTTATTAAGCTTTGATCCTGTGTTTTTTTAATATATTTTTCATTGTCTTTAGTTTAGTTGTAGGTTTACTTAAAGAATCGTTTGTGATTAATAAAACAATAATTGAAATCGAACCCGTAAAAACATGCACAAATCACAATGAACATCTAATGGGCTCACGTGACGTCAATGACCAGCCCATTATTGTAATGGGCCACACCTTGCCTCTTGTCTTCTTCATCACCACATATTCACAATAGACATGATATTATTATACTTAATTATCCGAGTATGGTAGTATGAGTCCACGTGTCCAGTGTATGAGCTCATGGGTCCAGTTAGTTTGTAAGGTTTCTTGTGATACCAATATATTGTTAAGTTACAATATATAAAAATAGAGAATCCTAAAATCTTAACTAGGCCGGAGGCCCGTGAGCAATAATCTAATAATGCAGTCTAATAGATATGATGTCAATTACACCAAGACAAAGTCAATGGCAATATCATGTCCATCAACGAACATTTGAAGTGTTTATGTTGGCTCGATATATGAATTCTACATGGGTTAATTTCGGCCTATTCACTTATAAATGAGTTAATTTGGTTGCGTTTCTCAAACAGGTCAAATAAAAATATTTAGCTTAAAGAAAAAAACAGGTGGTTGAGAATCATCAAAGTCTACTTTTACTGCACAGAAGCTCCTAAATCTTTCATTAATCGTTCGAAAATTTGCATAATCATTATAACATTATCGTTTTATAATCGTAACTAACCTATTACATGTTCATACGTTCTATTTTAGAAATGAACAAAAGTGTTTTACAGTCCAACCTAGACTCTTTTAACTCACACAGAACCAACCGGCTTCAAAACTAATATTTTCCCAATTTTCGGTCGGAAATTGTGTCTCATGAATCTAATGAACAAGTATGAGACACGGTCTTCTGTCTTCCCACTCTTTCTTATATTTTTGTCAAAACTTCTTGCATCAAGTTCCTGATTTAGTGTTATTTGTTTGACTTTTCTGATTTGACTCTACACTTTATGGCATTGTGACCTCTAACTTCGTCAAATAACTTGTATTCTGGGTTGTATCCCAGTTGTCAAAAAGGGTCAGCCACTTGGTTTAAAAGTTGAGGGTGGTGGTATTGTATGATGGTCAGTTAATGATGTTTTTCTTGCACAAAGTGTAATATTTTTGTATAATCATGGTTATCGTGTTAAGCTTTATCTATAAGAAAACTAAAATTCAAACCGAATATACGATAAATTTTGGGGTTTTCGTTTATAGAACAAACTAAATTCATATGTTAGTTTCAAAGAAAGTTATGAATTTGTGATTTTGGAACGAAATTTGATTTATAGATTGTTACATGTATTTTTCGGCTCTAAGTTTGTTTTAAAAGCATCTTAAACTCAACGAAATCATTCTAATGAAACCGAAGAAACCAAACTCAAATTTCATATACAAGACAACTGGAGTTGAGAAATCAAGACGGTAAGAATGGCCATGAAAGATCTTTCTCTAATTAGATATATGATTATATAGTTTGGGTAAATTAACGAGTTTGGATAAAGCAAAACTCATATAAAATTGAAAATTTGTATATACAAAACTACCTTTCTTAGTCAGTACCCAAATGTTGTTATGGAGATTGCTAGGAGTATTAGGGGCTGTTTGGTAGCCTCTTAATGGTTCCATTAAGAGGCGTCTTTGAATTGTTAAGAGGCTAGGGTGTTTGTTTCAGGAAAAAAGAGACTCTGAACTGAATCATTCAAGCCTTGAACCATTAAGAGTCGTCTTTGAATTGTTTAGAGGCTAGGGCGTTTGTTTCAGGAAAAAAGAGACTCTGAACTGGATCATTCAGTACTGAATAGTTCAAAGTGAGAACATGCTGAATGAAGTGGGGATCAAATTACCATCACAAAACACACCCACTCACAAAAGCTTTCATTCCACTCCCGTCATCTACCTCCTCCCCTTACCCCATCGACATCTGCAACCACCGAGGCCGCAGTTCGCACCGTTGTCGCCTTCGTAGTCGCACCGCCCCCTGTCGTTGTGGCCCCACCGCAGTCCGACTGCCGGACCAGTCGCCACATGTCACCCATGCGTGTCGCAACTCCTCTGTCGCTCCGCCGCCGCCGCTGTCGCACCATCATCGCCGCAGTAGCCCCATCGCCGCCGTCTGTCGCACCAGTCGCCGGAGCTCACCACCTCCTGCCGCACCAGTCGCCATAACTCACCGCTATCGCCCCACCGCATCGTCATATGCTCACCACCGCTATAGCACTACCGCATGTCGCACCGCCGCAGCCCCTGTCGCAACTCATTAGGGTTTGTTCTTGGGGTTTGGTGGAAAAATTTACAGAATGATGAATGTGATGGGTTTTTGTTATTGTTGTTCTTGAATTTGTTGGTTGAAGAATTCTAATGGTTTTTGGGCTGACTTGTATCTGTTTGTTTGAAGGAGTGATCTTGTTTGCTTGAAAATTTTAATTTGTGATCTTGTTTTCATTTGTATGATATGTTAATACTAATTTGGTTGATTCCTATCTTATTTATGAAAAACCAAAGCTTATATGATGAGGGGTAAATAATCATTTTGTATAGTCATTTGAAGATTCAACCAAACAGTAGATTCTGGTTCAGCATTTATTGGTTAAGAGCATTTTAACCATAGAGTCTTTTAACCATTCATATCTCTTAACCATTCAGCATTTAATGTTCAGATCTTAACAAACATCCCCTTAATGTTTGCTATGTTCCTATCATTGTTAGGCTTGCGATTACTTTGACTAAAAGGTTGTCTTCCAGTTATACACACTTGTATTTTATTTATTCATATTGACACTTATATGCAATGTTTTCAGAACCGGATCGGACGTGAACCGGACGTTTTACTGGTTTGGTGGTCGGACCGGTTGGACCGGATTTAACTATATTTTAATTATATTTATATATGTAATTAAATATAAGTAATTTATATATGATTTATACATATATTTTATAGTTATATATAAAACTTAACTATATTTGTATATCCGGCGTACTAATTTATGGTTTAACACCCGTTTTTACCCACTAAAATAAAAAAAAATTGAAAACCGGTCGGAACCGGCCGGTTCGCCGGTCCAACCGCCGGTTCGGGTACGACCGGGCGGTTCAACCTACCAAAAACGAACCACCCCTGACCGGACCGGACCAGGACCCGATTCGCGGTCGAACCGGTCGGACCGGCCGGTCCGATCCGGTCTCAACAACAATGCTTATATGTTACTTATTACTATGCCTATCCGATATAACCTATATCTTAAGATAACTCCTCTAATTAATATCACTCAACTCTTTTGTTTTACTTTCAACAAACATAACCCGAACTTTTTTCACTAATCACCGACATTTCTTCTGCCATGCCACAAGACCATTTCCTTATGTTCCCAAGAAAAACACACGCTAACATAGAAGAAAACAATCACACAAACACAAATGATTGTACATAATTTAGTTGTTTTTACGATTAATTTGTCCACAGACATAAATTTATAATCTTATTATATTTTATTCTCGTCTTCTATAAAAAGATGATGTACATGGAATCATAGCAAGCAATATTCATCATCAAGACACCTATTTAATTAGCGATTTGAAATTTCATCTTTCGCTATACCAGGTAGGGTCATGATACAATACAGATCACTGACAACTCAAAATCACTCTCTATGGGTACAACCAAGAGTTGCGTGGACATAAAAGGTACAAGTACGGAATGCAAGACCATCGCGGTATAGTCGACAAACTATGAGAACACGACTGTTGGTATGACTGACATATCATGTGAATCTGCGATTCACAAGGTGACTTATGCAAGTGGCACGCTTTAGTTGTGTGTGCCCTATGAGAACACGACTCCTCTTATGCACCATGTATCCCTTTTCTACTTTCTTATTCTCTTAATGTCACTAACATTTGTTATTTCTTTATTGTATTTGTATAATTAACGAACATAGTTAATTATGAATAGTAAGAATTTGTACTATATCTTACTTGATTAAATTGATATGCATATGAAGCATTTACCATTAAAAAGGATAAAAGTAAGGCTAATTGCCGCAATAATAGATTTGCATGGTGTCTAATACGAACATAACTAGAGCTTGAAGATTTCATGACTTAACCTAAGACGTAGATGAACAAATATCATTTCCTTGAGGGGAGCGTTTATTGGGGTGAGAAATTGACCTTTGTGTTAATGTTAGTATGCCTCGTCGTATGTCATGATTTATCAGGTTGCTGGCAATCCAAGATACATTTCGCTAGATAACATCGCATGTCCTGATGTTATCTAGTGAATGATATCTTGGGTTGCCAAAATACTATAATTATGATACATTAATCACAAATCACTAAAAAGCAAGTATTAAGAAATCATCAAACTTAAATAAAATTTGAGTTATAAGTGTCAAATCCATGACAATGGCATTCTATGTATTGAAAGTTGTACACCAATAATTTCTATTTTTAAAGTTGAAATGGTGGAAGCAAGAAAATCACACATATAAGTAAACACAAAGCAAACTATATAAATAGAGAAGTAATATACATATGATCATACATGTGCTCCAACTTTTTAGAAGAATTTGGGGTTGGGTGACCGAACATCTATTTCTTGAGTCCAAGCGGCACGCGGCTGAATGTGCAAGTACCAGTACGTCTGAGCTACTGAATCAGGGTCAATAGATCCATCCCTCCTACACTCTCTTGTTCGCCAACCATCGATCTTTGTGGCATCGTTAATGCCCTGCAAAACAAGACTCTAACGATCATTGCTCACGTTAAGTTACTTTCAACACAAAGCTAACTTTCTATATATATTCTATTCCTAAATCACTACACAATTACTTTACAGGATTTATACTCATAACCTTAGATTGAATAGTAAATTACTTTTTAACCAGAATGTCTTAATGTCTCTTAAGGACCCTTAAATTAATTTAAAGGACCTTTTATTTTGTATGAGAGAACATAAACGCCTCACGTGCTCACTTGAGAGGATTATAATTTGTTTTAAGGTTCGCGTGACCTTCATGAAATAATTAAGACTATGCTAAACCTATCCACATCTCCTTCACTTTTACTTGTTTATACATCATTAATTCACTTGTCACATTAGTAATATTCTTTTAATTTAATCTTTCATAGCGTAAGATGAAAACTCAAGAGAGATGCATGTAGCCAATCCTAAAAATAAAATACCTCTATAACCGTGCTACGTTTATCCCTTAATTTAAATTCATCTTAACTATTTTAAGGTAGGTTAGTATTTTAGAACACAAGAACAAAAGATAACGAAATAACAATGATTCACTATCCTAAGAAACAACATGTGTTGCTGAACGAAAGATAAAGAAAGTAACACGTAGCCACAAGACAAGATGCATGTGGGTCGTACATAGTCTAAAGTTGATCGAGCCTATGATTAACAGAATATGACGTTGCAAATACTCCTAGAATTTAATGGGGTCGTCCAATTATTTACAAAAAGTTAAAGCTCGTTAGCTTGGCCATCTAGTGTTGGGGCCTAATAGGTGACAAATAAACATGTTCGTTTAAATTATAAAATTCAGATGTAAATAACACAGCCTTATCATTCATTTTATGTTTCCTACTATATAAACCCATGAGTTTTAAATTCACAAAGCTACAGAAAGATTTTCTGTACCCTAAAGACTTGCATGCCCTCAAATAAACTTTGTATTTTAAGTTGTTTTATTCTTATCCAAGTCGGGTCATTAATTTAAAGGTTTTGAGTTTTCTTCACGCTTCTAATTGAAAAGTTGAGAATAAGAATCTGAATCCAAAACTTTATAGCGTACAAAAAGATACAATATAAATTATCTTTATAAAAACTTATAGTTATCCCTCTCAATATATTCAGTTTTTATAATAAAAAAGGAGTAATGTAACATTGTTATGTATTCATCAAAGCATTAGGCAGATTATCTAAAAAGTAATAGAACCCAGTCGTTACTAAAAAACTGACTAATAAACTAAAAATTACATAGCAACACTGATTTAAGAATCAATCACATCCCTTTTAATAAACTAAAAATCCGTCGACAAACTTTCCACTGTAAAGTTATTATCATGCCTGGTTTTCCCATGAAACTTTACTAACATACTACTGACGCTTAGTATTATATTGGTGGATTAACAACAGATTTACCGTTGGAACTCATAACTAACAAACCTGATTGTGCTAATTAGTTGTCGGTATATCTTCATTTTAGATAATTAACGAAAATATCAATCGCATATTCGACAATGAAGTGAAAAGATATAGTTGACTAACACAACAAAAGTCGAAAATCATCAAGAATCTACCTACAATCAAAGGAACAAAAAAGCAAGCTTTGACCCTTTCAAAACAATCATTACACCAATCCAAATTTGACAAATTGTGTCACTTGTGATGATTTGTCGACAATATATATAACGTGTCAAGAATAAATAAAGCAAATGAACGCACCTTGATGCACCGATAACCCCGTCGATGATGACATGTGCTACGTGTATCCCGAGTGGATCATATTCTTTAGCCAAACATTGGGATAATCCTCTTAATGCAAACTTCCCACAACCTAATTAACAACAATAATAATAATGATAACATTAGAAGTAATTAATATACTATCTATGATTGTTTGTATAATAAATGATAACCCCATGTACAATCCATACTATCTTTTTCTTTTTTTTTTTTAGTTACAAAGGAGGATGAAAATGTTTCACTTAGAATATAGAAATGCATGTTCAAGAAAGCAAATTTAGTCATAAATAACGATTTCAGGATATATGGGACAAGTCGGGTTGGATTGGAAACTGGTGTTATCATACGATCATGTTTTGCGTATGTGAGCTGTTTTTTTACGAAACCCACAAGTTTTGGGCGGCCAACGATTGGACCCGTCGGTTAGACCATCGTACGTAGTAGGTTTATTTTTTCCCAACTTTTCAGTTTTTGAATGAAAGAAATTAAAAAGTCCATAAATATTTGAAATTGTTTTTTTCTATACATTCATTCAAACATTTATATTTTTTGGTTGTTTATTTGAACACCACTAGTTTTTTAATATATTCTTTATAATCTATATATAGAGAGAGAAAAAATGTCTGTCGATAAATATATAGAGAGATACAGTAAAAAAGATGTCCCAATAACAACCTTCATCGTTATTTATGGTGGTGTTATCGTGTATTTGAATAGAATATGATCATCCGTACGTCTAATAAAACATTGTTCAAATTTGTAAAAGTCGTTTAAACAAGATGTTATTTTGTAAAAACCGAAAGATTATTCGGAAACCAATACTGAAACGTGAACGAATACATGATCCTAGATTTATTAAACGAAATTAAGAACATAAAAAGATGCATCATGCGTACATAATTCAGAGAATCCAGCGACACCCGATAGAGAAGCAGCACATCCGGTGAACAAAATGGTCCCTCGTCCTCTTTCAACCATCCCTGGCAACACCTACATTGAATCAGCGGTATCACGAACACGATAACCACAACATTTATAAACATTAAAATTACAGCATTAAATTACACCATAAAAACAAACATAAGTTCATGCTACAACGGTCGATGAAAGTATAACGTCGTACTGTTGAGCACAGTGAAAAGCACTGACGGACGAGACCGCGATGGATTTCTGAAACGAATCGAGGCGAATGTCCGTAAAACTACTCGGACCACCAAACTGCCACGGGATCGGTTGATACGCATTGTAAACCAAAACCTCAACAAAACCTAACGACAAAACACCTTCAAACGCTTCTCTAACGCTTTGAGTATCCGAGCAATCGATCCGAATAGCGTACACTTGCGCCTTCTCTTCTCGCGCTATTTCATCCGCGAATCGCGATAATCTCCCTGCGAATGATCGCGCCACACATCCGATCAACCAATCATAAGCATAACATAAGATCGAAGAGATATTGAACTATTGACTATTGACTATTGACAATTGAGAATTGAGAATTGAATATGTACCTAGGTCTCTCGCGAGGATCGCGACAGTGTATCCTTCGTGTGCAAACTTTCGGGCGACTGATCGCCCGAGGTGGGACCGACGCCAACAATGGCGGCGATCCCTCTGGTCGAGCTGGAGCTCGAGACGCTACGCATCATTGTGTATTTGGTTAATGGAAGCAAAGTGATTGAATTATAAGGTGGAGATGAGGGGATTAAGGGGTTATAGCTGCTTCCTGAAGGGGATACATATGGTAATGTTTATCAGAGTGGAATAATAACAATAATAATAATAAAAAGACCAAGTGTAGTAATAATAATATTATTATTATTGGTGACGAAGGATTGGGTTTAAATGGACCCAAAGTGAGTGTGTGGCCTACGTCTGGGGCCTTAACTCCGGTAATTGTCGGACTCACTCACAGCTACACCTGCAGCTACAGCTACAGCTACAGACAGGTGTTTTACCCAATTAAGCCGAGGGGTGAACTGACTTACAAGGTTACATTCTCGAGGCTAAAGGAAATAATAAACTAAAGTTGTATGCGATCTGGTTTGGTTTGGTTTCAACTAGCTAACTGACATCGTAAGGTGGTTTTGGTTTTCCTAGAAATTTGTTAAAAGTATTATTTGTCTAGCGCGTTTACAGTTTACGGGACTCGATAAACGGCCTATGACACCTTCGCTTTAAAACGTCATAATAGGCAACTGAGTCCGGATCTAAGCTAGACTAAGGGGCCGGGTTCGAACAATTATCTCTATCCCACAATCGCATTACATTCAAACATTGACCTGATATTCTCCCGTTATTGTCATGGGACAGCCATCTCAAGGTGTTTACTTGAGTGGAATCCGAATACGGTACCGCTTATTTGTCTAACAAGTCGAGATTTTAAGGTAATGCGTGACATGTAAAAATAAAACCTTAATAACAAAATTAATATATAAACAAAATTTATAAGTATATGATAAATTTTTAAATGTAGATGAGATATTTGTTCAAATTCTTATTGATTTATATAATTTTATTGTTTGTGTATCTTGCTTTATTCCATTGACGTTGGCTAAAAATCATATTGTACGCAAATAAACGCTCGTGTGTCACCTGATTCTTTATGTGTCATAGATAAGCCAAGAGGAGGATTGTATATATATTGATTGTGTACAATAAGTTATATTAGGTCTCTATATGACTATATATAAAGAACAATATTTCACAAAACATATCGATCATCTAGTCTAAGATAATTACAAATACAAGCACAACTAGCTACTATTCTCCCACAAACTAAGAACAGGAGGCATTTATAGCTTAGCTCATAAGAAAAAAAACCTAGGTGTAACCAATGACTTTGTAAAGACAAACAATTTGATGATTTTTTGTGATAAAATGTACACAAAGATTTCCTTGAGTTGCAAGTCTTTATACAAAGCTTTTACAAACATGGTAATTTAACTTATCTAGTTGGAAGTTCTTCGTGAACTAGTGTTGGTAGAGCTTCAGGTCTAACCATATGGTGTGAAGATAACGTGAAATCTGTTTGACTGCAGACCAATGATTTTAGTCGACGATGCATAATTTTACATACTCTATAATCTGCAAATGTGGTGCGGGGGCGAGTGATCGAGATTGACATATTGAAAGGTATCAACAACCAGTTTGTATTTAACTAGATTAAAGAATGCAGCAATGTCAATGAGAGAGCGTCCTAAATGTTTTCATATGTGACCAAATATAGGTTTGTAGTTTGAAACACCTTGTTGTAGAAGAACCAAAACGTGATTTCTTTGAGATGGTATCATTTCAAAGCCCTAGGAAAACAACCTCAACATCTAAAAGTAATTTAAGTCTTAAAGTAAAACCAATTTGCGCTACTTTGTTAAGGGCGGAATGGACACCTCCTATTTTACCCTCAACATACCCCTCAACAACTCAACAACACCCTGTTAAAACTTATCGTCTCATTTAACCCAAAAGTTTTCATAAGTACATTCAACAGAGAGGGTGCCCATCTTTTGTACATGCAATAATGCAATTTCTATATATACACTGACACATGTCATCTAAACACTTTAAATACGGGCCATATTGCACATATTATCAAATACGACTTGTATTAGCTGTTATGGCTAATAATGACTTTAACTTACAAAACCACTTATGACCGTAAGTAAGCTTTTCTAAAATTCTTTTTTTCATTTTCAGATTTAGATTTTTTGACTTTTTATTATATTTTTAATGATTTATAATATATAACTTCATAATATTTTTTAGGTTTGTTTTTTTGCTTTTGTAAAATACTTCTTTGTAAATGTAATAAGTTAATTGATTACATATTAAATTGTTCTATTCATCCTCTATACGATTAAACACGAAGAATCAATTTATTTATTAAATTTGTAAATTAGTCTTTTATAAAAGCAAAAAATAAAAAATAAAAAATAAAAAATAAAACACAGAAAATAATATAAATTAATAATTCATAAAATAGTAAAGAGAAAAACAAGAAAACAAAATCTAAGTAGAAAATCAAAATATATAAATCTAAAAATAAAAAAATCAAAAAATCTATCTTATAGTCATAAGGCTCATTAACGCCTCCCTAAGTTGAAGTTATTATGGGTTTAAGGCCAATATGGTCCGTGAAAAATCATGAATTGATTGATTGATATGTTGTGGACTAATACGAACCGTATTGTCCAATACGTCATGTATTCAAAGTGTCTAGATAACAATGCATGGATATACATATATCATGAGCCTTTTAATAATAAGAATAAAATCATATATGAAAACAAATAAAACATAATTTCATTAAATATTAAAACCAGTTAAAAATATGACAAATAACTCAAAATTACAAAAGAAAATAGCAAATCTAAAATTACAAAATAACATAGAAAACTTAAAAATCACAAGGCCAGGCACACTTCAAGGCTATTTCACGTTTACGTTGAAGTATTATTGAAAAGAACAATTCAGACACACCATCATGAGACTCCATATAAACCTTGATATCACGATCTTTTTATTCTTCAACATCATTGACATCCCCATTTCAAAGAGTTCTCATAAGCTTTATGAAGGTAGAGTAGTGTGCCCATAAGCCTTCCTTTGAGCCATTGGACCAACTCAACTCGAACTAGACAAACCTGATTTTAAACTATCTGAATCACCTACCCAACACTATGCCGAGTCATTTTCCTTAGAAACCCTAACAGCCTCACTTGGGTTTTTGCAAGATTTATCAAAACTATATGTTGCAAGACAAAGAATTATAATGATATAATCTTGAGTAAATTACCGTTTGCATCCCTAAGGTTTGGTGATTTTAACCATTTGCGTCCCTACAGTTTAAAAATCCCCATATACCCCTAACGTTTTATTTTTGTTCTCATTTACATCCAAATGACTAACGCCGTTAAATAATTCAGTTAACTTTTTATAAAATGATGAAATTACCCTTGCTATTATTATTTTAATCTCCCATGCATCAAACTCACTCACTCAACTCACTTCCCCCATTCCTCAAATGTCTGACACTCTCGCCATCCTCACCACCACCCTCTCGCCGGAGTTCCTTATCTCCGGCAACATCACCACCAACCACCACCACCGCCCGTGCGACTTCACATCTTCATCCTCCACCGAGTCAGAGAGCGACGATGACGAGAACATGAACATCACTGGGTTGACTCACCGTTTCACTCGCTCCCTTTCCTTACAAGATCGCCTGCAAATCGCTCATCGTACTCAGATTTGCTATTAGTTCATGCAAAACAGGTTGGGAGCTAATACTTAAATCAGTTCCTAGTTGTTTAATGAGTTTGCTTTGGGTGCATTGATATAATTTATTTTTATTTCGTTCACAAAATACAGCTTTTTTGGTTTGCTGATAGATTTAGGGGACTGTTCACAGACTCAATCCCGTCTGCAAAGGATTTTTATGCATCATCGGGTTACTCAGTAAGTTTTTCTATGCCTATAGGTATTTGAGACTGCAAGATAGATGGTTTGGTTTGGGATGGGTAAACGGGTCAAATGGATAAAGTTGAATTCTTTAGTACAGGGCAAAATGGGCCAAAAACAGATTGAGTTGACCCTCAAACACTTCATGATCCTAATGATAAGAAGAAAACAAAATCATCATCTAGAAATGATTTCTAATGTTGTATGCATAAAAATATGACTTTGGGATGAAACACGACCCAAATCCACCCATTTATAGGTAAAGGGGCCGACCTCCCTCCTCTAACTTACGGGTTTGTTTGTGTGTAAGGCCCCGCTCCCGGGCGCCCTACTGTTGGTGGTTCATCGCACATAAAACATACATAATGTAAATAATCGTAAAATAACGCAGCGGAAATGATAAAATATATATACATTCTCATTCATTAATAATAGTCATTACATCATTGACTCGATTACAAAATGAAGCTTTCTCTACTTTGTCTCTCCTCATAAGATCATACAGCGACCTCTAGAGAAGATATCAAGTTCAAACATTTAAAGTTTATAATTTTTATACTAAAGAATATTCCTTAAGTAGTTCCGTACATCGGAACTCTGACGGAATACTCTTGAGATACACATGCAACATATTTCGTTGTATGTGCTACGCACACGCACCCAATGCGTGGCGAACTTATCAAAATCTAAAGAGATTTCTTAAATAATCCCTTCCGGGGGAATACTCAAGAAATCTCATAATGGCATGCAACGTGATGAGTTGCGTGCGTTATAGACCCACAACGCATGACGTTGCATCATTATTAAATGGAGAATGCCATCCCAAAAGAGCTGAGTAGCCGCCTCGTGCCATCCCCAGCAACGCTACCTGCCAACTGGAAACACATAAAAAGTCAGCGTTGCTGAGTGAGTTCTAGTTTTATAATAAAACATACTTTTACTTATTTAAAAGTATCCTTTCGTGCATGCGTTCAAACATCATACGTACACAGAGATAATATTCATTATTATCTTCATCGTTCGTTATACATCATCATCTTTAACTTCTCGTATGGATTCTGTCAGGCTTTACCCACTTCATAGCACTTGGCTATGATTACGGTGGTCGAATGACAAGAATCCCGTTCATACTTACTTGCGCACATTGAAAGGTGAATTGTACCAATACCATATGCTACACCCCAATCAGTCTTAGCTACCGGGCCGTAATCAACATATGACGGGAGCGTATGCCCGGTACTAGAGGTAAGCGGTAGAGGTACCATGACCATGGTCAATCACATAGAAGGACCAATCGCGTTATTCAATGCTTGCAAGACATAATTCGTTCGTTCATTAATGCATGTATTCATCGTCATTCATTCATTCGTTCATTCATTAATACATGCATTCATCATCGTGTTCCTCTTTCGTTATCTTTCACTTTACGTTACATAATACTTCATTCGTTCGTTAATACGTAAAGTCATGGAAAGATATTCATACATCATTATTATAGGAACACACACACACCATACATACATCATCATACATAGCATCATACATACATCGTCATACATTCATCGTACATACATCGTCATCATCATCGTACATTCGTCATCATACATGCATCATCATCATACCTACATCATCATCATCATCATACATACATCGTCATACCTAACATCATACGTGCATCATCGTCGTCATCATACATAACCTCGTACATACATAGCCTACATCATCAATCATCACTAGGCACTTATTATGCGTCATCCTGGTGCAGTAGCACTAACTGTCCCTCCAAGACCGTGAGGACTCATACTAGGACCTTACATAACATGTCGAGTCCACAATCATACCTTAGACGTATAACACAACATTATACCCAAATGGGTCATACATACATACGTCATTAAACAAGTTTATATGTGTTCCAGCCCCAAAATCATGTAAAAACAGTAAATGAGGGGTCCTAGAACTCACCTGTGCTTGACAAGCAGCTTCTCAATCAAGCCTTTAAGACGCGGGTCACACTACACTGCCTGCAGATAAGTTAACACTCAAAAGAGTTAATTTCTGCCTAATTTCGCTACTAATTTCGCAGGTAGTTTCGCCCGTAAATTCGCCCGTAGTTTCGCCGGGAGAATTAGCAGTTTCGCTGCTAGTTTCGCTGGGCAGCATTCTGCCAGTTTCGCTGGACAGATTCGCTACCTCGAGCGCCCAACTTTCGTTGGAATTCCCTAGTTTCGCAATATCTAAGGTCAACTTGGACATTGGCATAGTCATCAGCGAAACCATAGTTTCGCTCAGACGAATATATAGTTTCGCTTCAGCGAAACTGTAACTTCGCTGTAGGTTCCTCCAGTTTCGCTGGACGAACTTACAGTTTCGCTGGACGAGACCTTAATTTCGCAGAACGAGCTGAAATTTACGAATCAGCTCGTTTCAGCCCAAAAATCCAATCCTTTCCACCCAAACCCTTGCATTATCATCCAGGAAGCTATATCTAAGCTTCTTACACGTTGTATTATCCTAAAACGTGTGTTTTGGGCGATTTTTGCCACTAAAAACCCCAAAACCCCAAACTCGGGTTTTTCACCAAATGTGGTAATTTAGATGCGTTTCTTACCTTGATTCTTGTAGTTTTGGAGTCCACAAACACTAGCCTTCGATTCTTGACCACCCGAGCTTCGATCCGGCACTTTCTCTCTCTACACTTTCTCTCTCTAGAATGGCGTTTGAGTGAAAATGAGAGTTGCTCGACTGATCCATCTATTTATATGCCAGGCGTCCCCGGGACCCCAAACTTGTTAAACTCGTGACCCGGAGGGTTAACTTGGTGTAATACCCGCAACCACTCTATATTCATTAAATGGTTTTCATCCGAGCCCATCGCTATCATTCGTCTCGATCAGAAAATTTTCCGGGCGTTACAAGTCCACCCCCTTATTTAGGTTTCGTCCCCGAAACCTGTCACTCTTCGAACAAATGTGGGTAGTACTGTCTCATCTCTTCTTCAGTCTCCCACGTAGACTCCGATCCCTTCCTGTGCTTCCACTGTACGCGCACAAGAGGAACCACTTTGTTTCTTAGCCGTTTCTCTTTTCTATCAATGATCGCCACTGGTTGCTCCACATAGTTGAGCCGTTCGTCTACTTCGATATCCTCCAGCGGAACGACCATATCTTCATCGGCTAAACATTTCCTCAGATGAGATACGTGGAAGGTCGGGTGAATTCCACTCAGCTCATCTGGTAGCTCCAACCTATAGGCCACCTCTCCCACACGGGCGATAATTCGGAAAGGGCCTATATACCGCGGGCTCAGTTTTCCCCGCTTTCGGAACCTAATGATTCCCTTCCAAGGCGAAACCTTTAACATGACTCGATCACCGACCTTGAATTCTATAGGTCTTCGCCTCTTGTCAGCATACGACTTTTGTCTGTCCTTCGCCGCCTTCATGAAGGCTTTGATCTTTTCTAACTTTTCAGTCGTTGCTTCCACTACCTCGACGCCTCCCAGTTCCTTCTGCCCAATATCTCCCCAACATACAGGCGTCCTACATTTCCTACCGTACAACATCTCGTAGGGTGGCATGCCAATACTGGCATGGTAACTGTTATTGTACGAGAATTCTGCTAACGGCAGGTGATCGTCCCAACTTCCTCCAAAATCGATCACGCACGCCCGAAGCATGTCTTCGAGTGTTTGGATCGTCCTCTCAGACTGACCGTCTGTCTGAGGATGATATGCCGTGCTAATATGTAGCCTCGTCCCCATCGCATCATGGAATCTCTTCCAAAACTTGGAGGTAAACCGGGTGTCGCGGTCAGACACAATAGACACCGGTACGCCATGACGAGCTACAATTTCTTTGATGAATAGATCCGCCCTCACTTGTAAGCAAGTCAAACACTTACTTACGTACTCCACTACGTCGCGTTTCATGCCCGGCCACCAGTAGTCTTTCTTCATATCGTGGTACATTTTGGTAGCACCGGGGTGAATGGAGTATCGTGTCTTATGGGCCTCATCCATAATTCTACTACGTAGATCCCCGTACCGAGGAATCCACACTCGCCCAAATCGGGTCTTAACACCTAGAGTGTTCTCACCCAGTTCTGTAACTAGACCTCTCATCCTTTCGGAGTTTAGACGATCTTCCTTCAAAGCCTCGTCTTGGAACTCCTTAACCTGCGTCATCACGTCTGAGGTCATAATCAGCTGGCAAGCCTTCACCCGAATCGGTTCGGGCCTTTGCTTCCGGCTAAGGGCATCAGCCACCACGTTGGCCTTTCCCGGGTGGTAATGGATTTCACAATCATAATCTTTTATCAACTCCAACCACCGCCTCTGCCTCATGTTCAGATCTTTCTGCTCGAAGAAGTACTTCAAGCTCTTGTGGTCCGTGAAGATGGTGCACTTCGTCCCGTATAGATAGTGTCGCCAAATCTTCAACGCGAAAACCACCGCAGCTAGTTCTAGATCGTGCGTGGGATAATTGACTTCGTGGGTCTTCAGTTGTCGAGACGCATAGGCTATGACCTTTCCGCGTTGCATCAATACACAACCTAGCCCAGAATAGGATGCATCCGAATAGACCACTAAGTCTTCATTTCCCTCGGGCAATGTCAAGACAGGAGCTTGTGTCAGTCTCTTCTTCAATTCCTCAAAAGCATTCTCCTGTTCTCGACCCCACACGAACTTGACGTCCTTGCGAGTCAATTTTGTCAAAGGTGAGGCTATCTTGGAGAAGTCTTGAATAAATCTCCTATAGTAGCCCGCCAGCCCCAAGAAACTGCGAATCTCGGTTGGCGTCTTCGGTGACTTCCATTGCATCACGGCCTCAACCTTTGCTGGGTCCACCATTATCCCTTCTGCATTCACTACGTGGCCCAGAAATTGCACCTCGCGTAACCAAAAGGCGCATTTGAAGAACTTGGCATACAATTTCTCCCTTCTCAACGTTTCCAATACTTCCCGAATGTGGTCGGCATGCTCTGTCTCGCTTTTTGAATAAATCAGGATATCATCGATGAACACAATCACTGATTTATCTAACATTGGCCGACACACTCGGTTCATCAAATCCATAAAAGCAGCCGGCGCATTGGTCAACCCAAAAGACATGACAAGAAACTCATAGTGACCGTAGCGCGTACGAAAGGCTGTTTTAGGGATATCCTGCTCCCTCACCTTCAGTTGATGGTAGTCCGATCGAAGATCTATCCTGGAAAATCAACTGGCACCCTGAAGTTGGTCAAACAAGTCATCGATCCTTGGTAAGGGGTATTTGTTCTTCACCGTCAGCTTATTCAGATCGCGGTAGTCAATGCACATTCGCATACTACCATCCTTCTTCTTTACGAACAGAACTGGAGCACCCCAAGGTGAGATACTCGGTCGAATAAACCCCTTATCCAGCAGCTCCTGCAACTGCTCCATCAACTCTTTCATCTCCGTCGGAGCCAAGCGATACGGTGCTTTTGCGACAGGTTGGGCACCCGGTATCAGGTCGATCTGGAACTCGATCTCTCGGTCTGGTGGCAAACCCGATAAGTCTTCGGGAAACACGTCTGGAAAGTCACACACCACTGGCACATCGCATAGCTGTGGTGTTGGTGTCTCTACATTCTTTACATAACATAAGTAGGCGCTACATCCGCGCCTCATACACTTTCCCGCCACCGCCATCGAGATCACCTTCGGAATCATCGTAACTCGATCGCCATAAATCGTCACCGGACTCTCGTCGGTCGCCGTCAGTCTAATCATCTTCTTTCGGCACACGATATTCGCTTCGTAGGTTGCTAACCAGTCCATCCCTAACACTACATCAAATCCTCCTAGAGGCATCACATGTAACATGGCAGCAAACCTATGGCCCTCTAATTCTATAGTACAGCCCTCTATCACATCCGTAACCCTAGTGGACTTTCCAATAGCGGTTTCTACGTCAAAGGACTTATCAAGGCATTTACTCCTAACAGGCAGTTTAGCACAGAAGGTAGTAGAAATAAAACTCCTACTGGCACCCGAATCAAATAATACAGAGGCTAAAATTTGGTTTATCAGGAACGTACCGGACACAACGTCAGGGTCCGTTCTAGCCTCCTCTTGCGTCATCGTGAACGCCCTAGCCTTTGCCCTCGGTGCTTCTCCTCCCGTCTTCTTCTCCCCAGAGCCCTCAGCCCTCGGCTTCTTGCAATCTCGGCTCATATGACCACTTTCCCCACAGTTAAAACACTTGCCCATCCGGCAATCCCTTGATATATGTCCCGTCTTCCCACACTTAAAGCAGAGGTCGGATCCCCACTTACACTCCCCCGAGTGCTCTTTTCCACACTTACCACACTTCCTCACCCCAGCTCCAGACATGACCACTCGGCGGTCATCTACCCTTGCCTTCTTGTTACTTGTCGAGGTATCACCTCGGCCAAACCTCTTTCCCTGCCAGCCCTTCTCTCCACCTGCCTTCTTTCCACTCTCAGCTTTCACCAACGCAGCTCTCTCATCATACAACCTTCCCGCCAAATCCACCGCCGACCTGAAAGTACTCGGTCGAGCGGAAATCAGATGCCACCGAATTTCGGCTGGCAACCCTTGAATATACCGGTTGATCTTTCGGGACACCGGCGTCACCTGCTCCGGCACCAACAGCGCCAACTCGTTAAACTTGGTGGTATATTGTTGGTGGGTCATCGTCCCCGCCTCCAACTGCAGGAACTCTCTCTCTATTCTATCCATTTCCCGACGAGGACTGAATTCCTCGATCACCAACCTTTTCAACTCAGCCCACTTCATCTTCCCTATAGCCCTGCTACCCTCAGCTTGGACTATATTTTTCCACCAGCATAAAGCCGACCCTGTAAAAGAGTGGGTGGCAAACTTCACCTTCTTGTCCTCCTGGCAATCACTGATATCGAGGACAGCTTCCATTTCCATCACCCATTGGTGAGCATCAGTAGCAGTACCAGACCCATCGAAAGTTGGGGGCTTGCACCTCATGAATTTCCCGTAATCACAGCCCCGGGCTGTCTCCCGTACCTGTTCTTCCTCCTCATCATCGGACAATACCGTTTCTGCCCCTGCCTGTTGTTGTCCACCGGAGGACTGGTTTCTCCCCCGTCTCTCATCCTCTCGTACTGCCTTTAACACTTCTGTCATTACAGACGGTAAGATCGTCTGCATAACCTGGTGCACCTCCTCGACAACTGCCTCCTTCACCGAGGCCCTAAAATCATCACTCTCATCCCTTTCCCCCGAAGGTGTAGTATTAGGTTCTTCAGGAACCTTTTTCTCTTGTCTAGGCCTTCCTCTTGTGGCTCGTGGTTCCACACCACTTCCGCCACTGCCTCCACCAAGTGGGGCTTTAGATGATCTACCACCGACCATCTTCTATCTCACACTGAAAGGTTCAAATACCAACACGGTCATTCAAGGAAATAGCTCAGTTTATGTCAAGTACAGTAAGTTACTAATTACAGTGGCCAGTTGTGATTAGTCACTTACTCCACTTTTCGTACCCCAAGCATTACCCTTCCTGACTACACCGGTATCTAAATCTAACAGCACACATAACCATATTTCATACGCACATACTTTAATTAACCTTAAGAAAATACCTGATGGCACGCAGCTACTCAGATGGCATTCTCATTCTCCCTGTCCCATTCTCAGTTTAAGTTTAGGTTTATTATGAAAATTTTACCCATTTTACTTAAACTTTTGCTCTGATACCAACTTGTAAGGCCCCGCTCCCGGGCGCCCTACTGTTGGTGGTTCATCGCACATAAAACATACATAATGTAAATAATCGTAAATAACGCAGCGGAAATGATAAAATATATATACATTCTCATTCATTAATAATAGTCATTACATCATTGACTCGATTACAAAATGAAGCTTTCTCTACTTTGTCTCTCCTCATAAGATCATACAGCGACCTCTAGAGAAGATATTAAGTTCAAACATTTAAAGTTTATAATTTTTATACTAAAGAATATTCCTTAAGTAGTTCCGTACATCGGAACTCTGACGGAATACTCTTGAGATACACATGCAACATATTTCGTTGCATGTGCTATGCACACGCACCCAATGCGTGGCGAACTTATCAAAATCTAAAGAAGATTTCTTAAATAATCCCTTCCGGGAGAATACTCAAGAAATCTCATAATGGCATGCAACGTGATGAGTTGCGTGCGTTATAGACCCACAACGCATGACGTTGCATCATTATTAAATGGAGAATGCCATCCCAAAAGAGCTGAGTAGCCGCCTCGTGCCATCCCCAGCAACGCTACCTGCCAACTGGAAACACATAAAAAGTCAGCGTTGCTGAGTGAGTTCTACTTTTATAATAAAACATACTTTTACTTATTTAAAAGTATCCTTTCGTGCATGCGTTCAAACATCATACGTACACAGAGATAATATTCATTATTATCTTCATCATTCGTTATATATCATCATCTTTAACTTCTCGTATGGATTCTGTCAGGCTTTACCCACTTCATAGCACTTGGCTATGATTACGGTGGTCGAATGACAAGAATCCCGTTCATACTTACTTGCGCACATTGAAAGGTGAATTGTACCAATACCATATGCTACACCCCAATCAGTCTTAGCTACCGGGCCGTAATCAACATATGACGGGAGCGTATGCCCGGTACTAGAGGTAAGCGGTAGAGGTACCATGACCATGGTCAATCACATAGAAGGACCAATCGCGTTATTCAATGCTTGCAAGACATAATTCGTTCGTTCATTAATGCATGTATTCATCGTCATTCATTCATTCGTTCATTCATTAATACATGCATTCATCATCGTGTTCCTCTTTCGTTATCTTTCACTTTACGTTACATAATACTTCATTCGTTCGTTAATACGTAAAGTCATGGAAAGATATTCATACATCATTATTATAGGAACACACACACCATACATACATCATCATACATAGCATCATACATACATCGTCATACATTCATCGTACATACATCGTCATCATCATCGTACATTCGTCATCATACATGCATCATCATCATACCTACATCGTCATCATCATCATACATACATCGTCATACCTAACATCATACGTGCATCATCGTCGTCATCATACATAACCTCGTACATACATAGCCTACATCATCAATCATCACTAGGCACTTATTATGCGTCATCCTGGTGCAGTAGCACTAACTGTCCCTCCAAGACCGTGAGGACTCATACTAGGACCTTACATAACATGTCGAGTCCACAATCATACCTTAGACGTATAACACAACATTATACCCAAATGGGTCATACATACATACGTCATTAAACAAGTTTATATGTGTTCCAGCCCCAAAATCATGTAAAAACAGTAAATGAGGGGTCCTAGAACTCACCTGTGCTTGACAAGCAGCTTCTCAATCAAGCCTTTAAGACGCGGGTCACACTACACTGCCTGCAGATAAGTTAACACTCAAAAGAGTTAATTTCTGCCTAATTTCGCTACTAATTTCGCAGGTAGTTTCGCCCGTAAATTCGCCCGTAGTTTCGCCGGGAGAATTAGCAGTTTCGCTGCTAGTTTCGCTGGGCAGCATTCTGCCAGTTTCGCTGGACAGATTCGCTACCTCGAGCGCCCAACTTTCGTTGGAATTCCCTAGTTTCGCAATATCTAAGGTCAACTTGGACATTGGCATAGTCATCAGCGAAACCATAGTTTCGCTCAGACGAATATATAGTTTCGCTTCAGCGAAACTGTAACTTCGCTGTAGGTTCCTCCAGTTTCGCTGGACGAACTTACAGTTTCGCTGGACGAGACCTTAATTTCGCAGAACGAGCTGAAATTTACGAATCAGCTCGTTTCAGCCCAAAAATCTAATCCTTTCCACCCAAACCCTTGCATTATCATCCAGGAAGCTATATCTAAGCTTCTTACACGTTGTATTATCCTAAAACGTGTGTTTTGGGCGATTTTTGCCACTAAAAACCCCAAAACCCCAAACTCGGGTTTTTCACCAAATGTGGTAATTTAGATGTGTTTCTTACCTTGATTCTTGTAGTTTTGGAGTCCACAAACACTAGCCTTCGATTCTTGACCACCCGAGCTTCGATCCGGCACTTTCTCTCTCTACACTTTCTCTCTCTAGAATGGCGTTTGAGTGAAAATGAGAGTTGCTCGACTGATCCATCTATTTATATGCCAGGCGTCCCCGGGACCCCAAACTCGTTAAACTCGTGACCCGGAGGGTTAACTTGGTATAATACCCGCAACCACTCTATATTCATTAAATGGTTTTCATCCGAGCCCATCGCTATCATTCGTCTTGATCAGGCCAAAAACAGATTGAGTTGACCCTCAAACACTTCATGATCCTAATGATAAGAAGAAAACAAAATCATCATCTAGAAATGATTTCTAATGTTGTATGCATAAAAATATGACTTTGGGATGAAACACGACCCAAATCCACCCATTTATAGGTAAAGGGGCCGACCTCCCTCCTCTAACTTACGGGTTTGTTTGTGTTTGAAGGATGAACTGTTGTGGGCGGGTACATGGTTGTACCGCGCAACCAAGGACGTATCATACTTGAAATATGTGGTGGATAACACCGCCTCCATGGGTGGCACTGGTTGGGCCATGAAGGAATTCTCTTGGGATAACAAATATGCAGGGGTCCAGATTCTTCTATCAATGGTGTTGTTGGATGGAGATGGTGGTGCATACACCGCCACACTGAAACAATATCAGGCCAAAGCCGATTACTTCGCGTGCGCTTGCCACCAAAAGAATGATGGCTACAACGCACCTTTGACTCCTAGTCTGTCTACTATCTAAAAGAATGTTTCCGGCGGTACACATGTACGTTCTTTTCCGGCGACGCCGTTTGCTCCGGCGGAGGAGGATTATCAGGATCTGGTGTACGCTGCCGCAGGGGAAATCGCAAGGATGAAGATGATGATGAAGATGAAGATGATCATCATATATAGAGAGAGAAAGAATAGGGAGTGTGTGTGTGAAGGGAGAGAGAGATAAAGTTAAAGGGGGTTAGAGTCAAGGGTATTTTTGTCATTTTATAAAAAGTTAACTGAATTATTTAACGCCGTTAGTCATTTGGATGCAAATGAGAACAAAAATAAAACGTTAGGGGGTATATAGGGATTTTTAAACTGTAAGGATGCAAATGGTTAAAATCACCAAACATCAGGGATGCAAACGATAATTTACTCTATAATCTTAGAAAAACACATTTTTTTATATTACGTTAGATTTCCGTTTTATGTTGACAACATGAAAAAAATATGATGATGACATAAAAAGAAATCCACTCATGTCATCATTATATTCCTATAATTTATAAAAAGGTAGAAATCCATTTTATGTTTTACCCTTTGACCTAAGTTGGGTATCTATCTCTTCAGTGAGTACCCTTCCATTGTTGGGATTTGGAGCAAAATTGCTTATTGGATGGGTATTCGGTTTAAGGGGGATCGTTTATGGTGGCTAAAAATATTTAATGGGTTTGATTATTTTTACCTCTTGGTGAACTATTTGAAGGTCGGAAAATGACAGTCTTTCAATTGAAAGTGGTTAAAAACGAGTGTTTTTGACGATATTGCTCTGTTATTTTCTATTGGTTTTGAGTCATTCTAGTAAATGTCGTGTTACTTGTACACACACAGTGGATGATGAACCCTCTGAGTAACGTGTAACTGTTTTGGCTCAACTAGTCTCTTGCTAGTCGTGGTGATCCTTTAATTTGTTTAATAATAATTAAATAAATTTGCAAACAACACAGTAAAAAAACACATAAAATATCTCACTCTCTATTGTAGAAATTATTATTTTAGTTTGTCTGGTTTTATTAATATGTGTTAGGGAGAGAAGAAAAAAAGGGAAGATGGTCCCAACTTAGCTGCCAATTGGGGTGTAATAGCATGCAATAAAGTGATGGCTAATCATTAGATGCCCATATACCCCCTTCATGGCTCCACACCATGTCAACCTCTACCCTTATATAAACAAAGGCCATTTCATTATGTGCCATATTAACAAAAGATACTTAATCCTTAATCCAACCAAAAACTCACAAACAAAGTCTACAAAAACTACCAATTAGTGGACTAATAAAGCTATCTTCACTTAAAGGGTTTTTGATCTATTATTATCTTGTTGTGTATATAATTGGTGTCCCTTTCTTTAAAGTTAAGGTTTCAAGTCTTGCAGTAGACAAAAGTATCAGTGGATTAGAATGTTGTTAAAGGTTAATTATCAACTATCTATAAAAACTATCATAATTAGTGGACTAGTAAAGTTTTTTTCATCCAAAGGGCTTTTGGTCTATCAGTATCTTGCTGTGTAAAATGGTGTCCCTTTCTTTAAGGTTGAAGGTTCAAGTCTCGCAGTAGACAAAAGTGTTAGTGGATTAGAATGTTGTTAAAATGTTAACAATCATTACCAATGGGGTCACATGTCTATGTTCTTAATGTTGTGTTGATACAAGTAATAGATATTGTAAATTAGGGTTAAGGTAGTTAGGATTTTGTATTTGGTGTCATTACTACCTTATGCCCATGTATAACAACGGGTAGCAAATGCATATGATTGGAGTTAGGTTAGGGCAAGTGGACATTATGGCTCGCTATATATGATAATAAATGGCAATTACTATTTATTTTGTTTTTATTGTTTTATTTATTTATTATTGATAGACACGAATATCTTTTTGTGATCTTAGTTGAGTGCGACCTTTTTTAGGAATTTAAGTAACATATATAATGATTGGTATTATATATCTCTTATTTTATTATGTTAGTCAATGTTATGTTAATTTAATTGTGATTAGCAAAAGCAAGAGAGGTTGTATTATTAGATTTTTACTTGAAAAGTTCTGATAGCAACATTTTGAATAAGGCAATGTCAATCAAAATCTATTAACTTCTTATATACATATATAATGCCTACAATTTCATGTGACCCTGTCTTGTGTAAGAAGTGACACTCAATTTTCTATTTAATATTTATTAAATCAGAAATAAGTTATGATTAATCAAATGATACTTTTTTTAGTTTTTTTTTTTGAAAAACTCACATTAATCTACATTTAAATCTATATTGTTTATAATAATTGAGACTTGAACTCTCACCACTTACAAAAGACACCATTTCACCAATGTACACCTCGAATATTTTCTTAGTTTAAGTATGTTGGTGATATAACAAATTAGAGTAAAAGGTCAATAAATATTGGGTTAAAAGTGCACAATTTTATTATGTGACTAATTTCCAAATTAACTACACTCGGGGACTAAATCTGCCATCTAGGAAAAGTCCTACCCGCGGTGATACCCTAAGGCCATGTTTCACAATGGAGGAATGAAACAAGGTCTTCAAGTGTGTTTCTTGCGAGTACTTTTGGGTGAATGGTGCACTGATTTATGGAATGAGATAGAACGAGTATGCATTTGAAGATTATTATCTATCTTCAACTCATTAAGAACTAGAGACAATTTATTGGTAAGATTCTTTGTGAATTCTATCTTACAACTATAGTAAGATTTAAGTGTGTTTTCGTTGGAATTATTTTCAAAAGAAAATAACATATGTATAATTTTTTTGGGTTAAGTGTTGGGAAAAGCAGTTGAGGAGAAACTTACATTGGTTCATAAATAATTTTGTTGATTTAAAGGAGAGTTGTGCATATCAAATGGTGATGGTTCAAAAGGATTCTTACCTTTCGGTTGGTTGTTACCAATAAACCATCATGATCATTCATAAATTTGTCTAGTTGTAAAGACATGATGGTTCAAATAGTAAAAGTTGTAGCACATAACACTGTTTAGACAAGTGTAAATTGTCATAAAATAACGTGGTCTGTATCCTTACAAATAATTCAATTTGCCTAAATATTTAAAGACAAAGTGGTATTGTAATTATTGAATCATTTGGGGCATAAAGCCAGAAAGGGCTTCTAGTGATAATGATATCATCAACTTATACAAACGCGTAACAAGTAATTAAAGCTCTAATAAACAAGCAAAGGTGTATAGGGAGTTGCATATAACTTAGAAAACCAATATCTCGAGGCTTTCTTAAGGCTTTAAAGAGTCTTTTTAAGCAATGTACGTGATACGGGCGAGTGGAGTCAACAAAATCATAGGGTTAAGCCATATACACAGTTTTAGTTACCTTACTATGAAGGAGTTGAAGGTGATGTTGATATCTACTTGTAGACTATCCTAACCAAGAGAAGATAATAATAAAAAAAATAAAATAAAAAAACCTAAAAAACCAACCTACCAACCTAACAGAGGTTAATTTGACAATAAGACTAATTTGCTTAATATAATCTGCCTCATGAACCTTTTAGCAACAAGCCGAGCCTTCTTTATTTTCACACATCCATCAGAACACATATTGATCTTATAAATTCACTTACTATCAACAATGTTTGTCTGAGCTGAGGCGGCACCAATACCCAAGTGCAATTAGTGTGAAGAGCAACAACTTGTGTACTCATGTCTAGGGGTGTTAATCGAATCGAATTCAAGTTAATCGAATTGAATAAGTCAAATTTTAAAATTTTCAAACTGTATTTGAATAGGATTTGCATTCCAAAAAGATAAGTTGAAAGTGAATTCGAAATTCTCAATTACGATTCAAATTCTTATAGTATTCTAAAAATATTCAAATTTATTCGATTCGTTTTATGAAAAATAGTTAATTGAATAATTTTTTAAAATTTTGTTTGAAAGATCCAATTTCAAATTATAAAAAAATAAACATAATATACAAAATATTCTATGTTCCAAATAAGTCAAAAGTTACTAATTAGTATTTAAAATTTTAGATTATATATTTTTTAAAATTTTAAGTATTAATTTCCCATATACATATTTTTAAATTAATATATAAAATAAATAAGTGTAAACATGTGTATATCTAATTTGAATTTCAAATCGAATCTAAAAACACAAAATCTTAGTTGATAATTAGAGATCGAATCGAATTTCGAATCGGTGATTTTCAGCTCGAATAAAATGAATTTCAAATTTTATCGAATCTGATTCAAATATTGAACACTCCTACTCATGATATCCCACCATATTGACCATTTTTTGTCATGCGACAATGTGGTAAGCTCTAAAGCACGAGTGGATGAAGTATGAGAAAGAACATCATCAGGAATTATGTTAGCTTATAAGTATGACCACGAGAACATATGACTATGGAAGAGAGGATTTCAGGTGAATTGGTTGTGTATGATAGTAGTAGTTGGTTGCACGTTTAATATTTTTTTAATTTACTAGAAACATGAAGCAACCAAAGATATTAAGTGATGGATTCGGACGAACGATCAAGGCAAGAGTACAACTTATGAGAAGCAGTGTAGTCGCGAAAACGAATGAAGCTCATGTGGTTTAAGTAGTGTGGGGTAAACGGTCTAACCTATTATAGTCCAGATAGACATGTCATAATAAGAGGTCCAATAGTAATATAATGATAAAGATCTAATTCTATAATTGGTAAAAGGTTTTCATTAAGACCAAAACAACGAGTACCTTCCTTAGCGTAAGAGTATGACGAGACAAAGAGAATGAAATGACCTATAATGTTAGATATTTTAGTGTAATTGGATTGAGTAATGACCAATGTGATCATAGTATCTATCAAACAAGTTAGGAGGTGCGGAGTGCATGCTTGTTTGAGTTTATTATGATCTTCGATATTGAAAACTTTCTTTTGGGTGAAGCCCCTAAGCAACCGGGGTCCGGGGGCAGCGCTCCTAAGAGTGGGGTCCAAGGGGCGGCAGCCCGTGACGGAGTCCAAGGGGCAGAGCCCCTGGCTGGGTAAAAAAATGTACTAGAATTGTTTTTTTCCAAAATTTCACATGTGAAATTAGAGGGTAAAAAGTGTAAATTTGCATAAAAAAAACTGCCAAAGGTAGTTTCCCCATCCTTAAAATATTTTAAATTTGTACAAGATTGGTATCTTTTCTTCTTCTTCTCTTTTGGCTACGTTCTTGAAACACACATAAATTCATACTTCGATTTCTGAACTTGAGTTTTATCCGATTGAACATTTGGTGTGAACCCAAAT
Source organism: Flaveria linearis (assembly GCA_024085815.1). Lineage (NCBI taxonomy): Eukaryota > Viridiplantae > Streptophyta > Magnoliopsida > Asterales > Asteraceae > Flaveria > Flaveria linearis. The sequence goes on from CM044013.1 coordinate 16,798,305, forward strand.
AAATTCAATTTGAAAACGAACTTACGACTCTCAAGTTTTCCAAATTATTGATAATTTTATTACAATTCCTTTACATATAACGTGATTTCAAGCCTCATATCAATGTCTTCTACGTTTTTGCAAACCGAGATATAGGGGCTGTTTGTTTTTTTACAAAAGATCTTCTCAGCCTCTTTTGTCTTCACCAAGAAGAGGACGCGCAGACATTTGAACTTTCAGACTGTTTGTTTTTCGGAAGACATTTCATTTGAAAATGTCTTCCCGTCCTCTTCTTGGAGAAGACCCAGACACCCCTCTTCTCAACTCTTCCAACCTCTTCTGACTCAACTCATATCATTTCTTCACAACCCCCAGCACACTCACCACTCCACAGCCCCCACAACACTCGCCAACCTCTGCTCGCCGCCGCTGCTTGAAGGCCCTTCGTCGCAGCCCCCTCGCTCGAAGTCCCCTTGCTCGAAGACCCACTGCTCGAAGCCCACCCCCACCACTTGAACCTCCACTTCCCATCCCTCCCTTTCAAGTCGCCACGTCGCCGGCCCCCCGCCCCCTTCGGCCCGCTTTCCCCCTTCGGCCCGCCACCGTCGCCACCTCGCCACAGTGAAGAACAATCGTAATTGGAGTTGAAATCGATCCATTCGTTGCTCAAATCACGATAACATAAGCTGAAAATGAAACTATATAGAGGAAAGGGGGATTACCTTGGATTCAAGAACCCTAATTTCTTTGCGTTTGTATGTTTTGATTGATCTTGAGAATGTAAGAGCGAATAGATCTTGATCAAGAACAATTACACTTCAATCTCTCCACATTTCGGTTTTCTTTGTATATAAACCAATAAATCTTCAATCTTTACCTGCCGGAGTTCACCCATCGGTGATTATCCACCGTTCATCGAGATCTTGAGGTGAACAGAGGTGTTAATAAGCTGTTGATCCACCTGTTTTGTTGATTATTCGATCTGGGTCTGCGTTGATTGATCTGTTTTTGTTGATTGATTGGGTGTTTGTGATTCGAATGACGTCTGATTTATCAAAGTTTCTTGATCTGTTTTTGTTGTATGTTTGGATAATCACCGATGGTTTATATATATTAATATATTAGTTGTTTTTAAAATTTAAAAAATAAATTTAGTTTAATTACAGAATATTTCAGCATTCTGCAGATGTTAAATAAAACAAACAGTCTTTTTCTTGCAGACTGCAGACATTTGGTCCACCTCTTCTGCTGCAGATGTCTGCAGATGTGGTCCGCAGACTGCAGACGTTTTTCTGCAGAAAAAACAAACAGCACCATAGTGTTGCATCATGAGTCATAATAATATTTGGTGTCATGGGATGCGACTCTAAAAGCAAAGATCCATGCGTCATTCATCTGATAACATGAAAACATTCAAAAAAATTGAGTAAATACGAGATAATGGTTTATGTATTTTAGTATTTCCATCTAAAGTAAAACTATTCAACTAATTTAGTTAAGTTTAACTATTACAAGTTGACCTAACTAACTCATTAATAGTACATGTGATAAAATAACCTTCACTTCTATCAACAGCTTAATAACCAGAAAATATATTGAAAAAAAATTTCCTTGTTTCATTATGTTAAGGAATTAAAAGTTAAAAAAAAAAAAAACTATTATTTGTGCTTGTATGCTGTGACGTTTATCCGAACTGTGTTAATGGGTTAAGCTCTGTTTTAAATATCGAAACGTACATAAAATGAAGATATCTAATTTAACATAATAAAAAATATCATTGTATGCAACTCACACACTGCGGTGCTTTAAACCTTCAAAAAATTTAACTAAAAACATATTTTTTTCTCAAAGACAATTATGCTGGGCGACGTTTTAGATATTGAAAAGTACACGTGGCGATGAGTTTTAAAAAAAAACAAATAAAAAATCAGAACATTGTAGAAAAACTTTCACATTGCCGTGGGGTAAACCAAATCTTTACACGTTGTAAGTAAAACTATTTAACAATTTTCTTTTAAAATATGCAAACATAAACAGGGGGACGCTATGTGACTTGTATGCGTAGTCCGTTAACGGGTTAAGCGTCATGTTAAGTATCAAAACGTACACGTAGTGATGGTACATTAAAAAAATCAAATTATCAAAAGAGAAAACATTGTAAAAAAAAACCTTCGCACTACATTGCGTTGAGCCAAACATTTACATGTTGTGGTTCGATAATAAAATAACAAAAAAATATAAAGAAAAGTTGTTTTTAAACCTATTATGCTAACTTTAATGTTTACATAAGCGAGCATTGAAAACCTATACATTGTGGTTGAATGCTTAGCTCTTTGGGTGGAACTTGACGTTGCATTGGGGATTTTAAAATTTGTATTACTCGATTTTTACAATGTGGAAAATTCATGTTGAAACATTGATAAAACAAACATGTCACGAAAGTAAATTAAATCATTTATAGAAAATCATATTTTAAACCTTGTAAGGGAAAAACAAATAAAAAACACGACCTTAAGCAGATTTGACGACCCGTATATTTGTGGTTCGATGACTTGTACATTATGACAAACAACTCAGTTTTAAAAAATATTTACACTGATAAGTAGATAAGAAGAAGTACGTCATAACGTTATACTTGAAGTTTTATAATATATTATTCATAAAAGTTGTAGGATGAAACATATTTGTATAAATTAATTATTATATTGTGTCTCGAAGAATTGTGCAATGCTGGGTTTAATGAGTTAAATCTTTGGGCTTATTTGTTGCTATTGGGCTTGGGTTATTAGAATACTATTCTATATATATCGTGACATGTATTATAGTTTATTGTACTGAAGTAATTAAATATTCTTTAATTGCAGCCCGTAAACAAATTCTCATGTCATGTTTTCTTTATTATTTGTTAATAGTATTAGTACATATAAATTATATAATTGTCTTGGGTTGTATTTTACTGTGGGCTCTTGCTAAAGAAGAACGTGGGCCTTTGCTGGCATGGCAATGGGCCTCCGGCCTTTTTCATGTTGTATATGAATGATGAATCTATTGATCGTTAATTGTATGATTTGTATTCAAATCACTATTTGCTATAACATGAAGTCGTGAACCTTAATGATATAAAACTCGAATTTCGTTGGAATAAGTCTTTTATATTTTAATGTACAAGTCATATCTTCTTCTCATTTGAGTGTTTAAGTAACATTGTCTAATAACTTTTGACCTAACCTAAGATACTAACAATATATTCCATTATACTAGAGAGGTGTTAGTGTGATGCGTTGGGAAGCGTAAAAAATATATCAATACAATACTAAATTAAAAAGAAATAATACTCATTTTTGTGGTGTTGTTTTTAAAATATATATTAAGGTATAAAAGTTATATCTTTCTTAAAAATTACGGGGAAGTTAGTTTAAAGTCAACAATTATAATCAGATAATTAACATGTAAAAGATAATTTAGAGTCAACAATTATAATCAGATAATTAACGTGTAAAAGATAATTAAGATAGTTAGATTCATCAAAGATAATTTACCCTCTTTAACTAAAAAAAATTAATGTAAAAAGACAATCTGGGCATCCTTAAATATATTACAATACAATATAGATTAAATCATACTGTCGCAATGGACATGTTAGGCTGTGAACGACTATTTGGACCGGTTTGGTGTTTTGCATGCAAGAACCGGCTTATACACAAGTTTTTTAATCATTAGTAAAACCACTTTTTAACCAACCGGATAATCGGTTAGCATCCCTCGGGTAGATTTTTGAGCCACCTCAAACCAGTTCTGGTTGAACCTCTTTTTTTATTCTTATTTTCTAATAAACCGATTTTTGCACAGTCCACTTCATCGTTTGAGACTTGAGCGAGCGGTCGATTGAAAGAAACGTAACTGAAGAAATCTAAAGGGTTCATCATTGAAGGTAATCGACTCTTTTTTGTTCATCGAATCAACGCTTCTAGTTGGCTAATTTGCTAATCTTATATGCCATGCGATCTTAAGCAATGATAAGTTGTTGTCGTGTGTGTGACCTCAAGGTCATGGTTGAGTCATGTATACAACCTTTTGCAGAGATGCAAGGTAGTGTAAAGTTTTTTATATATATCAAGTTCGCCCCCACCCCTCTCCCCCCAAAAAAAATTAATTTCACCTCCCGCCTCCCCCTAAGAGAGTGTTCAAGTTCTGCCAATGATAACCCAGAAAGTTAAAATGGATTACTGACAGACCACCAATAAAAAATCACGTTGCATGTGACTGGATTTACGTATTACCAACGGATTATTGATGGGACCTAATATCAAGGGCAAAATTCCGTGTGTGAAAGTTGCTTGGTTTGTAGTGAATCATAAAACCTAAAATTTCTTCAGATTTTAATCTATATATGCTTCCATGTTTCACTTGTGCCATGTGATTCTCTTAACAATTTTATTTTCTTAAACATATCTTCCAGAGTGAATATTCTCCTACAAATCAGAGTTCTCAACATTATTAACCCTCTAACTTTCTTATGTTTGATCACATATATACTTTTCATTATATATGGTCTTTTACGTTTATCTATCATTAGCGATTGTGTGATCGTCTTTTAATGGTTATTAAAAGACTACTTTTTAATAGTTAATAACCTTTTAATGATTAAAATGATTACCTTTTAATCATTCAGACTTAAGGTTACATCTTAACCTTTAAAAAACTACCAAACACCCCCTTAATGTTAAGTCTCATGGTTGACAAAGGGCGTACCTGGTGCTGCAAAGAGCTTCCGCGTTTTCGCAGGGTCCAGGGAGGGTCCGTCCCATTTAAGGGAAGAAGTACGCGGTCTTTCCCCCACATTTCGCAGAGTCATGGTTGACAAAAAGGTCTAAAATTAAAGGTATAATTTGAGGATGTGTGTCCGGATTTGAAAGTATGATAAGAGGATGTGTAAGTTAACTGTTCTAAAAAAATATTTAAGATAAAGCTCTAGTGATTACACAAAAAACTAGTTTATGAAAGAAATGAACAACTTCACACTAACCATAAACTGCATACAATTCTAAGCATCTAGCACTGCTATCTAATTGTGTATCGAATGACCCGCACCAGGGCTGTGCCCATGTACTGTACTAGACGGATCACTGCGCGAGATATTAACGGCTTCTTCTGATTGATCATCAACCCTGTGCTCTGAAAAAGAATGTCCTGCACCCGGGCTCTTACCTGGCATTGTCGGTCGATATGCAGTGATTGTTTTTCTTTCTTCATGCTTCTGATCGTCGTGGCGATGGAAATCATCTCGTGATCTCTTCATAGATTTTAGCATTCGCCCCTCCGTTATAAGTATCGAATTACATGCAACTATAAAAAGAATAATGGCTAAAGAGTATGATGGAAAGTGAGCCATGATCAAAACTAATATAAGCTTTGAAAAAAAGCTGTTAGTTTTTGAGAAAACTCTCAGAAAATTATGAAAAACAATGGATGGTGCAATGAGTCGATGAGAACCTTTGTATTTATAGCATTTAGGTGGTGTAACTGTAAGTCAAGAAATGTCAAACTAATGAAGACTATAATATTAGGTCAAAGTCAAACTTGAAAAATTCATAAATTTCAACGGTCTACACTGTCTTCTTGGGTCCTTTTAGTATTATTTTGTTAAAAAATGACTTTTTTAATCCTGAAGTGGTCGATGACTGCTTATAGGCCTTCTAAGTTGCTTATTTGTTTTTTTAATTAGTTGATGGTTGCACACTTGCACAGGTGTTGATTTATTTAATTATGTGTTTTCTTATAAGATGAAAAAGATTCATTAAATTATTAACTTATAATATCTAGCAACTAACTTTACCTCCACCAAGAGATTCTCCTGTATTTCCCACTGAGTAATGTATATTAATGTTTAACGAGTGATTCCTATTAAAGAATTGAGCAATTTTGGGATTGACATATGCAGCTGAAACACATAGGTCTTGTGATCATCTTCATGTTAATTTGATGGTTGCACGGCTATTAAATTTCACATGTGAAAATCGTGATGAAAAGACGTAATATTAAACATTATTTTAATTCAAATGAAAAAAACTATCTTTTGACAGTTTTTACCTCATCCGTGGAAAAAATATTTCCGGAATATTTGATCATGTGATCTGGTTTTTTTTTTTGGTTCACGAGATCACACACACAAATATACTTGTTCTTGATTGTATGTGTTGAATTTATCCGATTGTTGTATCCAGACTAAACTACGAAATAACTTAAATCTGAAAAGTACAATCTTAAGTGTCGGTTTCATCTAGACGTTGAATTAATACAAAAATTCGAATCCTCTGAAAACGGGTGCACCTTTCATTTCATAGATATTTACATCTTTATGTTGGTTGAACATTGGCTGAAATACTAACGAAACTTGGAGTAGATCGTGTTAGTTCCCTATTTTTAATGTTTACAGTTGACCTTTTTTCATGTTTATCTATACTATATATAAAGCATATGAGAGGGGTATTTAAGATACCAAAAATTAAGAACACTTACTATATTCAATGCATAAGATACAATCACTTTTAAGGGTAAAATAGTATTTATAACACTATTTACACATTACCCCTTATAATTAGTTACACAATAACCTTACACTTATTAATATTTGCATAAAATTTTATATTATCTACACATACATCAAAAAAACTTAATATGTTTTAAGATTTCAGCTCTATCTTTTAATTTATCACATTAAAAAACGTTTTGAGACTACAACTTAACCTGTTTTTATTTTTAAACATTTTGATGTAAATTTTTGTTGAAACGATCTGTATTTATGAGGTACAATAAGTTAATGCGTATATACAAGTCGTCATGCAGAACTCATTTATGCTGAAATATGTTTTAAGATTTCAGCTCTATCTTTTAATTTATCACATTAAAAAACGTTTTGAGACTACAACTTAACCTGTTTTTATTTTAAACATTTTGATGTAAATTTTTTGTTGAAACGATCTGTATTTTATGAGGTACAATAAGTTAATGCGTATATACAAGTCGTCATGCAGAACTCATTTATGTTGAAATATGTTTTAAGATTTCAGCTCTATATTTTAATTTATCACATTAAAAAACGTTTTGAGACTACAACTTAACCTGTTTTTATTTTTAAACATTTTGATGTAAATTTTTTGTTGAAACGATCTGTATTTTATGAGGTACAATAAGTTAATGCGTATATACAAGTCGTCATGCAAAACTCATTTATGTGTTGTTTTAAATTTTAGCTTAGAAAAAACATAATAAACTTTTGTAAAACTACTACAAAAATAACAAAATATTAAATGCACATGTCAAATGTAAAATGTTGTCCCGCTGCATTGCGCGGGCACCCTTCTAGTTTATTACTAGTTTGTAAACTGAAGTAGGTGTGCATATCATAATATATCTTATCATTTTAAGTGGTGCCACAATATTATTGCACTTTCAGGGCAAGATACTCTAATGATAGCTACCATTAACTAAAGAAGAATAATGGTTGGGGACAAATGGTCGACGGCTCAAATCACAACCTGACTATGATTATTAGGGGTGTCAATCATGTCAGGTTGATGGGTTATGGTTTAACAGCTCTGAACACTAACCATATTATGATTTGTGTAAAAAAATCAACTTTAACATGAACCAATATAAAATCATGTAATCAGATTCTGATCCATTTAACTCATTTCTCTAAAGTGATCAAAATAATCAATAGAAATCGAAGATCTAAGTTTCACTTTTAAATTGCATATATGATGAGACATCAGATTTATGGTTTCAAGCATAAAATATAACTTTTTTGGTGACATATATTTGTCTTTTTTAAAAAGTTTTAAAAGTGAAGTTCGAAATTTAAGTTGTAAATTGAACTCTCTAAACTAAAAAGGAAAAATAAATATATTATTAATGCAAAATTCAAAAAGACCTATAAAATAATTTTAAGGTATATTTTATTAATACAGATTAACAGATCAACTTGTTTTCAAATGCATAAACCAGTTCATGATCTTTTACAGGTCAACCCGTGATGATTGCCAAGTAAAATGCAACGAAACACTTATTTGATGATTACGATCTATCACATGTATCTTTCATGTTCTCTATTCGGGCAAATAATAGTTCGCCACCTATTAATATCTTTTTTCTAATGACTAGAGAATTGATAACTTAAGTAACTAGTTTGTATGTTGAAGGTAGTTAAAAAAGGATCTATAACCCAAACTTTTTCACTAAACGTTTTAGTAATTTAGTTTTATTATAGATAGTTGGTTTTTATTATTTTATTATAGTATATTTTGCTATCAACGAATAGTGTAACGCTGACATATAGTAGTTGGATGTAGAGTAGTTCTTAAGTTTTCAGGTGTTGTATGCGGGTAATAACCCTTAAAAAATAACACAAACAATTTAACTCTCAAAATCATCTCTTTATATAGAAACTAAAGTGGTCTAAATCAAACAAATTACACGATGAGTTACTATACATAAGATTTTTATTTATAAGTACAGGAATGTACTTTTTATTTTTACATTGTTTTGTCAGCCCCACCTTCAGTTGTGGAGCGCTTATCAATGGATTTTGATTTATCTAAATTGTCTCTCCACGACATTATCTTTCGGAGCTTCTTTTGATAGAAGATATAAGCATGTTAGGTCATCAGTTTTATGAATTCATCAACTTTCACTTTGTGCATGATACCTAAAGATGATGACTGACGACTGACAATAATTTGGTGGAGATGTCAATTGAGGTATAATTTAGTAACTTATTATTAATTCTCATAAGGTGTATAGATCAGGATGTTAGGCTTATATATTAAGTTTCTTTTGGAGATATCAATTAAAATGGGCCCTCAAAATAGTTATTGAAACCAAGAGATTGACGAACTTGATTCAAACTTTTGTAAAAAAAACTGTTCATAAAATAAAAAAGAACAATTTAACATTTGAATTACAATACAAAAATGTAAAGAAACAAGACTATAAACAATTACAAGATGCAGAATTCAAGAAAAGAATTCGGGCTTTGACTAAGGATTTTTGTTTAGCAAATGTTCTTTAAAACAGATTTCGGATCATCAAGTTGGCGAACCTATCTATCTCTCAGGTACAACGGCCTAAACAAATTAAATTGTCAGGATTAGTTTAACACCCAAAACTACACCTGAAACGAGTGTACATAGTTAGAAGGCTAAGAATTTTTCTACGCATGGTTTTTGAAACATGAAAGTTTTGATGTTTTTGAGAGGGTAATCAACAACCCACATATGTTTGGTGTATATACCGGAAATCATAGACGTGAGGAGTCTTGCTATCAATACACGATTAATCTGCATTAATGAAATTAAAACACAATTAACTCTTGATTAACTTTTCTAGGTAACATTGTACACTAAGTTATTTCTTTAGTAGATTAGATAGATACAAAAAAATAACTTGATACACATTACAATGAAACTCCTAATCTATCAAGTCTCCTTTTTTTATCCTTATGACCGACTCCAAAACAACTCCAAACAAATGACTTAAACAGTTTAAACAAAAAAAAATTAAGATAAACAAAACATTCACCAGAACATGTGAACCACTATTATAAGGAAAAAATAACATTACTTGAAACTCCTTAACAACTGCAACCGTTTGGCTCATCGAAACTTTGCATCAAGTAGTTGATAAGCAACCAATGTACATAATATGCATGTCCCATAAATCTATATTGTGAAGTAGATCGTAGTAGAAAAAAAGTTGATGAAAAAACTACCAAATATTAGTTCTTACCAAAATTTTAAAAGCTTAAATGTCAATCTTGATTTAATTGACTACCATTTAAATAAATGTTTGCTGCTTGTTTGCGATCTAAGTTCTTGCTAAATTATTGTTGGTGGGCCTATTATAATATTTCTTTCTCGATGGTCCACCTGTTAGGTGTTACATGTATGTGGTTTATAGTGTATGTGTTCTGTTGAGTGATGATTGTCTGATGAATTTGAAATGAAGGATTTAGGTCATGCGAAGTAGATGAGCATCACTAAATATATTTTCTTGAGAATATGCCCCTAACTATTGAGAATATGGATATTAAATCTTGATGCGTATGTGAACCACAATGAAGTAAAGATGAACTTGAGGTTTAACATGGATCGGTCACAATGTATTTTCTTTATTGAGATTATAGGGAAGCAATTAAGGTTTTACAGTTATTTATCTTTTTCAACAAGTTACAAGAACATAAAATAAAACATGTCACTAATATTGAGTGGGTGATTGGCTTACAAAACCTTTCTACTCTTTAAACTGCCCAATCTTAAGATGGATTGGGGCTATGCCCGTCGAACGCAAAACCACCTTCTTTGCCACCCAACCCTACTCCTTGATCCTATCCCCATCCACTACCAACCCTTTCCCCACCTCCTTCTTCAACGTTTCATCCATTTCATCTAATGGTCATTTGTTCTCTTAACCACAATTGTCATCCTAAACTGGTATGATAATTGATGTTATGCATAGTTTAGTTGTTACCTTACAATATTACACTCTAACCATGCTTGGGTATTGGTGTTGACTCTAAATCACATTGGCATTGTTCGTTGTAGATGGGTTTATGAGGTAAAGAGACACACTGATGGATTCAAGGGCAGACATAAAGCTCCGCTTGTTGAAGGGCTTTTATTAGACTAAGTGTAGCAATATACTAATACGTTTGGCTCGATTGTTATATTAGCCACTATCAGGTTGGTTTTACCAATTACAGATTCTTGAGAATGGGATTTTCAGTAGGTTGACGACAACAATGCCTTTATTCATGATGATTTTTCTCAAGTTGTATATATAGAACAATCTTTTGGCTATATCGACTCGACTCGTACTCATCATGTTTGTTTGGTGGACAAGGCCATCGTAGCTATAATCTTATTCGTACTCATCAAGTTTTGTTTCTGAAATCGATTGTTCCCCCACCTCTAATCTTAATAACATTATTTGTCATACCTTCTATAGTGCACTGACTTAGTTCAGTGCAAACTTATATCTAATTTGGCTCCTTTGGGGTTGCTAACTTTCTTAGTATTCTAGAGTTTCTAATGTTTTACAAATGACTGTGCTTTATTGGAACATCGTTGAAGCATTACTTGTTTGGTATTGTCGAGCCTGAATATTATATATTATATTACCAGCGGTGAGTGTAACCGCTGGTAGATTGAATATAAACCGTTAGATCAACCTAAGATTAAATCACAGCCGTTTAAACTCGACGGTTACGTCGGTTACCGAACGGTTTTGAGCGGTTACCATCCACTTTTCTTCTTCCTCTTTTTACTCCAGGTCTCCCTCACTTCGTCAATTGGTAACTTCCACCTACAACCGTTCATCTGGTTGGATAAATAGGTCACCATGTCTCTGTTTGCAATTTCCAAGCTTCCCTTTTCACCTCAAATCAATTCATTCTGTCATCTATGGATTCACCGACTTGGACTAAAGACCCGAAGCGTGGGTAGTGGAGTAGACAACCAACGGTGTGTGTGTGTATCGATTCATCATGCTATTCAGGTTTGGGCTTCTGTAATAAAACTTAGTAACAGAGCATCATCAAAGAGGAAACATCGAAGGTACTTTATACTGCCAACTTCAATCTCAAATTCTCAATTCAATTCTACCAAACAGTCTTCTTTGGCAAAACCCTCGAGAGCCGGTATGGAGTTGTCTCCTTTTGTTCATATTATGTCGTATCCTTGTCTGTGTGTTTGGTGTTGTAGTTGTCCAGGTAAATACTTTCTACTTCTCTTCTCAAATTGATGCATTTTTAATCTTTTTTCTTGAATCGATATGAAACAGGAGTTTGGGTGGAGGAAAGATCAAACCATTATTGACGAGGGTTGATTTGTAGTGGTGATCACAAAGCTTTCGTTATTATCAACTTACAGAAATCCCAACAACCCTACTCATCTCTCGGTTGCAATCTAAGTCCTACAAGAGGATGATGTTTCATGGTTACATCCTCTATTCAAAGCACCAACCATTTTGCCCCTCCAGGCATTACTTTTTTCTACGTTTATTAAGATAACAAAGATTCATTTGTTACATGATACCTATGGCTTTAACATTGTTTACTTTTTCATAGGTACCATGAGTAACATTTCTTTTATTTCTTGGTGGAGATTCTTAGTGGGGATCAATTACAAAATTATTGGTGCTACGTCCATATTTCATTATCATTGACACTTTCACATGAATGATGACTTACAAGATGCATTAGTACTTTAGTAGCTATATTACAACATGTTGTTTAAACTTTTATAATCATCTGCATAAATGAGTTTAATTTAAAATTTTTGATTGAATTTTTGGTTTGGTGATTATTTTTTAAGGTTATTTTCAATTAAACTGACTATATGTTAGTATTAATATAAGTTGAAAATTTATACTCCACCCATTTCTTTCGATGAACACTAACATTTATGAATTGTTTAAAATAAAAAATTTATAAAGCTATACTATGTTCCCCTATTTAATCATATCTACTTTTAGGGAATATCTTCGAATGGGAGGAAGCATATCAAATGGCTCATTCTTCTTGCTGCATGCTTGTGTTCATAACCCTACTGGAGTTTATCTTACAATTGAATAATGGAAAGAAATATTTTATTAGTTTAAGGCTGGTACTTTTAATACTATTACTCTTGTGTATTTAAGTTGTTAGCTTTTTTAATGTTAATGTTTTCAGCTCAAAGGTCATTTTGCTTTCTTTGGCACTACCTATCAAGGCTTTGCAAGTGGTGTTCTAAAAAGAGATGGTAAAATCCATTAGGATTTTTCTTGAAGATTGGTCATTTGAAGCTATGCTAAATGGAGATCTAATTCTATTTAGTGTTATGGACTACTGAATTTCTATATAAATATTATAGTAAAGAGGTGATGATTTTAATTGACTTGCTTATGAATGGGTAATATATTTTTTTTGTTTGTAATATGTTGAAATAAATAAATAAAATCTCATAGGGACTACTTATGCAAGTATATAATATTTAAAATGCAAGTTCCACTTTGATGGATTTTTTATATGGTGTATTAAAGTTGTTTTGTGGTAGAGCGTTAGTAGACATATAGATTAAACATATAGTAGAATGTTGATCTTATTAATTTCTCATTGGCTAAATTAAAAAAAATACAAGGTATGACAAGAATGCATTGTAGAGAAAAAATTAAACAGAATAGAGATAAGATTAAAAAACAAATAGATTAATATTTAAACACATAGTAATTCAAGTATACTAACGTGTTTATCTCTATATTATTGCACCAAAAACTAAGCTTCATCTATATATTGAAAAGCTAATTTTGTCATTTGATACCAATACATAAAATGTATTGGTTGTAAATTTTGGTTATCATTTAAGGAAAACCATAAGTTACAAATTTTAAAAAAGCCTAACAAGCTTAATAAAGAGAACTTTTTGAGTTTTGTGTTATATTTGACTTAACAATCAGCAGAGTCACTGAATATTCCTTTTATAAATTTAATATGGATTGTTTATCAAATAATTGCTCACGCAATTCTTAGAGAATGTATAATTGTGTTAAAAAACAACTCTTATAATTGTCCTTTTAATGTATGTTACATATTATTGACTAACTTTTATGGATTTTTTTTCGAATATGTTACGAATTACTCTTGAGGGATAGTTATAACATTAAAATACTCAGCCATTCAAGCATGCTTTGAGGTAGTATATTTCTTTTTTATTTATAAATTTCTATTTTTTTCAAACTATTGTTACCTGTATGATTTTATTTTATACATTTATCATAAATTACGAGTGTAGTTTGGGTTTGTGGAGATAGGTCCATGGTGTAGTTTGGAGATAGGTCCATGGTGTAGTTTGAGCTCAAGGTATGTATGCTTCTAAAGTGTCATACTTTCTTGTTGTATTGCATACATAGTACTCTTCTTATACTTTGTGTGTAGCTTATGTATGCTTCTGAAGTGTCGTAGTTTCTTTGTTGTATTGCGTACATAGTACTCTTCTTTTTCTTTGTGTGTGGCTTACTCAACCTAGATAAGGTGGATGCTAGAATTTCTTTGTCGAGTTGAGATACTTATGTTGTAATCTTAGAAGTTAAATGTATTTTATTTTGCGAATTGTTAATCCTTTTTATCTACTACACATCCAATTTACATGAACCCAATCAACATTATCACCAAGTCTATGGGTTCTGACATCAGTTTATATCGTCAAGGTTTTATTTATTTCTAAAGTCTTGATCGAATTTAAGTATGTTTTGTATCTATCGATAATATTCACTAATTTTAATCATTTAGTTGTTATTTATTGGTTGGCTAAAAGTTGTGGGATACCTTACTTTGTTGTTCTTTTAGTGTATTTGGTTATTTTTTACTCATAAGCTAATGAGTTGTACATTAATCTAAACGAATACATTTTTGTTTAAAATGAAAGAAAAATAATCGCGCCATTATGATATTAAAATACTCGGCCACTGGACGGGTATAAAACTAGTTGTTTATGTTGTCACTAAGGTTTCTTATTTTTTTTAAGAAAACTTCCTTATCAACACTTCTTAGCAGTTAAACATATTTTGAGGTATTGTAAGGATACTATTACTTATAGGATGATAATTATTTGCTCCTTCACTGCTACTATTTCTGACCACACTGATGCTAAATGAGCATGTTGTCTTAATAATCATCATTTGACTATTAGTTTGTTGTGTTTTTCTTGAATCCAATCCTAAAACTTGATTTTAAAGAAGTTGCACACTATTACCATTCTCGTAATGAGGAAGAGTATCAAACTCTTGTTTTTTGTTGCAAAGATCAATATGTCACTGGTTTATAAGTTACGTTTATCTCCAAGTTGTCCACATATTCTTTCATGAGTGCAACAATCATCTTGAGATCAATCAATTATTTATTAATGATTTACTTTGGCTTAATCCGTTTGGCTTAATCCTTACGGTTCATTATATTGTTACCACACATCAATTTTGTGTTGGTTTCGCTTTTTATGTATAAAGTTTCACTAACTTTTGTTTTTTTACTTTCAATGTACAGGTTCAAGTCAAAGCATAAACGTTAGCTTTTTTCACATTTTTGAATTTTGCGCCTCAACACACTGCAAGAGTTTTGATACTAATTACAAGTGTTGATACTAGGTACCCAAGCCAATAAAAAATGCGTACGTCTTTGGTTCGAGTCTCGCTTAGAGCAAAATGCTATAGGTTGAGCTAGAGGGTTTTTCCTAATTGTGCGTTTTCTTTCGAAGGGATTGAGGGTGCGGTCATGATTAAAAACGGATAGATGAACACGATTAAAATAACACTTATCTTTTGAATCAAGGTCGTACGTTTAACGTAGAAAAAAAAGTTACAAAATAAAAGCGAAGCGGCTTAAAGTGTCCATTCATGATATGTATAGGGATGATTCTTGTCCATTGGTGTAAACTTGAAAAACACACCGACCAATATAGGTTTCCATCTGATTTTTACACTTTCACCAATTCCCCAAATCTTAAACCAATAATCAACTCCCCTTCGCCCCGACTACAGCGGTTGTAGGGCTTCTCCGACGTCTCCCACCGTCGCAAACCACCGTCTCCACCGCCGATCACATCACCGGAGGTAACTATTCACTTAATCCTGTGCCCTAATTAGGTTTCTCAACATTTAATGCCCTAATTATAGACAAACCACACTGATTGATCTATGTATCGCATGCATTTATTAGACGTATGTGTCAATTGTCGTATCAATCATAGTGTTTTTACTGTGATTTTATTCTGTTTCAGATAAGTTCAGAGGGCGTTCTAAGGGTTTGAGTTTTTATTTGTGTTCAGTTGTTCACTGAGAGATCTGTTGAGCAGAGGCTGTGTGTGTCTGTTCATCTGATTTTTGTGGAGGAGAGAGGAACATAGGGCTAGGGTTTTGATGCTTTGTTGCGGATTATGGCTAATAACCATGGTGGTTCTGGATCCAAGTTTGTGTCTGTAAATTTGAATAAGTTATATGGGCAGCCTTCTCATCATAATTATCAGTCTCATAGTGGCTCTTACGGGTCGGGCGTTGGGGCAAACCGTTCCCGGCCTGGTGGGCATGCTAGCGCGGGAGGTGGGATGGTTGTTTTGTCTAGAAACCGTCCCTTGCAGAAGGCTACACCGAAATTATCTGTTCCACCCCCCTTGAACTTGCCTTCATTGAGAAAAGAGTATGAGAAAATTGATTCAACGGGTGCAGGGGGAGGGGTGGGGGTGGTGCTGGTTCAGGGAGTGGTTCAAGGCCTAGTTCGTCGGGTATGGGATGGACGAAACCTGGAACTGTTGCTTTGCAGGAGAAGGATGTTAGCAGTGACACTCGGATTTCAGAGAGTACGAATGTTACTGAAGGTGCTGCTACTAAAGTAAGTGGTGCTTATATGCCTCCCTCGGCTAGGTTTGGCGGGGGACTTGGACATGGAGCTCATCATTCGAATATAGCTCCTGTAGATAAAGCTATGGTGTTGAGGGGTGAAGACTTTCCATCTTTGCGGGCCGCTTTGCCTTCCACAACCGGGTCTGTACAAAAGCAAAAGGAAGGGTCTTTACAAAAGGTGAAACAGTTAATTAGTGAGGAGTCATCCAGTGATCTAAGAGACAGTTCTAATATCGGCTCGTCAGCTCACGTCCAATCATCCAATCACATTGCGAATGGTGTGAATGGAAACAATGGGCAGAGTCCAAGACCAAGTAGTGCATGCATGGATCGTGCTCAGAAGCAAGAGGACCCTCTTCCACTAATATGGTTGAAGCCAAGGTCTGATTGGGCTGATGATGAGCGAGATACAGGTCATGGATTTGCAGGAAGGAGTGGGAGAGATCAAGAGTTGCCAAAAATGAAACATACTGGGATAGAGATTTTGATGTGCCCAGCAGCAGCATCTTGCCTCACAAACCACCCAATAATCTGTCTGAAAGGCGCAGTCAGCCGATTGCAAAAAGTTCCGCCTATGAAGCGGCTAAAGTTGAGCCTTACAGAGAAATCAACTCTTGGAGGAATTCTTATATTCACAAAGATAGGCCTAATGGACCCATTGCTATGAATGAAGGTAACAATGTTACTGGACCAGATCTTAAAAACAGTAAATACATGTCATCTATTGGAGACAATGCTCACCATGATGTGGCAACAGAAAACAGGGATTCTACATTTGTAAGAAGAGATGCAGCACAAGGAAGACAAGGGGGACAAAGACACTGGAATAACTCAATTGAATCTCCTAGGTACAAAACTGAAGGTTACCACAATTCTACAGGGTCAAAGTCAGTTTTTTCTTTAGGTGGCAAGTCTTCATTTTAAAGAGTGAACGAAGTTACTTAGACGATTCTTGTCAGACAGACTTCAGTTCCAGCGTTTATGATGAAAGAGATCCGTTTACTGGAAGCTTAGTTAGAGTGGTTAAGAAGAAGAAGGATGTGATTAATCAGGCAGATTTCCATGATCCTGTTAGGGAGTCTTTTGAGGCTGAACTGGAGAGAGTTCAGAAGATGCAAGAGATGGAAAGGAAAAGGATTGCTGAGGAACAAGAAAGAGCTTTAGAGCAAGCACGAAGAGAGGATGAAGAGAGACGAAGGGCGATTCTAGAAGAAGAAGAAAGGCGAAGAAGGATGGAAGAAGAAGCAAGGGAAGCTGCTTGGATAGCAGAACAAGAAAGATTGGATGCAATTCAAAAAGCTGAAGAGCTGAAAATTGCTCGTGAAGAAGAAAAAATGAGGATGCATTTGGAAGAAGAGAGGAGGAAACAAGCTGCCAAACAGAAGCTATTAGAATTGGAAGCTAGAATGGCAAAACGGGATGCTGAAATTGGAAAAGGTGGTAATTCTGTTAATACTGGTGCAGACGATGAAGTTCCTGCTGGTGGAAAAGGCAGTGATGCATCTATGGATTCAGATATTGATAACTGGGAAGTTAGTCAGAGAATGGTGGAGAGAATAACTACAGCAAGTTCTGATTCATCTGCAATTGACAGGCCCTTTGACCGGCTTCAGATCTCTAGTGAAGTTTCATCTACCTTTGTGGAAAGAGGAAAACCTGTTAATCCATGGAAAAGGGAAGCATTTGAAGTTGGAAGCAATTCATCTTTTTTACTCAATGACTGGGAGAACGGACATCATAGTCCCAGAAGGGAAGCATCCATTGGTGGAGATCTTTTTCTAGGAAAGAGTTATATGGAGGTGGATACATGCCTTCAAGATCTCCTGATACTGATGGATTTCCTCATCTTGGAGATCGAGATCATAGGTGGAATTCATTTGGGGATGGAGAATCGTATAGAAGAAATAGGGATATCGAGTCAGAATTTTATGACAACGCTGGTGAGAAATATGGTGAAGCTGGTTGGGGGCAGGGATATTCTCGTAACAATATCCGATCTCCTTACTCAGAACGATTGTATATGAATGTGGAGTCAGATAAGGTTTATTCTTATGGGAGGTCGCGATATTCAATCAAACAGCCTCGTGTTCTCCCCCCTCCATCATTATCTGTTCCTAGATCATCGGTGAGAGGGGAGAATGAAATCTCAGCTCCTTCAAGTTCGCTAGAATCGACCGCAAGAACAGGGAATTACGGTGGTCCTCAGGACAATCTTCAACAATCAGACCTTGTTGATCTTCAGCAAGGAATTTTGGCTCAGAATCTGGAGAAAAATGACACCCCAAGGTGTGATTCACAGTCATCTCTCTCAGTTTCGAGTCCGCCTAGTTCACCAACACATCTGTCTCAGGATGAGCTGGATGATTCTGTTGGTGTTCAGTTACAGTTACTGGAGTTGAAGGTGGGAAGGAAATTGTGAATGATGATCCTGGAGATTTGGCTACAATGCCAACATTAAAGTCTGTTTCAAGTGAAGAAGATGAAGAATGGAGCCTTGAGAATCATGATGAGATGCAAGAACAAGAAGAGTATGATGAAGATGATGGTTATGGTGAAGAAGAAGTGCATGAAGGACCTGATGACAACATTAATTTGACACAAGAGTTTGAACATATACAACTTGAGGAGAAAGATTCAACTAATGTGATGGAAAATTTAATATTGGGATTTAATGAGGGTGTTGAAGTTAGAATTCCAGGTGATGAGTTGGAGAAAGATCTGAAAGCAGATGTGGATGCCAATACTGTTGTCATGCCAGAAATTTCTGTTGGTGTTGTAGAAAAAGCAGCAGCAGCTGATGCACTAATCAATGAACAGACCCAAAATATTTCCTTATCAACTTCTTCTGGTCTCTCAGGTGATCCTTCTATGGCTGAGATTGCATCTTCTTCAAGCCTGTCTACCACACCTGTTCAACTGCAGTTTGGCTTATTTTCTGGCCCGACTCTCATACCGTCGCCAGTTCCCTCCATACAAATAGGGTCCATACAGATGCCTCTCCATCTACACCCACCTGTTGCTTCATCAATTGGCCATATACACCCATCACAACCACCACCTTTATTCCAATTTGGTCAACTGAGTTATACGTCTCCTGTTTCCCAAGGAATTCTTCCCATGACTCCACAACACATGCCTCTTGTTCAACCAAACTTTCACCATACTCATAACCATACACATTTTAATATGAGTCAAAATTCAGCAACTTTTCTACCTTATCAGTTTTCTAAAGAAAGTTCTGCTATCAACATGGAAAACGACAGTGGTTTGGCTAATCCATTGAATAATCAAAACAATCTTTCCCATGCTGTTGATAACAGAATTGCATCTAAGCCCGTTACACGAACTGAAGAAAAAGGTGATGACACAACTAATAATGATTCTCCGTTGCAGTTTGCCCAAGCATCATCTGAGGTTATTTCTGGTGATAAAAATGTACCATTGTCAAAGGCCCCAGGCCCGTCAAATAGGGGAAAGAGAACTGTGCACTCATCAAGAAGTTCTGGTCCAAGATCATTTCAAGCTTATGATTCCATGGGCTCTAACGGATTTCAAAGGAAACATCGACGCCCGGTTCAACGAACTGAGTTTCGAGTCCGGGAGAATGCTAATAGTTTGGGGATAGATGACAAGTTAAGCAATAAAGGTGTAGTGAATTCTACAAGAAGTGGGTATAGGCGTCAAAAGGCTCCACTATGTCATTGAAAAGGGTTTTACCCGAAGGTGATATTGTCTCTGAAAGCAAGCCAGAGAAAGAAACTGCAAAAACAAAAACTCAGGTGACTTCATCCTCTGTTGACAACATAATGAGGAACATTCCAGAAGAAGATGTTGATGCACCTTTGCAAAGTGGTGTTGTTCATATTTATAAGCAACCAGGCATCGAATGCCCAAGTGATGAAGACGATTTCATACAAGTGAGGTCAAAACGACAGATGTTGAATGATCGGCGTGAACAGAGAGAAAAAGAAATCAAGGCAAAATCACGTGTTTCAAAGGTTTCACTTTACAGAATCTATTTAATTCAATCCTTTTTCATCTTATTTTTATGGTTTGGTTGTAGTCTTAACGTATTTCTTTTAATTCATCAGCAACCACGAAAGGCTAGTATGAGCTCTACTGGTGCAAATAAAATCTCTGTATCATTGGTTGGTGAAGCATCAAACAACATACGTTCTGATGTTGCTGGCCTAGTGAAAAAAGAACCATCTACTGACTTTTCAACAACAGATTCTCAATTGTTGTCTCCAGTTGACACTCCAACTGTGGATACTGATGTGCAGGGTGGGATAACACCGCATAATAGCAAGTATGTTTTCTCTGATTGGGGCTTAAAATAGCGTTGGAAAGTGTCTGTTTTATAATTAGCACTCAACAAAATACATTGCTCTACAGGACTATCCAAAGTGAATGTGCACCTGCAATGTCTGGTGCGGCAGAAGATCATGGTCTAAATCTCATGCCTGAGCCTGAAAAGAAGGTTGTTGATAATGTTCAAATGTCTCTGGGTGACGGGGGTAATGCACAATTGGATCAACAGGTGAAAAACCTTACCTGGTTTTTTATTCTAAGCATGAGAAATTGTAGAATATTGAACTTTTTTTTATAACATATTACAGGTTATTCCTTAACTCAGACACAACTGGATGAGGCTATGAAATCTGCAAGGTTCAATACGACGGATGTAACATCTATTGGAGATCATACCACTTTGGTTAGTGAACCTGTTTTGCCTTCCTCGTTAATCTTGACGAAGGGAAAATCAATTTCATCCTCTTCAAGCCCAATCAACTCACTGCTTGCGGGTGAAAAAATTCAGTTTGGTAAAGCTTATACTTCCTGAAAGCTTAAAGTTTAAACACTATTGAATTCCTCATATGTTCATATTCTGATAATCCGATAATGTCGTCCTATCTCTCTATGAACAGGGGCAGTTACTTCCCCTACAATACTTCCTCCAAGCAGCTGTGTTGTTTCACATGGGATTGGGGCTCCTGGGTCCACTCGTCCTGACATGACTCTAAATACTCGAAAAGTTTTAAAGGCAGAAAGTGATGGTAATATTTTCTTCAAAAAGACGAGCAGTCTACAGAAGATCGTGTCGCTGAAGTTGAAGCTGCTGTGTCAGCCGTGGATGTGGCTGTCATCGAAACTAATGAGATATTGGCAATGGCTTGGGGCCTGTTTCGGTTGCAGGCTCAAAAAGTTTTGGAGGTGCAGTTGAGGGTATTCAAGGAGGTAAACCAATTTTAATAACATTTTGATAATGTTATTTATCAATTTATTGATTAAATCTGTTGATATTTGAAATGTTTTACAGGATTGACTGGGGATCAACAATCCGGAAGTCAATCTAAGCCTGAGGAATCACTTAGTGTATCACTTCCTGCTGATTATCTGTTGAAACCCCACCAATATCTTTATGGACACCACTGCCAAGTCCTCAGGGCTCATCAAACCAAACGCTCTCACATTTCCATGGTCCCAGACCTTCTCATTTTCCCTTCTATGATATGAACCACCCCATGATGAGTGGTCCGGTCTTTGCATTTGGTCCACATGACGAAACTGATGTGACCAAGTCACAATCCCAAAA
The DNA here is from genome assembly GCA_024085815.1 of Flaveria linearis. NCBI lineage: Eukaryota > Viridiplantae > Streptophyta > Magnoliopsida > Asterales > Asteraceae > Flaveria > Flaveria linearis. The sequence goes on from CM044013.1 coordinate 16,820,305, forward strand.
ACCCACAGGGTCAGGATCTAGGCATATTAGTGCATGGCAAAACCATTCTGGCATGGACTCATTCTATGGTCCCGCTGGATTCACAGGTCCTTTCATTGGTTCACCTGGTGTCCAAGCTCCACCACATATGGTTGTTTATAACCATTATGCCCCAGTCGGTCAGTTCGGCCAGGTTGGCTTGAGCTTTATGGGTGCCACATACATCCCGTCTGGAAAACAACCCGATTGGAAGCATGATCCAACTTCTAGTCGTGGTGAAGAGGACATGAATTCTATGAATATGGTTTCTGGACCCCGCAACCCACCCAACATGCAGCCTCCAATCCAGCATCTTGGCCCTGGCTCTCCCTTATTGCCCATGGGTTCACCCTTGACCATGTTTGACGTGCCCCCATTCAGGTAAATCTTTGGTCTGTTTAATTATTGTTTGCTGCTTATTTTTACGACTACTGAAAAAAACGTGATCCTATATGTGTGACCAGACTGCACCTGACATGGCGGTTCAAGCGCGGTGGTCTCACATGCCTGCATCACCGCTTCACGCTGTTCCTATGTCACTGCCATTACAGCAACAAGCAGATGCCATGACTGGACCTTCCCAGTTCAGCAGCCACAGAGGACATCCTGTTGACCAGTCAACGTTTCCTCCCAATAGATCATCTGAACCTCAAGCTTCAAGTCCTTTCCTGTTGTTAGAGATTCAACCATAACCCATTTCCCTGACGAGCTTGGGTTGGTAGACTCATCTGGACCATCCATATCTACCACATCTGCACCTGGCATTGTCAGTCATATTACTTCAGGCACTACAAAAACTGGAGACGACGTTCAGAGAGGTGGAATCAGCATCCACAATAACAATGGCAGCAGCAGTGCTGAGTCCAAGAATCAACACCAACAGGGTAAGAACTTGTCTTCTCAACAGTACAATAATCATGGTGGCGGTTACGGGTATCAAAGAGTTGGAGGAGTAGGGGTGTCCCCAAAGAACAAGTCCATGGGGAGTCAATGGTCCCACCGCAGGACAGGGTTTCATGGAAGATACCAATCCATGGGGCCTGAAAAAAGCTTCCCGTCTGTGAAGCAGATTTATGTTGCCAAACAGCCAGGTTCAGGTGGGTCCGGTTCATCTTCTACATAGGGATGATCATGACGTTGATTCGTGTATAATGTGATGGGATGTTAATCGGAGTTTTTTTTTTTTTTTTTTTTGTTATTGTTCTTGTTTGTTGAGCTTTGAATGTTTGATTGATAGAGGTTATTATGTAGAAGCTCTTAGTACAACTCTTGAGTTGCAATTAGAAAGGAAGGAGAGTTTAGAATCATGATTATTGTTTGTTGGTGTGTCTAGATGTATTGAAATTGTTTTTAATAATTAATACTCCTATTCATACCCTTATGATAGTCGGGGGTCTCTTCGGAAGCGGTCTCTCTATCTTTCTAGATAGAGGAAAGATTGCCACCATATAACCCTCCCAGACCCTGCTCTTCAGCGGGAGACACTGGGTATGTTTGTTTGTTTGTTTATTCATACCCTTATCATGTTTCAAATTTAGTTTAGCTTTTAGAAGCAGAGTAAGTTCCGTGAATTGTCCGTGTATGACTTTGAAATAAGAACCAAATTTAGCATATAATGACATTGGTAAAGCAGGCTGTTTCTGGAACTCTAATTTGATAACATAAGCATGAAGAGATTGACCACGAGAAGTAGCTATTCAGAATAATGTATTATAGACACAAATTGACCATATTGCTATATTAGGCTCTGCGTAAACTCAGAGATCATCACGTTCCACACGATAACATGCTTTTTCCGCCGTACACACGTCCGACGTACCTCTACTAACAGTTGTCATACACTGAAATGAAAGCAGGAATCGAGAAGTCATCTATTAAGTACCCACATTTGAAAACAAGCCCATGGAGGGAGTTGCCTACGCGTAACAGCGAAGATGGCAAAAAGTGGGTGTTCATTTGAGTCAAACCAACCGGCGCATTAAGCCTGATGAGCACAAGCCTGTTATCCTTCCACTATCAGGAGCCAAGGGTTGTCGCAGCTCTGTGAAGCCAGCCTAACGCAGTGCCCCTTAGTCTAGGGTCCAAGTAACCCGAGCCTTCGCTCAAGCCACATGAACCAACTCTCGACTTGGAACGGGCAAGCAAGAGTTCGCCCATTCAGACCCAACCGAACTGGTCCGAGCCACAGTCCAACCCACTTTGATACCCCCACTTGGTTACAGGCAAGCGCTACCAAGCCCGGTGACAGTGGGTGTGTAATAAGTTATTATAAAGCGGTGAAAAGATCATTTGTAGACCGATGTGGGTTCAGACTTTTAGAAAACCACTTATGTTCTTAATGATATTATTTCAATCCAAGTACGATATATAACTCATCCTTGATATTGTATGTTATTAATTTAACCGATTTATGAAATTAATAAGAATAAGGACATACAACACCCTTTTTGATTCTATTTCTTAGAGTTTGAAGTTTAAAATATTAGCCTATTAGGTGTCCTAATCAAGTGTATGTGGTTGAGCTGTGGGCACCGTTATGAAGTTAGTTATTAATCAGAAATCTGGTTGTTTTGTGAAGCTTTTTGTTCAATATTAGTGAACCGTGAGGCTGTTGGATATTTAAAAGAAAGAAAGAAAGAAACAACATACTTAAGATTTGTGGGAAAGGACTGGAACGTTATTTTTGTCAACTTAGTTTGATTATTAAATTCTGCCATTCTTACAAATCGTGCTCTCATGGGAGATTCCCCGACTCGCTAGAAAGTCTCCCCTATCGGTAACACCGCTCCTCGGATTCGGGAAAACAAACAAACAAACCCAGTATATCCCACTCAATAACAGGATTTGGGAAAAAATTATCCCAAAAAAACCTGTTGAAAAACTCACTGTTATTCATCATCCCTCCCAACTGGTGTATCATAAGAGATTTGCCTTTTCTATTGATTCCTATGGATTGGATCCAAAACAATTCTTGAATGGGTATTCAACTCCAGGTATGAATGGAAACGACATCTTTATTGGTTTTATTGGTTCTATTTCCTATTTTTTATGAAGAGAATGAATCTTTTTATCGAAGGATCAGAAAAAAAAGGGTCCGATCTCCTGCGAATGATTTGGAAGAGCCAAAACCAAAAATAGTGGTATTTGCTAGCAACAACATAATGGAGGCAGTCAATCAATAACCCGTCTTTCGATGTGCTGTCATGATCACATTCTCAGTTTCGTACGAGATTCCCAGTTTAGCTTACGGGGTCGGCAGAGTCCGGAGAGCTGTTAGGCGGAGGTTGAAGACTCAGCCAGTGGTAATGTGATATGCGTATTTGATTGAGGATTGGACAAATGGTAGGATTTATAATTAAAGTACATGTGAACAACAATAGCATATATCACAACTGTAGATATTTAATTATTTTAATTAAGTTACAAAGATAAACATGTTTAAACATGTGTTTAACTTGTTACAATGCGATTTTAATCATGTATTAAACGTGTCGACCTGTTAATAACACGAAACCTATAAAAGCTCAAACACAAAACCAGTTAACTGCATGTTGTGTCATTTCATGTAAACAAGTTCGTGTTAAAATAATTTACAACCCTTTTAAAATTCAATCTAATTGTTTTTAACATTTCTAATCTTGACACATGAAGAACCATAATCAACTGTCCCCTCGAAGATATCTCTCATACGTTGTGCCACTAAGAGTCCTTTTAACGTCATTCCATTCTTAATATGTTTCGATAATGGTCCTTTATGTATCTTCACCTGGCGACTTCTTAGTTTCATTCGCGATAGCTTCAGAAAGTCTTCGACTTGCATAAGTTTCTAGAACAATCATACAAATGACAAAGTAAGTGCCAAGGTCAAGACACCAATGACTTGAAGCTACAATTATGTACTCACATTAGGGTTCTTCATGAGATCTTCATAATAGACTACAATGTGCCTCGTGCTATTGTAATACTCCAACGCCTTTGTGGTCGTTGATTCCATCATTCCCAAATCCGATTCCAATGATGTTACATTGATTGTGGGTTTATATCTTGATAGCGTCAAAGCCTAATACAATATTAAAATAGAATATTGACATGATTGTATGTTGTGTTGATACTTCAAAGGTGATGAGTTTGCGTCTTTGTCTGATTTAATTGTTTCTAGGTGTGGTAATTCTGATTGACTGTACACATAATGTTTCATAATATAGAAATTAGTATAATTAATGATTAAATTATTGGTTTTTTCAACTACTTCGGTTATTTTGGTTCAGTCATGATTTATTTGTTTGGTTTCCGTGCTAACGGGTACTAGAGAAAGTATAAAAGCATGCATACCTCTTCATGTGAGTATACATGAGATGCATGAACCCCATTTAGAAGTTTGACAACTTTATCGAATGAGTTTGCAAGAATTGAAACCAATCTACGCAATACATTTCTTCTAAAGAAGAAAATTACGTAAACATCCCTCTTGGTGAGTAATCAAGAATTTCTTCGGGATGATCCATCAAGCCCTAAATGGTCAAGAATGTTTTAAAATAACAAATAGATATCATGATAATTGCTAATAATATCATTTAACAATGAAGCTAAAAGCCACCTGGTTGAGCATCCATTTGAAGCCGACTGCTGTAGAACACTCCTTGGACGAACTAGTAAGCAAGTCTAGATTGTAAACTCTGTCAAGAGTTTTAAGGATCATTGTAACGTTTTGTCTCCTGTGTTTTTGACCGAATATTTCACCATTGGAGCTTACATTAATATGACTATTTATTAGAGTTTCAAACCATCCGCTTCCTGATCGTTGCATCGACACAATGACAAACAAACGCATAGGATTCCTACGACATTCAAGGCTTGAACACAAACATTCATGTTAAGTCATTTTGTGAAATGCCACACTATTCATGTTGTGACATATATAGTGGGTTTAAGAGTGCTTATTTTTATCAACTTTTAACTTTTTAAATTTTGAAAAGTTAAAAAGTCATTTTATAGTGTTTGATAATGTGATTGTTGTGAGTAATTAAGTTAATAAGTCACTCCATACTAACTTATTAACTTATTGGAAAAGTTAATAAGTTAATAAGCTGTTTTTTAAAAGCAATTCCAAACATGCCCTTAGTATAATCTTGGTATACAAATTCATATAAGGGTTTTACCTTTTGAAGGCTTCAGGTTTCGGGTAATGAAAGTGATTGAACTTAGACTGATGAATGACATTATTACGTCGCGGCCTCCCATGAAACTCAAAAGGTTCTCTCTTTTTTTCAATGTGTGAGTGTTTTAAACATGTAGAACATATATAAACACCACATACCATTGCACATACCAATGCCAACACCTTCAATACTCCCAAATATGTTTTTCGACATTTGAGTAAAGGGGTATTCTATTAATTAATAAAGATAATCAGTAATGTTTGGTATCAAGGGCAAATACACTAAATAAAGGAGATATGGTCACCATCTCAAATTTTTAAAATGACATATTGAAAACACAACATGCAAGCTTTTATAAATTACAAAATAAGTTTAAGTACCATCAAAAGGTTATTATCAATACTAGCTAGAATCGATCGACTAGAGGTTCCTACATTCATATTACTATATAAAAGTCAAAATGCGGAACAAACAGAGGGTCAAGAGAGTTTGTCGACCCCCAATCACCGGAATTGGCTGGTTTTCTTTCAAGAAAATAGAACCTCATATTCGTAAACGATAGAGAATAGAATTGATGACCCCGGGACCAAAAAAAACTTTGGTTCTACCGGTGCTAAAGGTCAGCAAGTTTACTTAACATATGCTATGAAGAGATGTAGCACCATGAATATCACAAAAATGATTTATAAATATTTGGACTGTTCTCCAAGTATTTTATATGCATAGTTTAATTACTAATACAGTTTTTAAATTTTCCAAGTTGTACTATTTTATAAACGCATTACTATTTTCTGATCAAAATGTAGGTATTTCTAAACTAATATGTAGCTAAAACTAAAGAAAGTATTTAAAAAACATAACTGAATTAATAGTTATAATCAAAATATAACATTACTTGAAACTCCTTAGCAGCTGCAATCTTTTGGTTCATCGGAACTTTGCATCAACTAGTTGATAAATAATCAAAGTACATTAAATGCATCTCAAAACTATACATATAGTAAAGTAGATCGTAGTAGGAAACAAGTTGATGAGGCAACAAGCCAACTATTAATTCTTACCAAAATTTTAACAATTCAAATGTTAATCTTGCCTAGTTAACTACCGTTTAAATCGTATATATGTTCAAATGTTTGCTACTTGTTTGCTATCTAAGTTCTTGCTAAATTATTGTTGGTTGCTAATTAATAATATTTGCGTGTAGGATATAGTTATCCCACATACTAATTATAACATAAGATAAACTTTTCTTTATTTTTTTAATCGTTTTGTATATCTATCTTTTTGTATGGGTTATGTTCTAAGATATTTTATTAGTTATTGGATTGTAAAAACCTTTAAAAAGAGGTTCAAATAAAAAGTGTATTTCTGCTATAAAGTATGAGAAAACATAATGAGATATAAAAATCATAAAAATTATATCTCATAATCTAAATCAAATTTCAAAAAAGTAATTCCGAGCTTTTGTTTCACTAGCCGTCCTCACTAAAAAAAATAAACAAAAAATAAAAAAATAGCGTTTTTTATTGTGTCATTATGAAAGACACAATGAAGTCATTGTATCATAAATAGACACAGTGAATGAATTTTTTTTATTTATTTTTTTCTGAAAGAGGACGACGAGAGAAACAGAAACTCCGAAGTACTTTTTGAAATTCGATTAGGTTGTGAGATATAATTATTTTTGTGATTTTTTTAGCCTTATTGTGTCTTCTCACACTTTATAGCAAAAATACACGTTGTAGAATAACCTCACCCAAATCTTTATTTATAAAGTTGTTATTCTTCCTTATCGTTTATGATCGAAAATACAGCTCTTAACACTTTTTTACTTCTCTTTCTTTTATATATATTTTTTATAAACCGTTAATCTTCTTTCATTCTTTTTTTAATTTTCTCGTTCTAATTTTCTTTTTTAATGTAAACCTCATTATACACTTACAACTTCAGGAATCTTCATTATTCATTTTATGAATATATAGGACTAGATAATACCTCACTTTAAAAATAAATTCCTTTCTATTTTCTAGGATGAGCCCTAGCTATTGAGGATGTCTATGTTACGATCTTATGACCCTAAACTTTTTTCAAATCATGTTATTCATTCTTTCTTCACTCCTATTTCTAAACTTACCACTTTCTTTTAGATTAGAAATGACCGGTATGCATAGAGATAACCGGTGCCTTACACTCTAATGGTGTTAACTCAGCTCGCTTACGCTCTAATGGTGTTCACTCCGCTCACATCAGCATTGTGGTTGCAGGTGGGTTTATAAGATCAAAAGACACTCTTATATAGGGCTATACAAAAAGTTCGTGGCTCGAAACTCGCTCGAAGTTCGCTCGAGAAAAGTTCGAAAAAAGATCGGCTCGAAAAAAGCTCGTATCCAAACGAGCCGGCTCGGCTAGGCTCGAATTCTAAACGAGCCGAACTCGAGCCAGGGTTAGCTCGATTCGAGCTTGGCTCGTGGCTCGGTTCGTTGGCTCGGCTCGTGACTCGGTGCATATAATATGTGTGTGTGTGTGTGTGTGTTATATATTTATAGAGTAAATCTCGGTTTTGGTCCCTGTGTTTTTCAAATTGACTCCACTTGAGTACCAACGTTTTTTGTCTCCCTTTGAGTACCAAAGATTGAAAAAGTTCTCTGTTTCAGTCCAATTTTACAACGCCGTTTGAATGTGCCGTTAAATAGGAGGCACGCGCGCTGCACATGAGGGTATTTCGGTCATTTCATGTGTAACGGTCTCTTTTGTTGTGTTTGTTGCACTCGTATATATACACTCATATCTCCGTCTCTATCTCTCTCTCTTTCTCTCTGTGTGTTTCTTGCAGTTGATGAAAATGGTGATATGTTCATGTGGATCTCCAACAAGAATCATCACGTCTTGGACCTCAGCAACCCGGGACGTCGCTTTCATTGTTGTGCTAACACGGTAAGACCTAAATTGTTAGGTTTCAAGATTATTGTATTTTGTGAGTTGTGTTGACCCTCCTGTATGTGCAGGTTACGAGTTGTGGGTTTGTGAGTTGGGTTGACCCTCCTCTGTGTGCAAAGGCCACTCGAATTATATCCGGATTGTTGAAATCCAATAACAAATTACAAGCTGATTGTAAGAGCTTAGCATTTCAAGTGAAGAAACTCAAATTTGTATTAGGTTTAAGTTGGTTGTTCTTTGTTATGTATTTGGTGTTTAAATGATGTAATAGAACTTGCAATGGTAGGGCTTTGGTTTATGTATTTGGTGTTCAAATTATGTAAAAGAACCCTGTAATGGCAGTGGATTTTGCTTGCAATGCTAGTGGGTTTTGGTTTATGTATTTGGTGTTCAAATGATGTAATAGACCCCTGTAATGGCAGTGGATTTTGCTTGCAATGCTAGTGGGTTTTGGTAATTGCATTTGGTGTTCAAAATATGTAAAAGAACCCTGTAATGGCTGTGCATTTTGGTTGCAATGGCAGTGGGTTTTGGTAATTGCATTTGGTGTTCAAAATATGTAAAAGAACCCTGTAATGGCAGTGCATTTTGCTTGCAATGGCAGTGGGTTTTGGTAATTGCATTTGGTGTTCAAAATATGTAAAAGAACCCTGTAATGGTACACTACAGATGAAGTCAAATAGACATGCCATAACCATAATGTTAACAAAATACATCATTGTTTAACAAACATAAGACAGTACAAAATACATCATTGTTCAACAAAAACTGATAAAACAACAACTAAACATCTTGTGTTGCTTGTGGAGCTTGTTGTGACCCCCCTTGACCAGTGCAGGATCTTTTGTTATGGCCCTTCTTGTTACACTTTGAACATGTAGTAGAGTATCCCTTCTTAACAATCTTGCCCCTATCATTGATTTCACTCAATTCCTCTGCACTTTTCTTCCTTTTTTTTCTTGGCCTACCCACCTGAGTATGATGTTTTGGGGCTGTTAGAATTGTTGGGCATGCTGATGGAGTCCACAAGTCTCTCCCATTGATTGGGTCAATGGTGTATTGGTAAACATCTTTCCAAGTTTGAAGCCAATAAACTCTAGAAACCCATGACTCTGGAATTGTAGCCTCCTCATCCCCCTTTGAAAGATCCATATGGCTGCCACTGCATGCTTACAAGGCATACCAGTGAGCTCCCATTTCCTACATGAACAAGTTTTCTTCCCCAAGTCAACCATCACTTGATCTAACCAAGGCCCACTAACCTGATATTTGTTTACTCCAGCCATGATGACATTGTACTCTGCAGCCTCCGATTTTATTGAATTAAAGATCTTAGTTGCATATGGTGTTAAAGGTCCTTCACACTTGGCAATCAACTTGTGGACTCCAACAATCCTTTTCATCATGTACTCCCTTATGTATTCTAAGCAACTAATTATAGGCCTATCTCTACCTCCTACCAATTGTCTGTTAAGACCTCACAAACATTATTAAGCAGTATATCACACACTGCTCTTCCTGTAGTTATTACACCATAAAGAACAAGTTAGTTATTATAAAATAGCACTAATTATTTAGTTTTAACCAAATAAGAACATATATTACCACTAAAATAAGCTCTGCTCCAGTGTTGTGGGGGGATTTCTTTTAACCAATCATGCAAAGAACCATCTTGTTTTCTTACTGCTGCCATTGCCTTTTCAAATTGAGGGACTGTTGTTGCACTTGCACACTTCCACAATAGGTCCTTATACATATGCCCTCTCCATTTAGATTTCATATTCTCATGTATGTGTCTCAAGCAATACCTGTGCTCAGCAGCTGGGAGAACTTTCTTCAATGCAGGTATTATCCCTATAAACGTTTTTATTTAAAACATTAATGAAAGTAATGATTGATAAGTACAGTGAACTTAAAAGGATAAGTACCTTTTGCCTATCAGTGATGAAAGTGAAATTTGAATTAACAGATAGATCTAGATCATTAGCAAGTAGTTCCAAGAACCAAGTCCATGAGTTGGTGGTTTCAGACTCTACTATTGCATATGCAACAGGGTAGATGCCATTATTGGAATCAACCCCAACAGCATTCAAGATTTGACCTGGATATGGACCCTTCATAAAGCATCCATCTAAACCCAGTAGATCCCTTCCACATGCCTTAAAACCAGATTTCATAGCACCAAGACATATGTAGATTCTTCTAAATTGTCTACTTTCACTTGCTGGATTGCACTCCCTTTCAACATCGATTTTATAGTTGTCCCAGGATTTGATCTCAACAATTCATCACAATAATCCCTCAACAATTCATATTGTGCCTTGTAATCACCATGTACCTTATGAAGGGCCATCATTTTTGCCTTAAAGATTTTCTGAATTGAAATCTTTACCTGGTTTTCTTTTGTAGCAGATCTTGTAGGGCCTTTAAAGGTATAGTAGGGTTAGAATCAATTACTTGCTCCACTTCTCTTGCAACAGAGCTAACAGTATACATCCGTATCTCTCTTGTCTGTAAACACTCATGTTGCTCAATGAAAGTCTTCACACACCACACATCTTCTTTATTGGTTCTAGATATATGCAAAGTCCAAGGGCAAGTGGGCTTTGGATTCTTTTTCCTTGCTTTTTTATTTAATGCAGTTGAACCACCAGCTTTTGAAGATTCCTCACACTGCTGGGACCCACCATCTTTTAGAACATCTCTATTTTGCCCCTCATTGCAAACAAAACTTGGATTATGCCCTTCACAAACAACCCTAAATCTACGGTTGTCATTTTTCACAATACGAAGTTGCCTTCTAGTCTCAATAGCATTTTTCTTAACTGCCAACTTGATTTGTTCTTTGTCACCTATAGTTTGACCAACATAAAAGGGGCTGATGCAACTGCTTTCCAGTTTTTTTTCCTTTCTCAACTGTTTTAATCTTTTGTTAAATGGAGTATCCTCATCTTCACTTAAACTGTCAAAGTCATCCAGATCTATTTGTGCAGTCTCCTCATCAACATCATTATCTATTTCCATCTCACTAACATTCACATCACCTTCACCAACAGTCTCACTAACATTCACATCACCTTCACCAACAGCCTCACTAACATTCTCCACTTGACCTTCACCAACAGCCTTACTAACATTCTCTACTTGACCTTCACCAACAGCCTCACTAACATTCTCTACTTGACCTTCACCAACAGTCTCACTAACATCTTCATCACTAGACCATGGGTTATCATTATGCCACTCAAGTGCTAATTGTCGTTTACAATTATAAGGCCCAACATCAACAATCTCCTCAATCACTACTTTAGAACCACTGCCAGGTGATTGAAAGTATGTGTTTAGCTTAGTTTTACCATGCTCTGTATAAATCTCTATCAACTTAAGAACAGATACATATTGCAACATGTTTAGTACATCCTTATCATTTCCAAGAGCTCGTAGACCGAAATCTAAATCTTGCCCTGGAATCTTGAAGTGATAGTAAATTACCTCATCTTCAGGATAGCCTAAAGCTTTGATAATTGCATCAATCACATGGGCAGAGAACACATCTTGATCAACTAGGTCCACAAAATTTACCTTGCCATGCACGTATCTTCTAAGTGGGAAGCCCACAAACTCTCCACCGTGATGATTTTTAAAGAAAACAAGTTTGGTTCTTGACCTGCATTAAAAATGCAAATCAGACATTGCAAAACAGAATTCAAAATTCGTTGGCAAAGATTGAATCCACTTACCGTATATTTCTAGAGTATCATACTCTACTTCAGTGACAGCACGCAAATGCCACATGACGAATTGACGAGGAGTGAAATCAGAGAAGTGAAAAACGTGGGGGATGAGTTTAAGAGATTTGACCTAGTTTCAATTTGATCATATGCGAACACAGAGACCAATTACACATGAATGACCGAAATACCCTCATGTGCAGCGCGCGTGCCTCCTATTTAACGGCACATTCAAACGGCGTTGTAAAATTGGACTGAAACAGAGAACTTTTTCAATCTTTGGTACTCAAAGGGACACAAAATAAACGTTGGTACTCAAGTGGAGTCAATTTCAAAAACACAGGGACCAAAACCGAGATTTACTCATATTTATATAGTATAATAAAAAATATTATTATTACTACTACTATTATTATGATTATTATTTTTATATTAATATTTTAGAAAGGTTTTCTAAAAATAAAAATGGATTCTTTTTAAAAACAATTAATATTTTGTTTAAAAAATATATAACTTGATAGCAAGTTATTTATATCAAAATAATGATCTTTGTTATCTAAGTACGAAGTATCCAATAAAAGGTAAAAGCCCTATATATATATTTTATGTTTTTATATAAATTAATGTAATTTTTTTTTAAATCGAGCCTGCTCGAACGAGCCACGAGCTGGCTCGAGCTTTTCACTAACCGAACTCGAGCCGGTGTTTTGAGCTCATTAAAATTTTCGAGCCGGCTCGGCTTGGCTCGATAAGCTTCAAGCTCGAGCTCGAACCCATCCTGGCTCGGCTCGGCTCGTTTACAGCCCTACTTATAAAATCATGAACATAAATGAATTCGGGCTTTCATCAGACTAAGAGCAACGATTATACTCAAACGTTTGCCGATTGTCAAATCAACCACTAAGTCGGTTTTATCAATCGTAATTTTTTGAGGATCAAGTGTTTCACAAGTTGACATCAACAATGATCTCTTTCATAAAAATTTAACTCAAGTATCCATATGCATAACTTCTTGGCTTTATTGACTTGACTCACCTACATCCGATTTGTTTGATGCATAAAAGCCCATTATAACCCTAAACAAGCCCTAAATTTGGTTTTTCAAGATATCTATCACTCTATTAATATTTTACTTTATTCAGTGTTACATGTTTATATAATATGATGATATTCTTCTAGTTAAGAGCTTTTCTGACTTTATAATTGAGGTAATTCAACAATTAGATTCTCAAACTTTCCTTAACAATTTAGACAAATGAGTTCTTTTCTTGTGATGCATACCAGCTTCTCTCATGACACTCTGCACTTGCCTTAACTAGAGGCGCATAAACCAATTATCGACTTAGATCGTTCGAGTTTGGTTAACAAGAGTCAAAATTGATTTTGTTCTAGTTTGAAAGCGAGCTTTGTCAAATTTTGTTCCGGTTGAAATAGGTTTTAACCTATGGAGTTACAGGTCGATTTCAACCTACTGATTAAATTGAGTTGGAATTGGTTTCTTTTGAAACCGGTTTGAGGATCGGGTCGAGTTGTGTCGTGTCATCTGTTTTAGTTCTTAAACTGATTGTTTTGCTCACATCTAATCTCAATAACATTACATGTCATATTTTTACGCGCATTGAATTAGATCAGTATACAACTCTATTTAATAAAGTTTTTCTAACCTGATAACTCTTTCGGTATTCCGGAATAACTAACTTTCTATGGACAACAACGTTACTTCATTGGAACACTATTGGAGCCTTACAATATTTGGTGTTGATGTAACACCCGAAAGTTTGACTTCTCAGCATGTGATGCGACTGAGCTTCAGTCGCCTGTGATTTATGCGACTGAAGTTCAACCGCATGGCTATTCGGCCGATTGAAGCTCAACCGCACGATTGGAGTTCAACCGCCCGAATGGAGTATGAGCCGCATGGAACATGTGCGATTGGGGTCCAATCGCATAGTGTTCATGCGACTGAAGGTCCAGTCGCCCCTGGACCAGATGCGACTGAGCTGTAGGTATAAAAGGGGAGCAGCTCCACTCTCCTCCCATTTTTCAGTCGGGGAGAGAGAGCAGAGGCGACAGAGAGCAGAAAGAAACCGAGAGAAGAAAGAAAGAGGGGAAAGTGCTGCCCGATTGTCGAGAGGCAAGCTAATTCGAAGCTCATCAACTTCTACCTGACAATGTGAGTTCTAGGACCCCTCATTTACACGTTTTTAACTGATTTTGGGGCTGGAATCACATATAAACCCTAGTTTTGTAAAAGTGTAAGTTGACCCATTTGAGTAAACTATGAGTAATGCGTTTATAGTAAGAAGTAGGACTTGTATATGCTTGTATGATGTCCTTGTATGAATCCCTGAGCTTTGGGAGGGTCAATTTGGGCTAAAAATGGGTTTTTGACGAGTTTGGGTGCGGGGGTTCGCGGCTGCTGTTCGTGATGAACTCCAGTCGCAGCCCAGTTAGGGTTATGCGACTGGAGGGCCATTCGGCCGAATGAGTATGAGATGATGTCCAATCGCCCGACTGAGGCCCAGACGCCCGATTAAGTCTCAGTCGCACGATAGGTGATGCGACTGAGAGATTCGGTCGCATAAGTTCAATCGCAGAGTAGTTCAGTCGTACGGTTAAGAGTTAGTCGCATATAATCCAGTCGCATAGTGTCTAGTCGTACGGAAGGAAGTCCAATCGCACGCTTGAGTACCCATTCGCATGATAGCCCAAATCGCATGGCCCAGTCGCATGGAGGACATGCGACTGGCAGTAGTTCAGTCGCCCGAACAGGGCTGATGTGAGTGAATGTAGAATTGTATGTATGATGTATGTATGTTAGAATGATGTTGTCATGGTAGTGATGAATACTGATGATATGTAAGTAATTATGTTCCTTATGTGTATGTGTCTTATCTTTTAATAACTTTACGTGAATGAATGAACGAATGGAACGAATGTATTAAGAACGTAAAGTGAAAGATAATGAAAGAAGGAACATGATGAATGAATGCATGCATTAACGAATGAATGAATGTAATAAAGGCTTGCAAGCAAAATGAAGGAGGTGCACACCCCTGGCAGGTGTTAGCTCAACGGTGTGCGGGTTAGCTACCCCGAAGGATGCACATCGGGGTCAGTCTTTGTGATTGACCAGAAGTATGTATGGGATCCTTGCCGCTTGCCCTAGGTGACTGGATCAGCATTAGTGCACAACGTTCGTGATTGATCATCACAGGTCCAGCACCAGCATTTGTGCACAACGTTCGGGTATAGCTTATGGCATTGATCCAGAAGTAAAGTGAAAGATAAGTGGTGCTTGTACCTACCCTAGGTGACTGGATCAGCATTTGTGCACAACGTTCGTGGCTAACTACCACAGGTCCAGCACCAGTAGTACGTATGATGAAAGGGGTAGTGTACAGGTCACCGAATGTATTGAACGTTCGAACGAAAGTAATAAATGAATGAATGAATAGAATGAAGGTTCGAACGTACGAAGTGAAAGTATGAATGAAAGTAAAGACATACAAAAGTATGTGAAGTATGTAAAGTATGTATGTATGTAAGTAAACGAGAATGAGAAAGTGTACACGAATGAAAAGTAAGTAATGAATGATAAGATAATAACAATGTTATCTGCGTGTACGTATGATGTGTGAACACATGTATAAAGAATGGTTAATAAGATTGAAAGTATGTTTTATTATAAAAACTAGAACTCACTCAGCAACGCTGACTTTTATGTGTTTTCCAGTTCGCAGGTAGTGTTGCTGAGGATGGCACGAGACGGCTACTCAGCTCTTTTGGGAGGACATTCTCCATTTTGTAATGCTGCAACGTCACGTGTTGCGGGCCCATAACGCACGCAACAAGTCACGTTGCCTGCCATTACGAGATTTCTTGAGGATCTGAATCAACGAGATCACTCAAGAAATCTCCTTTATATATTTTTGAATTTAATATCTTCTTTATGAAGAAAAATATATTTTCTTATTTCGGTAGAGGTCGCTGTACGACCCTATGATTGTTGAGGAATATGCATCAGCAGCAATCATAGTATAGTATGCCCCTATGATTGCTGAGGATTCGAATAAACGAGATTGTTAGATAATCTCGGGTTTCTATGTGTCTCCCCAGCAATCATAGTAAGGTTAGGATGTGTAAAGCAAGTTGTACTTTGTAATTATGTCAATGATGTAATGACTTTTATGAATGAATGAAAATGTATTTATGTCTTCTTTATTAATTCCGCTGCGTATGTCATGCTCATGTATTAAAAGTATGTTTATACATTGTTTATCTAAAATATATGCAATGAAGAACCAACCGTAAGGTGCCCGGTGAGCGGGGCCTTACAAGTTGGTATCAGAGCAAAAGTTTAAGTAAAATGGGTAAATTTTCATAATAAACCTAAACTTAAACTGAGAATGGGACAGGGAGAATGAGAATGTCATCTGAGTAGTCGCGTGCCATCAGGTATTTTCTTAAAGATTAACTGGTATTATGTGCGCTTGTTATGTGAATGATGTGTACTGTTAGACTGAGATACTAATGTAGTCAGGATAGGTGATGCTCGGGGTGCGAAGAGTAGAGTAAGTGGCTAATCACAACTGGCCACTGTAATTAGGGACTTACTGTACTTAACATAAACTGAGCTATTTCCTTGAATGACCGTGTTGGTGTTTTAATCTTTCAGTGTGATAGAAGATGGTCGGTGATAGATCATCTGATGCTTCCCGTGATGGTGAACGTGGTGATGAGCCGCGTATCACGCGAGGAAGACTTAGAAAAGAGAAAGTAGTTCGTGAGGAGAACGAGGTTCCTCACCAGGAAGAGACGGACGAAAGCGCCAAGTTGAGAGCCTCGGTAAAAGAGGCAGTGATTGAGGAAGTGCACCAGGTTATGCAGACGATTTTACCGACTGTAATGACCGAGGCGATAAAGGCAGTACGTGAGGAGGATAGACGAGGGAGGAATCGGTCCTCGGGTAGACAGCAACAGGCAGGGGTAGAAACAGTATTGTCTGATGAGGAAGAGGAAGAAGAGGAAGAACAGGTACGGGAGACAGCCCGGGTTGTGATTATGGGAAATTCATGAGGTGCAAGCCTCCAACTTTTGATGGCTCCGGTACTGCTACTGATGCTCACCAATGGGTGATGGAAATGGAAGCTGTCCTCGATATTAGTGACTGCCAGGAGGACAAGAAGGTGAAGTTTGCTACCCACTCTTTCACAGGGTCGGCTTTATGCTGGTGGAAAAATATTGTTCAAGCCGAGGGTACCAGGGCAATAGGGAAGATGAAGTGGGCTGAGTTGAAAAGGCTGGTGATCGAGGAATTCAGTCCTCGTCGGGAAATGGATAGGATAGAAAGGGAGTTCCTGCAGCTGGAGGCGGGAACGATGACCCATCAGCAGTACACGACTAAGTTTAACGAGTTGGCGCTGTTGGTGCCAGAGCAAGTGACGCCGGTGTCTCGAAAGATTAACCGTATATTCAGGGGCTGCCATCCGAAATTCGTTGGCATTTGATTTCCGCCCGACCGAGTACTTTCAGGTCGGCGGTAGATTTAGCTGGGAGGTTGTATGATGAACGAGCTGCCTTGGTGAAATCTGAGGGCAGTAAGAAGGGAAGTGATGAGAGGAAGTGGCAAGGAAAGAGGTCTGGTCGGGGTGATACTTCGACAAGTAGTAAGAAGGCACGGGTTGATGATCGCCGTGTGGTCGTGACAGGTGCAGGGTCGAGAAAGTGTGAGAAGTGTGGGCGAGAGCACGGTGGTGAATGCAGATGGGGGCTGAATGTATGTTTTAAGTGTGGAAAGCCCGGTCATATGGCTAAGGAGTGTAGGGCGATGAAGTGCTTTAACTGCGGGGAAAGTGGTCATATGAACAAAGATTGCAAGAAGCCGAGGTCTGGGAGTTCCGGCGGGAAGAAGGCAGTGGGTGAAGGGTCGAAGGCAAGCGCCAGAGCATTCACGATGACGCAGGAAGAGGCTAGAACGGACCCTGATGTAGTGTCCGGTACGTTTCTGGTGAACCAAACTCTAGCCTCAGTATTATTTGATTCAGGTGCCAGTAGGAGTTTTATTTCTGCTGCTTTTAGTGCCAAATTGCCTGTTAGTAGTAGGCGTGTGGATGTGCCGTTTGATGTAGAGACTGCTATAGGTAAAACCACCAGGATTTGTGAGGTAATTGAGGGTTGCGATGTGGAACTGGAGGGTCACAAATTCCCAGTTAAACCCTTTGCGATGACGTTAGGAGGTTTCGATTTGGTGCTTGGAATGGATTGGTTGGCAGATTTCGAGGCGAACATTGTGTGTCGCAAGAAGATGATCAGTTTGACAGCGCCTGACGGTAGTCCAGTGACAGTTTATGGGGATCGGGTTACTACGATTCCGAAAGTGATCTCAATGGCAGTGGCGGGGAAATGTATGAGGCGCGGATGTAGCGCCTATTTATGTTATGTGAAAGATGTAGAGAAGCCAGCACCACAACTGTCTGATGTTCCGGTTGTGTGTGAGTTCCCAGACGTGTTCCCAGAAGACTTATCGGGATTGCCACCTGACCGAGAGATCGAGTTCCAAATTGATTTAGTACCAGGCGCCCAACCTGTTGCCAAGGCACCATACCGATTGGCCCCGACAGAGATGAAAGAGTTGATGGAGCAGTTACAAGAGCTACTGGATAAGGGGTTTATTAGACCGAGTATCTCACCTTGGGGTGCTCCGGTCCTGTTTGTAAAGAAGAAGGACGGTAGTATGAGAATGTGCATCGACTACCGCGAGTTGAATAAGCTGACAGTAAAGAACAGATACCCCTTGCCGAGGATCGACGACTTGTTTGATCAACTTCAGGGTGCTAGTTGGTTTTCACGTATAGATCTTCGATCAGGCTACCATCAACTGAAGGTGAAGGAGCAGGATATCCCTAAAACAGCTTTTCGTACGCGCTACGGTCATTATGAGTTCCTCGTTATGTCATTTGGTTTGACCAACGCGCCGGCTGCTTTTATGGATCTGATGAACAGGGTGTGCCGGCCGATGTTGGATAAATCAGTGATTGTATTCATTGATGACATCTTGATTTATTCAAAAAGCGAGACTGAACATGCCGGTCACATTCGCGAAGTTCTGGAGACACTGAGAAGGGAGAAGTTGTATGCAAAGTTCTCCAATGCGCATTTTGGTTGCGTGAAGTTCAGTTCTTGGGTCACGTGGTAAATCCGGATGGGATTCTAGTTGATCCGGCAAAGGTGGAAGCAGTAATGCAATGGAAGTCTCCGAAGACGCCGTCCGAGATTCGTAGTTTCTTGGGTTTGGCGGGCTACTACCGAAGGTTTATCCAAGACTTTTCCAAAATTGCTTCTCCACTGACAAAGTTGACCCGGAAGGATGTGAAATTTGTATGGGGTCAAGCCCAGGAGAAGGCGTTTGAAGAACTGAAGATGAGATTGACTCAAGCTCCAGTATTGGCGTTACCCGAGGGGAGTGAAGATTTGGTGGTTTATTCTGATGCCTCCTACTCGGGGTTGGGGTGTGTATTAATGCAGAGAGGAAAGGTGATAGCCTATGCATCCCGACAGCTGAAAGTTCATGAGGTCAATTATCCTACCCATGACCTGGAGCTAGCAGCAGTGGTCTTCGCGTTAAAGATTTGGCGGCACTATTTATACGGGACGAAGTGCACCATCTTCACAGACCACAAAAGCTTGAAGTACTTCTTCGAGCAGAAAGATCTGAATATGAGGCAGAGACGGTGGTTGGAACTAATAAAGACTACGATTGTGAAATCCATTACCACCCGGGCAAGGCTAACGTGGTGGCTGATGCCCTTAGCCGAAAGGAGAGGCCCGAGCCAATTAGAGTGAAGGCGTACCAGCTAATCATGACCTCCGACGTGATGAAACAGGTCAAAGAGTTCCAAGATGAGGCTTTGAAAGACGAACATCTTAACTCCGAACGAATGAGAGGTCTGGTCGCGGAGTTGGGTGAGAACGCGACGGGTGTTAGAACTCGGTTTGGGCGTATGTGGATCCCTCGTCTAGGGGATCTGCGAATGAAGATTCTGGATGAAGCCCATAAGTCTCGATACTCCATTCATCCTGGTGCTACCAAAATGTACCAAGATATGAAGAAAGATTATTGGTGGCCGGGTATGAAACGCGATGTGGTGGAGTATGTGAGTAAATGCCTCACATGTTTGCAAGTGAAGGCGGAGCACCAGAAACCGTATGGAAAGATTCAACCTTTGGACATCCCGGAGTGGAAGTGGGAACACATCACCATGGATTTCATCACGAAGCTGCCACGTACCCCTAAAGGGTATGATACGATCTGGGTGATTGTGGATCGATTGACGAAGAGTGCTCACTTCTTACCGATGCGGGAGACTTATTCGTCCGAGAAGTTGGCTGATCTTTTCATCAAAGAAATTGTGACTCGTCACGGTGTACCGGTGTCGATTGTATCTGATCGCGACACACGGTTTACATCCAAATTTTGGAAGAAATTCCACGATGCTATGGGGACGAGATTGCATATTAGCACGGCTTATCATCCTCAAACTGATGGTCAGTCGGAAAGGACCATTCAGACCTTGGAGGATATGCTTCGGGCATGTGTTATTGACTTTGGTGGAAGTTGGGATGACCATCTACCGTTAGCTGAGTTCTCGTACAACAATAGTTATCATGCTAGTATTGGCATGCCACCCTATGAGATGCTATACGGTAGAAGATGCAGGACACCCGTCTGTTGGGGTGAAATTGGTCAGAAAGAATTGGGAAGCGTCGAAGTGGTAGAGGCTACGACTGAAAAGCTCGAAAGAATTAAAGCGTATATGAAGGCAGCCAAGGACCGACAGAAGTCGTATGCCGACAAACGACGCAGACCAATTGAGTTCCAAGTGGGAGACCGGGTCATGTTGAAGGTCTCACCTTGGAAAGGGATCATTCGATTCCGGAAGCGGGGTAAGTTGAGTCCGCGATATATAGGCCCTTTCCGAATCGTTGCTCGAGTAGGGGAGGTGGCCTATAGGTTAGATCTGCCAGACGAACTAAGTGGAATCCACCCGACTTTCCACGTGTCTCATCTGAGGAAATGTTTGGCAGACGAAGACATGGTCGTTCCACTGGGTGATATCGAGGTAGACGAAAAGCTCAATTATGTAGAGCAACCAGTGGCGATCATAGATCGCAAAGAAGGAGATTGAGAATAAAGTGGTTCCCCTTGTGCGTGTACAGTGGCGGCACAGGAAGGGATCCGAGTCAATGTGGGAAACCGAAGAAGAAATGAGGCAGCAGTACCCACGATTGTTCGAAGAGTAACAGGTTTCGGGGACGAAACCTAAAATAAGGGGGGTGGACTTGTAACACCCGAAAGTTTGACTTCTCAGCATGTGATGCGACTGAGCTTCAGTCGCCTGTGATTTATGCGACTGAAGTTCAACCGCATGGCTATTCGGCCGATTGAAGCTCAACCGCACGATTGGAGTTCAACCGCCCGAATGGAGTATGAGCCGCATGGAACATGTGCGATTGGGGTCCAATCGCATAGTGTTCATGCGACTGAAGGTCCAGTCGCCCCTGGACCAGATGCGACTGAGCTGTAGGTATAAAAGGGGAGCAGCTCCACTCTCCTCCCATTTTTCAGTCGGGAGAGAGAGCAGAGGCGACAGAGAGCAGAAAGAAACCGAGAGAAGAAAGAAAGAGGGGAAAGTGCTGCCCGATTGTCGAGAGGCAAGCTAATTCGAAGCTCATCAACTTCTACCTGACAATGTGAGTTCTAGGACCCCTCATTTACACGTTTTTAACTGATTTTGGGGCTGGAATCACATATAAACCCTAGTTTTGTAAAAGTGTAAGTTGACCCATTTGAGTAAACTATGAGTAATGCGTTTATAGTAAGAAGTAGGACTTGTATATGCTTGTATGATGTCCTTGTATGAATCCCTGAGCTTTGGGAGGGTCAATTTGGGCTAAAAATGGGTTTTTGACGAGTTTGGGTGCGGGGGTTCGCGGCTGCTGTTCGTGATGAACTCCAGTCGCAGCCCAGTTAGGGTTATGCGACTGGAGGGCCATTCGGCCGAATGAGTATGAGTTGATGTCCAATCGCCCGACTGAGGCCCAGACGCCCGATTAAGTCTCAGTCGCACGATAGGTGATGCGACTGAGAGATTCGGTCGCATAAGTTCAATCGCAGAGTAGTTCAGTCGTACGGTTAAGAGTTAGTCGCATATAATCCAGTCGCATAGTGTCTAGTCGTACGGAAGGAAGTCCAATCGCACGCTTGAGTACCCATTCGCATGATAGCCCAATCGCATGGCCCAGTCGCATGGAGGACATGCGACTGGCAGTAGTTCAGTCGCCCGAACAGGGCTGATGTGAGTGAATGTAGAATTGTATGTATGATGTATGTATGTTAGAATGATGTTGTCATGGTAGGTGATGAATACTGATGATATGTAAGTATTATGTTCCTTATGTGTATGTGTCTTATCTTTTAATAACTTTACGTGAATGAATGAACGAATGGAACGAATGTATTAAGAACGTAAAGTGAAAGATAATGAAAGAAGGAACATGATGAATGAATGCATGCATTAACGAATGAATGAATGTAATAAAGGCTTGCAAGCAAAATGAAGGAGGTGCACACCCCTGGCAGGTGTTAGCTCAACGGTGTGCGGGTTAGCTACCCCGAAGGATGCACATCGGGGTCAGTCTTTGTGATTGACCAGAAGTATGTATGGGATCCTTGCCGCTTGCCCTAGGTGACTGGATCAGCATTAGTGCACAACGTTCGTGATTGATCATCACAGGTCCAGCACCAGCATTTGTGCACAACGTTCGGGGTATAGCTTATGGCATTGATCCAGAAGTAAAGTGAAAGATAAGTGGTGCTTGTACCTACCCTAGGTGACTGGATCAGCATTTGTGCACAACGTTCGTGGCTAACTACCACAGGTCCAGCACCAGTAGTACGTATGATGAAAGGGGGTAGTGTACAGGTCACCGAATGTATTGAACGTTCGAACGAAAGTAATAATGAATGAATGAATAGAATGAAGGTTCGAACGTACGAAGTGAAAGTATGAATGAAAGTAAAGACATACAAAAGTATGTGAAGTATGTAAAGTATGTATGTATGTAAGTAAACGAGAATGAGAAAGTGTACACGAATGAAAGTAAGTAATGAATGATAAGATAATAACAATGTTATCTGCGTGTACGTATGATGTGTGAACACATGTATAAAAGAATGGTTAATAAGATTGAAAGTATGTTTTATTATAAAAACTAGAACTCACTCAGCAACGCTGACTTTTATGTGTTTTCCAGTTCGCAGGTAGTGTTGCTGAGGATGGCACGAGACGGCTACTCAGCTCTTTTGGGAGGACATTCTCCATTTTGTAATGCTGCAACGTCACGTGTTGCGGGCCCATAACGCACGCAACAAGTCACGTTGCCTGCCATTACGAGATTTCTTGAGGATCTGAATCAACGAGATCACTCAAGAAATCTCCTTTATATATTTTTGAATTTAATATCTTCTTTATGAAGAAAAATATTTTCTTATTTCGGTAGAGGTCGCTGTACGACCCTATGATTGTTGAGGAATATGCATCAGCAGCAATCATAGTATAGTATGCCCCTATGATTGCTGAGGATTCGAATAAACGAGATTGTTAGATAATCTCGGGTTTCTATGTGTCTCCCCAGCAATCATAGTAAGGTTAGGATGTGTAAAGCAAGTTGTACTTTGTAATTATGTCAATGATGTAATGACTTTTATGAATGAATGAAATGTATTTATGTCTTCTTTATTAATTCCGCTGCGTATGTCATGCTCATGTATTAAAAGTATGTTTATACATTGTTTATCTAAAATATATGCAATGAAGAACCAACCGTAAGGTGCCCGGTGAGCGGGGCCTTACAGTTGAAGATGCCCGATATTGTTTATATTTTGGTAAGGTTTTTTAATTTCTTAGAAACATTCTTCTTAACACTTGTTAGGTGGTGTGTTTTTTTTTACCAAAACATCTTCCCCACCTCTTCATCTGCGCGCATACAGACGCGGAAGAGGTTTTGAGTGCGTAGAGTGTTTGTTTTTTGGAAGACGTTTCATTAAAACGTCTTTCTGAGGTCTGCATGGAGAAGACATGGACTTACCACTTCTCCACCTCTTCTAACTCTTCTCCTTTAATCCCTGAAACCATTTATCTTTCAACTCAAATAACAACCCAAAGTCCCAAACCACCAACCACCCTCTCCTCCTACAGCCCCCTCCGGCAGCCCCCTCCGACAGCCCCTCCGTCGCGCCACCACCTTCCGGCGACTCTTCCGGCGACGTCGGTTCCGTTGCAGAGGCTGTATATGTCGTGTTTAGATGCGTTCAAAGGCGTCGGAATGGTTCCGTCTCCTTCCGACGTGCAGAAGCTTTGCCGTATTCTCGATGAGCGATTGCTTATATGAAATATTATATACGGAGTGTTTGTTTTTTGTTAGATGTTAAGAAGTTATTGCGGAAATTGTGGCTACTATTTGGATAATTGTTTGATAAGGAGTAAAAGCATTAATCTAATCATTGGTGATTTACTTTCATCGACAAACATTAATTTAAGCGGTAATTAATTTCATAGCTAGTGATTCGAATATTGTTCAGGGTGCATGCTAGTAAGTTCAGCTTTGTCTTATGTATTTGAAGCAGTTCGGAACGATTTATAGGCTGTTAGGCTGTAACATAACACGAGATTATGTGTACAGAAGAATGCTTTATATTGTTTAAGAGCACTTTAAAGTATATACATCTTAAGTTAAATCTGTGATTCTAGTTTGCTATAAATCGATGTTTGTTTGTATGTGTATATCTAGATAGCCCTTGTATTCATTGTTTCTTCTTTCACCCCTCTTCTAGCTCTTTTGCTTTTTTTTAACCGACGAAACATGTTTTAAACTCTAAATTTGTGATAATAATGTAAGTTTGTTTGTGGATGTTAGTTTAAAAATAGGTTTAGTTTAATTACAATATTTCAGCATTCTGCAGATATTAAAAAACAGTCTTTTCTGCAGACTGCAGACATTTTGTCCACCTCTTCTGCTGCAGATGTCTGCAGATGTGGTCCGCAGACTGCAGATGTTTTTCTGCAGAAAAATAAACAGCACCTTAGTGTTTAGTGCATTTTTAGGTATCATAAAGCACTTTTACTCATAGGCCGACTATCTCTTGCTTATCTACTACTGCTAATTATGGCTATAATCATGTTGAATGAGCAAACTATCCTGATAATAGTCGTTCGACTACTGGGTTTGATGTGTTTTTCATGGCACCAATCTTATAATTAGATTTCCAAGAAATAGAAAACTGTTACATATTCTAGTACTGAGACAAAGTATGAGGATCTTGCTTATGTTATTCTTGAAATAGATTTTCACTAATACATGAGGGCAGTTATCTCCAAGTTGAGATCCTAACAATTTAAACTAACAACATATCCCCCCAGATACAAACTTACAAAACTCACCTTATTTACATTGATACGAACTACAAATGACAAATATAAACCATTTACAATTTACAAACTAATTTAGCTAGCCTTTGATACGTATAAACGAGAGGTGGAATAGAATGAACCATTGAGAGTGAAAGAAAAAAAACATGTTTGGTTTGTGAAGGTAATAGAATTAACCATTATATAAGTAATTCTATTTCCTCTAATTAGGACTGCAAACAAACCGAATGTTCAGCGAATAATACGTGAACTGTTCAGCGGAAAGTTCGTTTATGTTTGTTCGTTTAGTAAATGAAAGAGCACGAACAAGAAATTCCGTTCATTTAGTTAAACGAGCGAACATGAACTCAAGCCGTGATCGTTCATTTATGTTCATAAATATTCTATAATGTGTTCATTTATGTTCGTTAATATCTGTTCATAAAAGTTCGATAATGTGTTCGTTTATTTTCATTAATATGTTCGTTTATGTTTTGTTAATGTGTTCATTTATGTTTTTAGTTTTTGTGTCAGTTAGATTTATGGCAATTATATCAAGTATCTATTGATATTTATATTAAATACTTAAATTTTTTTTTGAATTTTGTGTAATATTTGGGATGAAAATGCAGATATTACTCTAAATAAATATATGATCATTTGTATTCATTTGTGTTTATAAACTTCATTATGTTCGTCATGTTTATGAATGTTTGTTTGTGTTCGTTTGCGTTGGATAAGTGTTTGTGAATAGTTTAAGAACATGTTTATTTCCTTAATGAACGAACACGAACAAGAACAAGAAATCTTGTTTGGTAGGTGTTCGCGAACAGTTCATGAATAAGTTTATATCTTAATGAACGAACATGAACAAGGCCTTGTTCGTGTTCGTTCGATTCGTTTGCACCCATACCTCATTCCATTCACACCTTTTTGTTTCATTTCATTCATTCTTTTATCCTTAGTCACCAACACTACCCACCCATCCACCACAACAACCATCACCACCAACATCAGCGCCCACCACCGCCATACCCCACCATCATGGGCCACCACTACCAACCACCAAGGCACTGCCACAAATCATCACCAGCCACTGCCACTAGGCACGACCACCACCATTGGCCACAATCACTCACCACCACATCCATCACCACCGACCACCACTAACAAACACCACGACTACCACCACCATCACCACCAGCACCAAGATTGGTTGTCACCGGCACCACCCCCACTAGGCACAACTATCGTTACCAATCACCATTGGCGACCACCACCATGACCAATAGACACCACCACCACCACCACCACCATAACCACCATTGCTACCACAACCACCATCACCACCACCAGCTGTCACCACAAGCACTAGTACCACCCCACGCCCACCACCACAATTACCACCGGTCCCCACCACCACCATAACCATCACCAGCGTCACCACAACCTCCACCACCACTACCCCCCACCATCACCACTACCCCCCACCATTAACCACCACCCACCCACCACGCCCACCATCAGCGCTCCCACACCACCACCTGCACCACAGGCACCACAGCTACCACAACCACCTCCTGCACCATAGTCGCCACCACTGGAAACCATACCACTACCGGCACCACAACAACTACCACCACCATCAGCACCACAACTGCCACCACCACCTCTAACCACCACCACTTCAGCCACCACCACCTCAGCCACCACCACCTCAGCCACTGTCACCACCACTCCACTACCACTAATACATCCACCACCAGGAGCCACCACCGGCCACCACTGGCTGTCACTACCATAACCACCTTTGTATTTTATTCTTTCATATTATTATACCTAACAAACAAAATAAAGTAATGGTTTATCTCATTCTCACAGGGTAACCAAATAAGATAATAAAATGTAATGATCCATTTTATTTATTTGTCTATTTCATTCTCTTGTTCAATCTATTACTTCATACCAAATGAACCCTTAGCATATCAAGTAGGGGTGTTCATTTTCGGATATCCGAAATTCGGATATCCGAAAATTTCGGATAGGGATTTCACTATCCGAATCCGAATCCGAAATTTCGGATATCCGAAATTCGGATATCCGAAATTTCGGATTCGGATTCGGATATCCGTTCGGATATCCGAAATTCAAAAAAATTATATTTTTTAATAAATTTTATAAAAATATAATAAATTTTTATTGAAATTTATTTATATATCCAAAGTTTTTGTTAAATATCCAAAATATCCAAAAATATCTAAAATATTTAATTAATATTTAATATTTTTAAATTTTTATACGGATATTTCGGATATTTCGGATATCCGAAATATCCGAAAATTCTCAAAATCACTATCCGAATCCGAATCCGAATTCGAAATTTCGGATATCCGAAGTTCGGATATCCGAATTTTCGGATATCCGAAATTTCGGATATATCCGAAATTTCGGATATCCGAATTTCGGATATCCGAAATTTCGGATATCAAAATTTCGGATATCCGAATTTCGGATTTCGGATATTTCGATTCGGTTTCGGATTCGATATTTTTGAACACCCCTAAATTATCAAGACTATCATCACAAGTTTAAAAAGGTAGGTGCTTTAAGTGTCCATTCATGACATGTAAAGGGACTATCCTTGCAAGATGGTGTAAGCTTGAAAAACACACCGACCAAAATAGGTTTTCATCTGATTCTACACTTTCACCAATTCCCCAAATCTTAAACCAATAATCAACTCCCCTTCGCCCGACTACAGCGGTTGTAGGGCTTCTCCGACGTCTCCCACCGTCGCAAACCACCGTCGCCACCGCCGATCACATCACCGGAGGTAACTATTCACTTATTCTATCTTGTTTTAGGTTAACTTGATCGTGTTCCCGATCAAATTTCTCAACAGTTAAGGCCCTAATCATAGACAAATCACACTGATTGATCTATGTATGTTGCATTTATTAGACGTATGTGTTAATTGTCGTCTCGATCATATTGTTTTTATTGTGATTCTATTCTGTTTCAGATAAGTTCAGAGGGTGTTACAAGGTTTTGAGTTTTTATTCGTGGTTACTGAGAGATCTGCTGTGTAATACAAGGCTAGGGTTTTTGATGCGTTGTTGGAGTATTTGATTATGGCTAATAACCATGGGGGTTCTGGATCAAAGTTTGTTTCTGTGAATTTGAATAAGTTATATGGGCAGCCTTCTCATCATAGTTATCAGTCTCATAGTGGCTCTTATGGGTCAGGCGTTGGGTCAAACCGTGCCCGGCCTGGTGGGCATGCTAGTGCAGGAGGTGGGATGGTTGTTTGTCGAGAAATCGTCCTTTGCAGAAGGCTGTGCCGAAATTATCTGTTCCACCCCCCTTGAACTTGCCTTCATTGAGAAAAGAGTATGAGAAAATTGATTCGTCGGGTGCAGGGGGAGGGGTGGCGGGTGTGCTGGTTCAGGGAGTGGTACAAGGCCTAGTTCGTCGGGTATGGGATGGACGAAACCTGGAAATGTAGCTTTGCAGGAGAAGGATGTTAGTAGTGACACTCGGATTTCAGAGAATATGAATGTTACTGAAGGTGCAGCTACTAAAGTAAGTGGTGCTTACATGCCTCCCTCGGCTAGGTTTGGTGGGGGACTTGGGCATGGAGAAGCAGCCTCAGCTCATCATTCAAATGTAGAGAAAGCTATGGTGTTGAGGGGGGAAGATTTTCCATCTTTGCGGGCTGCTTTGCCTTCCTCAACCGGGCCTGCACAAAAGCAAAAGGAAGTGCCTTTTCAGAAGGTGAAACAGTTAATTAGTGAGGAGTCATCCAATGATCTAAGAAACAGTTTTCGTTTCAACTCATCAGGTCATGATCAATCATTACATCACATTGCAAATAGTGTGAATGGAAACAGCGGTCAGAGTTCAAGACCAAGTAGTGCACGCGTGGATCATGCTCAGAAGCAAGAGGACCCTCTGCCACTCATATGGTTGAATCCAAGGTCTGATTGGGCTGATGATGAGCGAGATACAGGTCATGGATTTGCAGGAAGGAGTGGGAGAGATCAAGAGTTGTCAAAAAGTGAAACATACTGGGATAGAGATTTTGATGTGCCCAGAAGCAGCATCTTGCCTCACAAACCACCTAATAATCTGTCTGAAAGGCGCAGTCAGCCGATTGCAAAAAGTTCTACCTATGAAGCGCCTAAAGTTGAGCCTTACAGAGAAATTAACTCTTGGAGGAATTCTTCTATTCACAAAGATAGGCCTAGTGGACCCATTGCTATGAATGAAGGTAACAATGTTACTGGACCAGATCTTGAAAACAGTAAATACATGTCATCTATTGGAGACAATGCAAACAGGGATTCTACATTTGTAAGAAGAGCTGCAGCACAAGGGAGACAAGGGGGACAAAGGCACTGGAATAACTCAATTGAATCTCCTAGGTACAAAACTGAAGGTTACCACAATTCTACAGGGTCAAAGTCAGTTTTTTCTTTAGGTAGCAAGTCTTCATTTTTAAAGAGTGAACGAAGTTACTTAGATGATTCTTGTCAGAAAGACTTCAGTTCCAGTGTTTATGATGAAAGAGATCCGTTTACTGGAAGCTTAGTTGGAGTGGTTAAGAAGAAGAAGGATGTGATTAATCAGGCAGATTTACATGATCCTATTAGGGAGTCTTTTGAGGCTGAACTGGAGAGAGTTCAGAAGATGCAAGAGATGGAAAGAAAAAGGATCGCTGAAGAACAAGAAAGAGCTTTAGAGCAAGCACAAAGAGAGGATGAAGAGAGACGAAGGGTGATTTTAGAAGAAGAAAAAAGGCGAAAAAGGGTGGAAGAAGAAGCAAGGGAAGCTGCTTGGATAGCAGAACAAGAAAGATTGGACGCAATTCAGAAAGCTGAAGAGCTGAAAATTGCTCGTGAAGAAGAAAAAAGGAGGATGCATCTGGAAGAAGAGAGGAGGAAACAAGCTGCCAAACAGAAGCTATTAGAATTGGAAGCTAGAATGGCAAAACGGGTTGCTGAAATTGGAAAAGGGGTAATTCTGTTGATACTGGTGCAGACGATGAAGTTCCTGCTGGTGGAAAAGGCAGTGATGGATCTATGGATTCAGATATTGATAACTGGGAAGTTAGTCAGAGAATGGTGGAGAGAATAACTACAGCAAGTTCTGATTCATCTGCAATTGACAGGCCCTTTGACCGGCTTCAGATCTCTAGAGAAGTTTCATCTAACTTTATGGAAAGAGGAAAACCTGTTAGTCCGTGGAAAAGGGAAGCATTTGAAGTTGGAAGCAATTCATCTTTCTTACTCAATGACCAGGAGAACGGGCATCATAGTCCCAGGAGGGAAGCATCCAATGGTGGGAGATCTTTTCCTAGGAAAGAGTTATACGGAGGTGGATACATGCCTTCAAGATCTCCTGATACTGATGGATTTCCTCATCTTGGAGATCGAGATCATAGGTGGAATTCATTTGGGGATGGAGAATCGTATGGAAGAAACAGGGATATTGAGTCAGAATTTTATGACAACGTTGGTGAGAAATATGGTGAAGCTGGTTGGGGGCAGGGATATTCTCGTAACAAAACCCGTTCTCCTTATTCAGAACGATTGTATATGAATGCGGAGTCAGATAAGGTTTATTCGTATGGGAGGTCACGGTATTCAATGAAACAGCCTCGTGTTCTCCCCCCTCCATCACTATCTGTGCCCAGATCATCGGTGAGAGGGAAAATGAAATCTCAGGTCCTTCAAGTTCTCTAGAATCGACTGCAAGAACAGGGAATTATGGTGGTCCTCAGGACAATCTTCAACAATCAGAGCTTGTTGATCTTCAACAAGGAATTATGGCACAGAATCTGGAGAAAAATGACACGCCGAGGTGTGATTCACAGTCATCTCTCTCAGTTTCGAGTCCACCTAGTTCACCAACACATCTGTCTCATGATGAGCTGGATGATTCTGTTGGTTGTTCAGTTACACTTACCGGAGTTGAAGGTGGGAAGGAAGTTGTGAATGATGAGCCTGGAGATTTGGCTACCATGTCAACATTAAGTCTGTTTCAACCGATGAAGATGAAGAATGGACCCTTGAGAATCATGATGAGATGCAAGAACAAGAAGAGTATGATGAAGATGATGGTTATGGTGAAGAAGATGAAGTTCATGAAGGACCTGATGACAACATTAATCTGACACAAGAGTTTGAACATATGCAACTTGAGGAGAAAGATTCAACTAATGTGATGGAAAATTTAATATTGGGATTTAATGAGGGTGTTGAAGTTAGAATTCCAGGTGACGAGTTAGAGAAAGATCTGAAAGCAGATGTGGATGCAAATACTGTTGATATGCCAGAAATTTCTGTTGGCGTTGTAGAAAAACCAGCAGCAGGTGATGCACTAATCAATGAACAGCCCCAAAATATTTCCAAATCAACTTCTTCTAGTCTCTCAGGTGATCCTTCTGCTCAGCAGATGGTCTCATCTATGGGTGAGATTGCATCCTCTTCAGGCCTGTCTACCACACCTGCTCAACTCCAGTTTGGCTTATTTTCTGGCCCGACACTCATACCATCACCAGTTCCCTCCATACAAATCGGGTCAATACAGATGCCTCTCCATCTACACCCACCTGTTGCTTCATCAATGGGCCATATACACCCATCACAACCACCACCTTTGTTCCAATTTGGTCAATTGAGGTATACATCTCCTGTTTCCCAAGGAATTCTTCCCATGACTCCACAACTCATGTCTCTTGTTCAGCCAAACATTAACCACATTCATAACCATACCCATTTTAATGTGAATCATAATTCAGCAACTTTTCTACCTTATCAGTTTTCTCAAGAAAGTTCCGCTATCAACATGGAAAACGACAGTGGTTTGGCCAATCCATTAAACAATCAAAACAATCTTTCCCATGCTGCTGATAACAGAATTGCATCTAACCCCATTACACAAACTGAAGAAAAAAGTCATTACACAACTGATAGTCATTCTCAGTTGCAGTTTGCCCCAGCATCAGCTAAGGTTCTTTCTGGTGATAAAAATGTACCATTGTCAAAGGCGCCTGGCCCGTCAAATAGGGGGAGGAGAACTGTGTACCCAGCAAGAAATTCTGGTCCAAGAACATTTCAAGCTTATGATTCCCTGGGCTCTAACGGATTTCAGAGGAAACATCGACGGCCGATGCAACGAACCGAGTTTCGAGTTCGGGAGAATGCTACTAATTTGAGGTTAGATGACAAGTTAAGCGATAAAGGTATACTGAATTCTACAAGAGGTGGGTATGGGCTTCAAAAGCGGGCTGCTATGTCATTGAAACCGGTTGTACACGAAGGTGATATTATCTCTGAAATCAGGCCAGAGAAAGAAACTGCAAAAACAAAAACTCAGGTGACTTCGTCCTCTGTTGACAACATAACGAGGAACATTCCTGAAGATGTTGATGCACCTTTGCAAAGTGGTGTTGTACATGTTTTTAAGCAACCAGGCATAGAATGTCCGAGTGATGAAGATGATTTCATAGAAGTGAGGTCAAAACGACAGATGTTGAATGATCGGCGTGAACAGAGAGAAAAAGAAATAAAGGCAAAGTCACGTGTTACAAAGGTCTCACTTTACAGAATCTATTTGATTGAAACCCTTTTCATCTTTTTATGGTTTGGTTATTGTCTAAACATTTTCTTATCTTTCTTCAGCAACCACTAAAGGCTTGTATGACGTCTACTGGTGCAAATAAAATCTCTGCATCATTGTTTGGTGAAGCATCAAACAACACGCGTTCCGATGTTGCTGGCCTGGT
This sequence comes from Flaveria linearis, assembly GCA_024085815.1. Lineage (NCBI taxonomy): Eukaryota > Viridiplantae > Streptophyta > Magnoliopsida > Asterales > Asteraceae > Flaveria > Flaveria linearis. Next base: position 16,853,408 of record CM044013.1, read on the forward strand.
GAAAAAAGAAACGTCTGCTGACCTTTTAACAACGGATTCTCAGTTGTTGGCTTCAGTTGACACTCCTACTGTGGATACTGATGGGCATGCAGGGATAAGACAGCATAATAGCAAGTATATTTTCTCTAATAGGCACTGAAAATAGCATTGAGAAGTGTCTATTTATTATTAACAGTATACATTGCTCTACAGGATCATCCAAAGAGAATCTGCACCTGCAATATCTGGTGTGGCTGAAGATCATGGTTCAAATCTCGCGCCTGAGCCTGAAATCAAGGTTGTTGATAATGTTCAAACATCTCTGGGTGACTCGGGTAATGCACAAATCGATCAACAGGTGAAAACCTTTATCATTTCTTGTTTTTTCTTCTAAGCATGAAAACTGTAAAATATTGAACTTTTTTAGAACATACTACAGGTTATTCCCTTAACTCAGACACAACTGGATGAGGCTATGAAACCTGCAAGGTTCAATACGACAGATATAACATCTATTGGAGATCATACCACTTTGGTCAGTGAACCTGTTTTGCCTTCCTCATCAATCTTGACAAAGGGAAAATCAATTTCATCCTCTTCAAGCCCAATAAACTCACTGCTTGCGGGTGAAAAAATTCAGTTTGGTAAAGCTTATGCTTCCTGAAAGCTTAAAGTTAAAACACTCTTGAATTCCTCATATGTTCATATTCTGATAATGTCATCCTATCTCTCCATGAACAGGGGCAGTTACCTCCCCAACAATACTTCCTCCGAGCAGTCGTGTTGTTTCACACGGAATTGGGGCTCCTGGGTCCTCTCGTCCTGACATGACTCAAAATACTCAAAAAAATTTAAAAGCAGAAAGCGATCGTAATATTTTCTTCAAAAAAGACGAGCAGTCTACAGAAGATCATGTCGCTGAAGTTGAAGCTGCTGTTTCAGCCATGGATGTGGCTGATACTGATGAGATTATTGGCAATGGCTTGGGGCCTGTTCCGGTTTCGGTGTCAAAAAGTTTTGGAGGTGCAGTTGAGGGTATTCAAGGAGGTAAACCAATTTTCATTACATCTAGATAATGTTACTTATCTATTTATTGGTTAAATATGTTGATATTTGAAATGTTTTATAGGATTGACTGGGGATCAGCAATCTGGAAGTCAATCTAAGCCTGAGGAATCACTTAGTGTATCACTTCCTGCTGATCTATCTGTTGAGACTCCACCAATATCTTTATGGACACCACTACCAAGCCCCCAGGGCTCATCAACCCAAATGCTCTCTCATTTCCATGGTCCCACACCTTCTCACTTTCCCTTCTATGATATGAACCACCCCATGATGAGTGGTCCGGTCTTTGCAGTTGGCTCACATGACGAATCTGACGCATCCAAGTCCCAATCTCAAAAGCCCACCGTGTCGGGTTCAAGGCATATTAGTGCATGGCAAAATCATTCTGGCATGGATTCATTCTATGGTCCTGCTGGATTCACAGGTCCTTTTATTGGTTCACCTGGTGTCCAAGCTCCACCACATATGGTGGTTTATAACCATTATGCCCCAGCCGGTCAGTTCGGGCAGGTTGGCTTGAGCTTTATGGGTGCCACATACATCCCGTCTGGAAAACAACCTGATTGGAAGCATGATCCAACTTCTAGTCGGGGTGAAGAGGACATGAGTTCTATGAATATGGTTTCTGGACCCCGCAACCCACCCAACATGCAGCGTCCAATCCAGCATCTTGGCCCTGGCTCTCCCTTATTGCCCATGGGTTCACCCTTGACCATGTTTGACGTGCCCCCATTTCAGGTAAAACTTTGGGCTGCTTAATTGTTGTTTACTGCTTATTTTTAGAACTACCGATAAAACTTGATCGTGTATGTGTGAGCAGACTGCACCTGACATGGCGTCCCAAGCACGGTGGTCCCACATGCCTGCATCACCGCTTCACGCCGTCCCTATGTCACTGCCATTATCGCAACAAGCAGAAGCTATGACCGGACATTCCCAGTTCAGCAGCCTCAGAGGACATCCTGTTGACCAGTCGACGTTTCCTCCCAATAGATCATCTGAACCTCAGGCTTCAAGTCCTTTTCCTGTTGTTAGAGATACAACAATCACCCATTTCCCGGATGAGCTTGGGTTGGCAGACTCATCTGGACCATCCATTTCTACCCCATCTGCTCCAGTCACCCTCAGTCATATCACTTCAGGAACTACAAAAACTGGAGACGGGGCTCTGAGAGGTGGAACCAGCATCCACAATAACAACGGCAACAGCAGTGTTGAGTCCAAGAATCAACACCAACAGGGTAAGAACTTGTCTTCTCAACAGTACAATAATCATGGTAGCGGTTACGGGTATCAAAGAGCTGGTGGAGGAGGGGTGTCTCCAAAGAACAAGTCTATGGGGGGTCAATGGTCCCATCGTAGGACAGGGTTTCATGGAAGATACCACTCCATGGGTCCAGAAAAAAGCTTCCCATCTTCAACAAAAGTGAAGCAGATTTATGTCGCAAAACAGCCGGGTTCAGGTGTGTCTGGTTCATCTTCTACAATGGGATAAACGCGACCGTGGTTCGGGTATGAATTCCATGGGATGTTAATCGGAGGTCTTTTTGGATTTCATAATTGTTTTTGTTTAAGCTTTGGATGTTTGATCGATAGAGGTTACTGTGTAGAAGCTTTTAGTACCATTCTGAAGTTGAAGTCAGGAAGGAAAGAGTTTAGAATTATGGTTATTGTTTGTTGGTGTGTCTAGATGTACCGAAATTGTGTTCAATAATTAATACTCCTATTCACACCCTTATGATGTTTGATTTTAATTTCATTATTAGAAAGTAAAGGAGCAAAATATACAAAATGTTAAAACTCTATGTTGTAAGTTTGATTTTTCCTTTACGAGATTTATGTATTTGATTCCTACTATTCACTTAGCAACTCAAAATGTTTGATATATTGTCCTTTTTATTTATTTTAATAATCTGTTACATCATAACCTGGTTTCAAATGTCCTGTGGCAAACCTTCATCTTTTAGCATTGATTTGAATATCAACCACCCTTGATCGACAAATACAGCACGCGTGCAAGGTGACAAGATAGTATATAGGTTGTTTCATTGGGTTTGAAGCCTGAATGTTTCATTTGTGTGAACCGAGAGAATGCAGCTTCACCATGGCCGTGTAACCATCGTACTCCAAAATACAATCTCTCTAAGAAGCATCTCATCAAACAACTCAGCGAAAAGTTTCCAATTTTAGATTTAGCATGCAAATCTATAAACAAATTGCTTACAGCCACGTAGTCTGCAAGATTCAGATGGTTTAAATGAGCTCAAGCTGAAGTTAAGGTGAAAATGGTTATGTACTTGGGTAATCAGGTTGCAAACTTTGTTTGAAGTAAACCGGTGACAGCCATCTTAGCATGGTTGGATTCTACATGAGGAGCTAAACTTGAATTCCAAAATGAGACATTGATGTAGATAACAGAAGCAATCAAATGGCTAGAAACTCAAAGATTAAGCAAAAGCTTCAAGAAACTTCGAAGGTTCTTGATGCAACTTAAATGTTCACAATATAAGAACAATAAACCAAAAACTAAACTAAACTTTCACCAAGAAACAACATTATAGTAGATCCTAACAATCTAAGGATAATAGTAAACCCAATAAATAAACTAAAAAGACAACTAAAGAAAGTTCAAACTTGTAGATGGTCCTACAATTTGTCCCCTTTTTTCTCCCTTTATTGAACAGAAATCTGCATGATTTCCCGTCACCAAATCAACCACAATGAATATTAAAGATTAATGAACAGGGTTTCTGTGTAACCATGAACGAGTTTCACTTGCATATGCACATCGATAACACATTCAACAAAGCTAACCTGGTTAGGGACATGACCATCCTTGATAATTTGAGAAACCAACACAATTCCATCTGTCTTTACCATGTGAAGATCATAACCAGTTATCAAAGCATATAACGAAAATCATCCTTAGTAAAGACCAACTTCCCGTTATCAAACTCTTGACAGTTCATGTACATGCTGAGATGCTTATAGGCAAAAAAGCATCATAGGGAAGACGAAGTTTTAAAGCAGAACCTCGTAGTGAGCAAAAAAGTGGGTGTTCATTTGAGCCAGACCAGCCTGTATATTGAGCCCGATGAGCACAAGCCAGTTAACCTTCCACTGTCGGGAGCCAAGGGTTGTCACAACTCTATGCAACCAGCCTAACGCAGTGCCCCTTAGTCTAGAGTCTAAGTAACCTGAGCCTTCGCTCGAGCAACATGAACCTAAAAGTGCTTGTGGTATTATTGATTGATTCTCCTTGATTACAACGGAACCATATATATAGACATCCATATATTATCAATATCAACCACCTAACACTATTAACATGGGATCAATATCAATCATCACCTTGTAGATGAACATAATAGATAAACACAAATATATATAAAATATATCTCTAATACGCCCCCGCAGTTGGAGCGGGTCCTGGACCGACGCTCAAACTGGCCCGAAATGAATGAAATAGATGCCGTGGCAAGCCTTTGGTGAAGATATCCGCGTACTGGTAAGGAACCGGAACATGTAGAACCCAAACGTGGCCTAAACGAACTTTCTCACGTACAAAGTGAATGCCGATCTCTATATGCTTGGTACGTTGATGTTGTATTAGGTTTCCGAACAAATAAACTGCAGAGACATTGTCACAATAAACTACCGTAGCACGGCGGAGGGGAACATGAAGCTCCAGCAGCAAGTTGCGTAGCCAGGTGGATTCCGTGACTGCATTAGCGACAACCCTGTATTCTGCCTCGGCACTTGAGTGCGAAATCGTAGGTTGTCGTTTAGATGACCAGGACACCAAATTGTTACCAAGAAAAACACAGTAGCCGGATGTGGACCGACGCGAGTCAGGGCAGCCACCCCAATCAGCATCGGAGTAAGCGGTCATGGTAGAAACCGAGGATGGAGTAAGCCGTATGCCGTAGTCAAGGGTACCCCGGATGTACCGAAGGATCCGATGTAGAAAAGCCAGATGGGGTTTCCGTGGTGCATGCATGAATAGGCACACCTATTGGACGGCATAAAAGATATCCGGCCGAGTAAATGTGAGATACTGTAGGGCCCGGCTAAGCTGCGATACAGCGTGGTGTCTTCGAGAAGCGGTCCATCATCTGCGCTCAGTTTCGAACCCGTATCAGCGGGTGTGTGGCAAGGGTTGCATGTTGACATGGAGGCCCGGTTGAGTATATCCATTGCATATTGACTTTGGGATAGGAATAGTCCCTGGTTATCCCGGGTAACATGAATGCCCAGAAAGTGATGGAGGGGCCCTAAGTCCTTCAATGCAAATTCTTATAAGAGTGTGTGGATGATGTTGCGTAATAAGGAGTCGGACGACGCCATAAGAACGATGCCGTCGACGTACAAGGGGAGATAGGCCACGTTAGTGCCATGCTTATATATGAACAGAGAGTTGTCGCATGCACTCCCTTGAAATCCTTTGTTAAGAACGAACTTGGAGAAGCGCTCGAACCACGCCCGTGGGGCTTGTTTAAGACCGTGGAGGGAGTGCCTGAGCTGACACACATGGTGTGGGTGATGCGGGTCCACAAACCTTGCTGGCTGGTGCATGAACACGGTTTCGTTGAGGTTGCCGTGAAGGAACGCATTTTTGACGTCCAATTGGTGAATGGGCCAGGAGCGTGACAGGCGTAGTGACAAGACGGTACGTATCGTGGCCGACTTCACCACCAGGCTAAATGTCTCTTAACAGTCAATACCCAAAGTTTGAGATTTCCCGTTCACAACTAAGCGAGCTTTGTACCTGTTGAGCGCGGTTTAAATTTATGACGGAAGAGCCACATGCACCGGACCACCGGTCGGAGAGAGCTTTTTGGTATGTGGTAGGGACGGGAGAATATTGGGGAGGGTGGTATGGAGATTGTATCGTGGGTTGGGTTTGTGGATTCCAGATTTCGAGCGAGTTTGCATGGCGTGAGAGGGGGCAGTGGACTGGGTGGGCTGGGGGGAATCGGTGTCTGGGATGGGATCGGGCGAGGTTGGTGGGACAGTAGGAGGTGGGTGATAGGTTGGTGGTGGTGACTCGGGGGGTGATGGAGGAGGTGGAGAAGTGGATTGAGAGTTTGGGTTCGGAGGGAAGGCCGTAGGGTGTGGGAAAGGTTCATCGTCCAGGAAGTTATAGTGGTGAGGGTCAATGGGTTCGTCAAAAGGAAAGGAAGATTCGTCGAAGACGACGTGTCGGGATATATGGACTCCGGTGCACCCCCGCCACAAACGCGGGTGGGATTCGATGGATGTGGGAAGTGACCATTTCCATTGTGCGGATGTAACATCCGGTTTCTAAATCCGGACTTGTAAATTATATTATAGTTATGATTAATTAAATTAAGTTGAGTTGTTTGAGTGTTTAAGTGTTCAGTCGCATAAGTCATATGCGAATGAACTTCAGTCGCACCCCTTACGTGCGATTGAGACTCAGTCGTACGAATAGTAGGCGTATGAGCTTCAGTCGTACGGTTCAGACGTACGAATGGTTCAATCGTGCGACTGAAGGTGAGGCGGTTAAGTTGAGTGTATGGATAAGTAGGGCGGTGCAGGGGGTTCAAGGGCAGATTTCTATCTGAATCTACTCTATTTTCTTGTCCCCTTCACACCCAAACACCCTGTTCTCACGAAATTGACTAAGGCAACTCCGTTTTGGTAAGTTTGAACATCACAGATTAATCCGGAGATGTTATAAGCTGTGTATATGATTGAATTTGATCCAATAACCTAGATGATTAATTGGCATCCTACTGGATGAGAGATAGTAACTGGTAGTTGCTAGATGTAGGCAACCGACGTTACTGGGTATGGGAGACTGGTAGTTGCTAGATGTGGGCAACTGACGTCTCTGGGTATAGTAACTGGTAGTTGATGGATGTGGGCAACCGACGTTACTAAGTATGGGGAACTGGTAGTTGCTAGATGTGGGCAACCGACGTTCTGTAAAACAGGTCCAGGGGGACAAAGTAATGATAAAAGTTGAATTTATAATATTGCCAATATAATTAGAACTTTTGTATGTGTAAAGATATTGTTATTGTTTTAATGAAAATTAGAACTCACCAGTTTATCTGATGTTTTGAGTATGTTGTGTGTGCTAGGTAAGGAGGGATCCTCTAATAATAGAGGAAAGCAAGTATGAGCCGATGAGGACGCTATCCCAGAACAACTGCTGGCATAGGATTTAGGGCTGGTTAATAATGTAAATAGGGCAATGTATAATTAAATACAATCATATGTAAAATGTTCTAAAAAGTTGGGTTAATATATAATAGTGTTTAAAGTCTTCCGCTGTGAATAGAAAGCTCTAATTTGTGTTTAAAATATTAATCCAACTGCGTGACGTGCCTCCGGTGCCCTGCCGGGTTTAGGGCGTCACAGGTTGGTATCAGAGCAGTAGTTAAAGGGATCTAGTGTCATAATAACTAGACTTTAACTAGAAAATAGATATGCCAGCAGGGATAGCTAGATAGAATAGTTTGTTAAAACAAGAGAAGGTGATGGGACTATCATGAGAAGGAATAACGAGAATAGTAAAAGTAAAGTAAACAATTAATAGTACTTGGCCAACATTATTAATAATTTACTTTACTTATAGTATTCTGGTTACATACTTACATGTGGGTAGCAAATAATCCTAATCTCGTTTTAATAGGTTATGGCTGATAGGGAGAGTGAAAGAATGCAAGGTGGAACCTCAGGAAGAAATGTTGATGAGAGCACCGAGGTGCTTAGTATGACGAGGCAACAATTCCGTGATGCAATTGCTGAGGAGGTTCGTAAAGCCTTGAATGTAGCTAGACCTGATGAAAGTAGGAATGTTGATAAAGCTGAAGGGTCTAGCGAGAAAAAGGGAGTTACGTATAGTCAGTTTAAAGAATGTAATCCTCCACGATTTTCTGGGGCTATGGATGTGGTAGCCACTTATAAATGGCTTCGTGAAATGGAAGCCGTGATCAAGTTGAGTGAGTGTAGGGAGGATCAGAAGGTAAAGTTTGCAGCCCACTCGTTTGTAGGTGAGGCTCTGTATTGGTGGGATACGATTATCCAGACGTTAGGCGAGGAGGCTACTGACAAAATGTTATGGCCTGAATTTAGAAAGTTAGTATCGGATAAGTTTTGTCCGAAAGGCGAGATGGATCGAATAGAAATGAGTTTCCTGCAGTTTCAGGCGGGTAATATGTCTCATAGGGAATACACGTCTAAGTTTGAGGAGATGGCGCGGTTGGTGCCTCATTTAGTGGTTCCTGAAGAGAAGAAAATTTTGAGGTATACACAGGGATTGCCTCAGGAGGTTAGGAAGTTGGTTAGATCATCTGCTCCGAGTAGTTACCAGTTGACGGTAAACTTAGCTGCAGATATGTATCAAGAAGTTTATGGTAGTAATGTTGCTCCTGATGGGGGTAAAAGGAGGCGAGAAGAACCTATAGTGCAAAGAAGATTTGAGAATACAAGTTTTCAAAAGAAAAGTAGGTTTGGAAGGGGTTAATTTCCGAGGAATATTAGAAATGAGCTGCCACGTTGCGGGAAATGTGGTAGGCTACACCAGGGTGAATGTATGATTGGTAGCAGGACTTGTTTAGATGTGGAAAGATGGGACATTATGCTAATGAATGTAGTGAAGGTCCTCGTAAATGTTATGAGTGTGGAGAAACGGGGCATATTCGAAGTGAATGTCCAAAGTTGGTAGTTAGAAAGCCTGAACCGGTTAGATCGATGAAAGGGTAGGAGAAGGGTCGAGTGTGGCTAAGGGGCGAGCATATTCTATGTCAGCTAGTGAGGCTAAAGCGTTGCCAGATGTAGTTTCAGGTACGTTTCTAGTGAATGGGATTCCACTAATGTGTTATTTGATTCTGGTGCAAGTGGAAGTTTTGTATCTATTGATTTTTGCCCTATGCTTGCATGTGAAGTTCGACCATTAGAGGTAGCTTTTGTAGTTGAAAATGCTAATGATAGATCTATGATGATTAGTAGTATGATTGATGGTTGTTATATTGAATTAGAAGGATATAGATTGCCTGTTAAACTATATCCTATGGTGTTAGGAGGATTTGATGTAGTTTTGGGTATGGATTGGTTGGCAAACCATGAAGCCCATATTGTATGTAATAAGAAGTTAATTCAATTAAGAGCACCGGATGGGAAAACGATTAATGTATATGGTGATAGAAAGGAGTCAACTGTGAAAATAATATCTATGATGAAAGCTGATAAGTTAATGAGCAGCGGGTGTGTATCTTATTTGATATATGTAATTGATTCGCAAAAGCCTGTAAGAAAGATAGAGGACATTCCTGTGGTTAGAGATTTTGTAGATGTGTTTCCAGAGGAATTACCGGGTATTCCTCCAGATCGTGAAGTTGAGTTTAGAATTGATTTGGTTCCGGGTGCTAAGCCAGTTGCTAAGCCACCTTATAGATTAGCTCCATCAGAATTGAAAGAGTTAATGAAACAGACTGAAGACTTGCTAGAAAGAGGTTTCATTAGACCCAGTTCTTCCCCGTGGGGTGCTCCAGTATTGTTTGTGAAGAAGAAAGATGGGAGTATGCGTATGTATATTGATTACAGAGAATTAAATAAGTTGACAATAAAGAATAAGTATCCACTCCCACGAATAGATGATTTGTTTGATCAGCTACAGGGAGCTAGTTGGTTTTCTAAGATAGACCTTCGTTCTGGATATCATCAGTTAAAAGTCAAGGAAGAAGATATACCTAAGACAGCGTTTCGCACCCGTTATGGTCATTATGAATTTCTGGTTATGTCTTTGGGTTGACGAATGCCCCTGCTGCTTTTATGGATTTGATGAATAGGGTGTGCAAGCCAATGTTAGATCGATCAGTAATTGTGTTTATTGATGATATACTGATCTATTCGAAGAATGAGGGAGATCACGCCTGCCATCTTCGTGAAGTGTTGGAAAGATTGAGAGAAGAAAAGCTTTATGCAAAATTCTCTAAGTGTGAGTTTTGGTTACGGGAAGTACAATTTTTAGGACATGTGATCAATGCAGATGGTATTTTAGTAGACCCTACTAAGATTGAAACAGTAGTGAAGTGGAGTCCTCCAAAGACGCCATCTGAAGTCCGCAGTTTCTTGGGTCTAGCTGGTTATTATAGAAGATTTATTCAAGATTTTGCCAAAATCGCATCCCTGTTAACGAAACTGACGAGGAAGAATGAAGAATACGTTTGGGGACCAGAACAAGAAAATGCATTTCAAGAACTGAAGCAGAAATTAACCCAATCGCCAGTGCTGTCGTTGCCAGATGGAAATGAAGATTTGGTGATTTATTCAGATGCTTCGTATCAAGGTTTAGGCTGTGTATTGATGCAGAGGGGACGGTGATTGCTTATGCTTCTAGACAGTTGAAAGAACATGAAAAGAATTATCCAACACATGATCTAGAACTGGCAGCAGTGGTATTTGCCTTGAAGATATGGAGGCATTACTTATATGGGACGAAATGTACGATTTACACGGATCATAAGAGTTTGAAATATTTCTTTGATCAGAAGGAATTGAACATGCGCCAGCGAAGATGGTTAGAGTTGGTGAAAGATTATGATTGTGAAATACTTTACCATCCTGGTAAAGCAAATGTGGTTGCTGACGCATTAAGCAGAAAGAATGAACACCCTCCAATTCGAGTTAAGTCATACAAGTTAGTGATAACCCAGATTTTATGCATCAGTTACGAGAAGCTCAATTAGAAGCATTAAAAGAAGAGAACGTGAAGCGGGAACGAATGAAGGGTCAAAAAAGGATCTGGAAGAAAATAGTTTTGGGGTTAAGACAAAATGTGGTCGTATGTGGATTCCGATTAAGATGAAAGAGTTAGTTTAGATGAAGCCCATAAATCCAGATATTCTATACACCTGGTGCTACTAAGATGTACAAGGATTTAAAACAAGAATATTGGTGGCCCGGTATGAAGTTTAATGTGATGCAGTATGTGAATAGGTGTTTGACGTGTCTTCAGGTCAAAGCTGAGCATCAAAAGCCATATGGTAAGCTTCAACCCTTAGAGATCCCGAAATGGAAGTGGGAAGAATTGACAATGGATTTCATAACTAAGCTTCCGCGTACAGCTAAAGGTTATGATACCATTTGGGTCATAGTAGATAGATTGACACGTAGTGGGCATTTCTTACCAATCAAGGAAACGTATAACTCTGAGAAGTTAGCAGAATTGTTTATTCGAGAAATTATTGCTCGTCATGGGGTACCAGTATCTATTGTGTCAGATAGAGATACACGTTTTACTTCGAGATTTTGGAGAAAGTTTCATGAAGATATGGGTACTCGTTTATTACATAGCACATCTTTTCACCCAGAAACTGATGGGTTGACTGAAAGGACTATCCAAACAGTTAAAGACATGTTGAGCTTGTGTTATAGATTTCAGTGGTAGCTGGGATAGTCATCTGCCATTAGTTGAATTCTCCTACAATAACAGTTATCATTCTACAATTGGGAGAGCCCCTTATGAGATGTTATATGGAAGGAAGTGCAGGAGTCCGATATGCTGGGGAGAAGTTGGGCAGAAAGAGTTGGGCAGTTTGGAAATTGTACAGGCTACGAATGAGAAACTGGATCAGATCAAAGCTCGGTTTAAAGCAGCTCAGGATCGACAAAAGTCTTATGAAGATAAAAGGCGAAGGCATATAGAGTTCGAAGTAGGAGATAGAGTTATGTTGAAAGTATCTCCTTGGAAGGGAATTATAGATTCAGAAAGAGGGGAAAGTTAAGTCCCCGTTTTATAGGACCGTTTAGAATTATAAAACGGATTGGAGAAGTGGCTTATAAACTAGAATTACCCGATCAGTTGCAAGGAATCCACCCAACCTTTCACGTGTCACAGTTGCGCAAGTGTTTGGCCGATGAGAATGCTTATGTACCTTTGGATGATATAGAAGTGTACGATAAGTTGAACTATGTTGAGAAACCTACTGCTATAGTAGACAGAAAGGTGAAAAGGCTGAGGAATAAAACTATTGAGTTAGTTAAAGTGCAGTGGTCGAATAGAAAGGGATCTGATTTCACTTGGGAATCAGAAGATGAGATGAAGAGAGATTATCCCCAGTTGTTTGAATAGTTGGTTTCGAGGACAAACCTATTTAAGGGGGGGAGAGTTGTAACATCCGGTTTCTAAATCCGGACTTGTAAATTATATTATAGTTATGAGTAATTAAATTAAGTTAAGTTGTTTGAGTGTTTAAGTGTTCAGTCGCATAAGTCATATGCGAATGAACTTCAGTCGCACCCCTTACGTGCGATTGAGACTCAGTCGTACGAATAGTAGGCGTATGAGCTTCAGTCGCACGGTTCAGACGTACGAATGGTTCAATCGTGCGACTGAAGGTGAGGTGGTTAAGTTGAGTGTATGGATAAGTAGGGCGGTGCAGGGGGTTCAAGGGCAGATTTCTATCTGCATCTACTCTATTTTCTTGTCCCCTTCACACCCAAACACTCTGTTCTCACGAAATTGACTAAGGCAACTCCGTTTTGGTAAGTTTTGAACATCACGGATTAATCCGGAGATGTTATAAGCTGTGTGTATGATTGAATTTGATCCAATAACCTATTTAAATCAGTAAATTGGTCTGGTTCATTTCTGAATTTAAAATCTAGGAATTCAAATCCAAGTTTTGTGAAGTTTTGATGAAATAATGGTCCGAAACCATTGTAAACGATGTGTATAGGATCTGTTTTGAATATGGTATGATTTGGATAGTTAAAACTCAAATTTTGAGTGAGTTTGGATCAAAAACGTCAAGAACACAACTGTTGATTCGTTTCAGGCGAATGGGCTCAATCGCATGACTCAGTCGCACGAATGAGAGTCTAGTCGTGCGACTGAGTGTGAATGGAGGTTCAGTCGTGCGATTGGAACCCAGTCGCCTGGTTGGAAGTCCGAATGAAGACGAGCGAACACTGGATACGAATGAGAACTCAATCCTGCGAATGAATCGCTAGTCGTACGACTGAAGGTTCAGTCGCATGGTTCATCCGCATAGGTCCAGTCGCATGATTGCTCATTCGCATAAGTGTTCAATCGCATGAGGGCCCTGTTTGAGAATAAGTTTACTGAATCAAGGTTTATTGCTTTAGATATACCTTGATTAGAGGAAGGACTAGTTACCTTGTGTACACGGATTGTGTAGACTGTGGTGAGGAAGTTGATAAGGTGAGTTCTAAGCCCTTTTTAAATGTTTGGTTTTATCATTCGGGCTAGCACACATACAATGATAAATGAATTGAATATTTTAGTACCAGAATTGTGATGGTGAGGTCGATATGTTTCTAACAGTTTATAAAGCTGTTAGAGGGAAAGTGGAGGTAATAAATGATTAACTGAACATTGTTAAGCATTACGTGATGGTAATGATTCTAATGGGTCAGTTGGGGTGTAATGATTAATGAAAATATGTTAAATTTGGTGCTAAAAGAAAGAATGTGTGGGGTGTAAATGAATGTGATAATATTGGCAATAGGTAAAAGAAATGTTTTGAAATGATAAGGTGATGTAAATCTCAACAGGCCAATTAGGGTAAGATGCCTGGGTGTGAAACTGTACAGTTTGATAGGAGTGATGACGATCACTCAGCTTTGTGAACATCTTGTGGTAACGACCCTAGATGATTAATTGACATCCTACTGGATGAGAGATAGTAACTGGTAGTTGCTAGATTTGGGCAACTGACGTTACTGGGTATGAGAGATTGGTAGTTGCTAGATGTGGGCAACCGACGTCTCTGGGTATAGTAACTGGTAGTTGCTGGATGTGGGCAACCGACGTTACTAAGTATGGGGAACTGGTAGTTGCTAGATGTGGGCAACCGACGTTCTGTAAAACAGGTCCAGGGGGACAAAGTAATGATAAAAGTTGAATTTATAATATTGCCAATATAATTAGAACTTTTGTATGTGTAAAGATATTGTTATTGTTTTAATGAAAATTAGAACTCACCAGTTTATCTGATGTTTTGAGTATGTTGTGTGTGCTAGGTAAGGAGGGATCCTCTAATAATAGAGGAAAGCAAGTATGAGCCGATGAGGACGCTATCCCGGAGCAACTGCTGGCATAGGATTTAGGGCTTGTTAATAATGTAAATAGGGCAATGTATAATTAAATACAATCATATGTAAAATGTTCTAAAAAGTTGGGTTAATATATAATAGTGTTTAAAGTCTTTCGCTGTGAATAGAAAGCTCTGATTTGTGTTTAAAATATTAATCCAACTGCGTGACGTGCCTCCGGTGCCCTACCGGGTTTAGGGCGTCACAGCGGAGTGGCGGGGTGTGGGGTAGTATGAGGTGGCGGTGTAGGTTGCGGCTGTGGACTTGGAGCGGCTAAGGCAGATTGGGTGGGGTTAGTTTGGGCCATGGCCTGCAGACGTTGTTGTTCCAAGTGAATCTGGTTTCGTGCTTCATCCCATGACGCGGGTGCTTGGTTGATCAGTGCTGCCACCACGTTGTATTCATGGGGTGAACCGCGAACCATCTGAAGAACGAGTCTGGATTTGATGGCTGGTTGTTCCACGTTCGCCAACTGGTCTGCAATCTCTTTGAGTTTAACACAATAATCCTCAAAGGACGAGCATGCCGAGAGCGTTAGGTTGGAGAATTGATGTTCAAGATTTGCAGGTCGTGCTCCTTTCTTATTCAGAAATATATCTCTGACCTTGTTCCATGCTTGTTGAGCGGTGCAATCATCTTGCAAGATCCGGACCAGAAGTGGGTCCGAGATCGTGCCATATATCCATTGAAGAACTATGGCATCAACCTCAACCCAGTTGTCGTAATCGGCCGTCGTTTTGTCCGGCGGTGGGGTTCCATCGATATGCCTCAGGACTTTGTATCCTTTGGCTAGGAGTTTGAAAAGCTTTGTCCAGGAAGCGTACGTCACTTTCTTGCAATGTTCTCAGAACCGGATCGGACGTCGAACCGGACGGCTTACTGGTTTGGTGGTCGGACCGGTCGGACCGGTCGGACCGGATGGACCGGATTTAACTATATTTTAATTATATTATATATGTAATTAAATATAAGTAATTTATATATGATTTATACATATATTTTATAGTTATATATAAAACTTAACTATATTTGTATATACAAAGTACTAATTATGGTTTAACACCCCGTTTTTACCCATTAAAATTAAAAAAAAAAAAAAAAAAAAATTCAAAATCCGGTCGGAACCGAACCGGTTCGCCGGTCCAACCGGCGACTCGGTTCGAACCGGCCGGTTCAATGCTCCAAAAACGATCCACCCTCGACCGGACCGGACCAGCCACCGATTCGCGGTCGAACCGGTCGGACCGGCCGGTCCGATCCGGTCCTAACAACATTGCTTTCTTGTAAGGCCCTGATCCCTGGAAACCTCACAGTTGATCATTCACAGCAAAAACATAGATTTAAAACATTCGTTTAGATATATATATAGCAGCAGAAAAATATAGTAATTGCAATTCATTACAACATAGTTAAATTAAAATATAAACATTGTCTTTAAACATCAAATACTCTTTAAAAATCCTCTTAATATTCTTCTTCATCAGGGATGCCAGTCTTTAGATGCCAAGAAGCTTTAGATCCATGCTCCCATCCCATAAGCCCTAACGTTCACCTGTCAACTAATATGGATAAAAAGTCAGCTTCGCTGAGTGAATTCTAGATTTACTTTGTTAAATAACTTTTATAAGAGGTATTAGCTTTAACATAAAAAAATAATCATCATTTATCAGAACATTGATACACACGGATTATCGCTTTTTCAATGCTTTGCCATTACTTATTAATTATTACTCTTCCTTATCCGTCAATTTCCAGTTACTATCGGTGCCTATGATAAAAACAAGACTTTACCGACACGCCAATTTAGGCCTTACTGTCGTACCCAAACATGCCATTATTGTCATGCCAATCCAGGCCTTACTGACCTGCCTGTTCGAGCCTTTACTTTATCATTATGAGGGCACAGCAGATGCAACTCTCCTTTATCAATTGCTTGCAAGGCTTTACTTTATCAGGGTACACGTTATGGGCCCAATAACAGTTCTTTAAATTTTACTTATATCTTTAGTTTTCACATACACTTAACATATAGTAAGAAGCAAACTCTTAGTCTAAGCATTCATATTTCATCAACCATGAGAGATAAACCAGATAACTGACCATCTGCGGGACAGCGGGTGTTCGGGGGCGGCAGCCCCTGATAGCGGGGTTCTAGGGGCGGCAGCCCTACTGGGGTCCAAGGGGCAACGCCCCTGGCTGGGGCCGGGCTGCCATGTCAACACGCCCGAAAATTATTTTGAACTATTTAAGTGGCATATTTTACTTTAGAAAATTTTATTTTCTTGATAAAAGATCTTAAAAACTGTCATCATAAAAGTATGTATTTTAGTATGCATATCACCCTCAAAACATTGAAAACGGGTAAAGGAGGGGTCTAGAACTCACCTGAACTTAGCAAAATAGCTTCAATTCTAAGTTACTTAAGCTATAGTCCGAATACACGAGCTGCACGGAAGTTAATACACAAAAACGTCATTTTCTTCATAATTTCGCTGACAATTTCGATGGGAGTTTCGCTACCAGTTTCGCCGGGCAGCACTTCTACCAGTTTTGCTGGACAGTTTCGTTGTCATGAGCGCCCAACTTTTGTTGTAATTTCCTAGATTCGCTAAGTCTTAATGATTTTCTCGAACACAGTAGTTTCGCTTAAGCGAAACTACAGTTTCGCTGGTTGAAGGTACAATTTCGCTGGTTGAAGGTACAATTTCGCTGGTCGGGCTCACAGTTTCGCCGGATGCATAAAAATGACAAACCATCCCGTTTTTAACCTAAAATCTTAACTTTTTACGTCCAAATCCTTGGTTTACCATCCATGAAACCATATCTAACCTTTTTACACGTTTTCATACGTAAAAATTTGACCTTTATGTGTTTCTTTGAAACTTTTTGAACCCAAAACCCTAGAAATCCGGATCTGTTCTAAAGGGATGTTTGGATGACGATTATTACCTTGATTTGTTGCTCCTTTCTTGTGGTTTGAAGCTCCAACACCCAGATCTTCAATCTCTTCCACAATAGCACACCAAATCCTTGGGTTTTTCTTCCACTTTCTCACTCTACTTTCTCTCTCTAGAAACTTGGGGGCTAGGGGTGCAAATGATGGGATGGAGGTTGATAATGTTTAAGGGCTGATTAAGGGCCCTTAAACCCATCAAAACATAGCCCATTAGGGTTAATTTAGTCCATAGCCCACTAACTTATTATTATTTTTTATTTAATTAACCCTTAAAAAGGCCATTATTATTAAATGGCTTGCTTCGGGAATTTCGGGGCGTTACATTCTCTCCGTCAAGAGTGCGAATCTTGTTTTGTATATTCGTGACCGAATACACGGGGTGTAGGTGGTTCTTGCTTTCTGCCGGAGCAGATGATTTTTCGTTCTCTTTGTTTGATGCCGAAGCACCCTCGACGTCATCTACCATGAGAACTGACGGCTATGGCGGGGAAATTTCAGAGGATCGCTCTGATACTACAAAAGTGCTTGTGGTATATTATTGATTGATTCTCCTTGATTACAACGGAATCATATATATAGACATCCATATCTTATCAATATCAACCACCTAACCCTATTAACATGGGATCAATATCAATCATCACCTTGTAGATGAACATAATAGATAAACACAAATATATATAAAATATATCTCTAATAGAACCAACTCTCGACTTGGAATGGGCAGACAAGAGTTCGCCCATTCAGACCCAACCGAACTGGTCCGTGCCATTGTCCAAACCCACATTAATACACTTGGGTTACAGGCAAGCACTATCAAGCCCGCTGATATTGTACCTATGATTATCTTTAGACCGATGTGGGTTCAGTATGTATTATCTAATAAGTTGTTTCATAAAGACGATTGCATTCTTGATATTATTATTTATTTAACGTTGTGATGTTAGCTATTATACAGAAATTTGGTTGTTTATCATAAAAGCATACATGTTTTGAGAAGCTTTTATATCAATGAAATGCAATGAAACATATTACATATTTACGACAAGTTTTTCAATGATACACAACTATGTAAACGAAGACGGTGATGTTGGTTTCAAGATTCATAAATAAGTGCACTGGAACTTGAAGTCCCAAACCATATATCTGATCTTTTTACATGGGCATGGTTAGATTATAACATGCTAATTACCTAAACCACATACACTTGAGAAATACGTTGTAACATGTCTATTAGTTTATACAATTTGATTTTGAAAACTTGAACCGTTGTGTTTTATCAAATACAATGTCATTTTATTACTTTCTATCCGTTCATTGAGAAACTTTGCTGCTTTGTTTTGTAACATCAAGACAATCGAGACGGGACATGGAAGAGTACGTACTCAAAAGCATGAAAAAATCATGGTACAAACATTGTACTAAATCAAACATTGTATCTTTCTATTAAGTTGTTAAACATTATAATTTTCAAGTATTTAACTAGTAATTCCTCTAGACGGGAGTTCTATATATCAAGGTTAGCGATCATTTTTGATAATTTTTCAACAATAAATATTTTTTCGCTAAATTTAGGATAGAATCTAAATACAAATCTATGCATTTAAACTTTAAAAAGACCATAAGATCTCGCATAATTTGTCGTCTTCGTATACAACGATACAAAATCATTCCCAAAATCTTTTAATAACAACATATGTTAATTTTAAAATCCCATGCGACCTTAATACAAAACGTTCGTAATATGAACGCAGAGAAAATAAGACGATGGTCCCATCACCACATGATTGATGTCATTTCAATTCATTTAGGTTCACTTTCACATTTCATCTTCATCTGAATCCACCGATGAAGCTTCATTGTCGTTGTTCTTATTAGGTAAACCATTTAAGTTCATCACAATTTGAGTTTCTGTTAGTTGTAGTATTTCGTTATTGTTGTTTGATACTTTGATTGCATTTTTTGTGTTTTGTTTCGGTTGTGTGATTATATCAGTGTGTTTAACGAAGAAATGTTATAGTTTGACTTAGATTATGGAACAAAATTGTTTCGCTCAAGTACTTGATGCACTCGTTTGTGATTTGAGCTTCGTTGCCTCTGATTAGCTGAGGAAAACGTGTTTCTCATTGAATTATGGTGATAACCAAGAATTGATTTTAGAAATGATCGGGCCTTTTAGCTTTCTTCTTAGACATATGCGTTAAAATGCAGATTTCTCCTGTAAAACTCGAACTCTATGGTTGTCTGACTCTATAAACCCTTATTCGGTAGAAGAGAACGTATGTATTCGGACTTATTGATGCAATGATTGAGTGGTATTCGGCAGAATTAAGATCCATGGATAAGGATAATTCGGGTGCATACACAAGCCCAGGTACTCCTGATTATGCGGATAACCATGGTAAAGGATTCCAAAAGAATTGGGGTTCAAAGAGGGTGCCTTTGCCAAGCAGTAATAGTAAGCAGAGGCGTACTAGTGTCAATATATTGATGCCTTTAATAACGGGAGGACAATGCCTTCGAAATGGGATGATGCCGAGAGGTGGATCACGAGTCCAGTGTCCGGTTCTGGAGTTTGCAAGACTTCAGCACCACCGCCTGAGAGACAACCTAAGTCAAAGAGTGGACCCCTGGTGCTGGCTCCTGGGGACACCTACTTTTCAAGCTATTCACCTGGTTTCCCTGTGCTTGATGGAAGCACACATGATACATTTGCAGGTTCGTCGCATGCTGCTGGTGTTCTGGAACCTAGTAGATATTCTTTTGGTGGAATTGATGCACACTGTGTTCCTGCTGACACTGAGTGTTCAAATTCTGATTCTCAAGGTATAATCTTGCTCCATTTGGTCTGTTTTCTCAGAATGCACTCCAATATCACAAGCCTTGCTAGTCGACATAGCTTTCAATTTGATTTGTAGTTACAAGTGATCTTTATACGACTTTGGTGGCTCCTATGCTATTTGATGGTATATTTTTTGTTAATATGTTATCGTTATAGCCTATTTGATGCTTGCTGGTGACTTGTAAACTAATGTGCAGACGAAAAGATTGATGGAAACAATGTTACTTGTGAGATTTCAAGACGAGATATGGCTACCCAAATGAGCCCAACGGATAGCCCGGAGTCCTCTCTAAAGGGAAGGGTACCGCTCTCTACCACACCTCCATCAGTAGAGCCTAAGAGCCACTGTTCTACCAGAGTGGAAGTTCGGGATGTCCAGGTGGACAAAAGAGCCACCATGACAATGCGACCAAAAAGACATAAAAAGATAATGGAAAAGAATGAGTCAACAGATATCAAAGACCTGGCTTGCACATGGACCCTACAGAAGGACCAATGGAACTGTCAAAGTATGGCTCAAAGTTCCCTATCTTCAAAAATGTTTACTGCAGTTCATGTTAAATATTAATTACTTGTGGGCACTGATAACACGCGCAACTTATAAGATTTATTGTGTGCATTGTTTCATTTGGTGATATTCCTTTTTGGTATTTGTTCAAGGGGAAAGACTGTATCTATGAATACATAAATAATGGATATTTTCTCTTGCAATGTTTTGCAGGCTCCAGAAAGAGGAAGCAAGGATTACTGCTTGGGAGAACCTGCAGAATGCGAAAGCAGAGGCCTCAATCCGAAAACTTGAGGTGTGGTCACCTCGACAATTAACCACAATTATATCTCTCTCTAGATCGAATTCAATAGTTCTTGTTTTAATATTGCTTTTGGGGATCATGACAATTGAATAACTAGAAAGACATGCACAGATGAAGGATAAACTGTTTTCTGTACAGATGAAACTGGAAAAGAAGAAATCAGCATCAATGGAAAAAATCATGAAGAAACTAAGAATCGCTCAAACTAAAGCCCAAGAAATGAGGAAAAGATCAATGTCAGCAAATGAGGCTCCGAGAAGCAGCCTCAAGGTCATGTCATTACACAGATACCCGAAGATTTCACTTATCTCTTGCTTTTCTTCCAAACATCCTTGAATCAGGTGAACTTCAATTCATGTTTCTATCCTCCACCATTGCATCTCATTATTTTTGTTGGTTTCATTATGCAATTTTAGTAGTATGAATGTATATTCTGAAGTGTTTTTGAACAAGTTAACACATAGTAGTCAGTGACACCAATTCTGAACTATATTTCTTAAAACAGGCTCCCCTCAAAATTCTAAACAAAACTGAACATGTATTATAACAGAAAACCATTTAAAGACACCAATTCAGAGTCTAAAACAAGAATTAAAAAGCAAAACTTATCAAACATCAGTTATGGGGTGAACATGTCAAAACAATATACATATATTTGAGTGTGTTAGCGATGAAAACGATGAAAATTCTTTGGTTTACAGTGATTTATTAGTTCTTATTTGAAGATCCACACTTGTGTGTGTGTATATATATTAACATATGTTCATCATTTATTCATGTAATCAAAATATACATGCTGTATGCATAATATAGAAGATATGGTGAGAATAATAAAACCAAGTTCATGCATGTTTCATTAACTGTCCTGATTTGCTGTGATTCACAAGTTTGTAAGAGTGCATGAAATCCACTAAACTATACAGGTTTGATTCACTTGTTTAAAGTCATCTTGTCAATGCTTATAGATTGACTTCTAGCTTTAATATTAGAGAAAACACGAAAAAGCTCTATAGACTACAATCAGTGTTGCAAAAATCTGTCTAGGCCGCTGATTAATTGGCGACTAGTCGCTAGTTAGCCCGCCTACCTTGTACTTTTTACCTAATCGTCCAATTAATCGCTAGGCCGTCAACGGTGGTCAAATCTGACCCTAGGCCGCTCTAATCGGCCAAAATTCTGAAATTCCGGCGACTCTAAAATATTCCAACCGATTAATCGCTAGTCGGTTGCTTACCGCCCGACTAGCGCCTGAAGATTGTTACTAACACTGACTATGATTCGGAGAGCAACCACCAAATGATAAAATTATTTTGATACTTTTCTCATAGTCAAAACCACAAACCTTGGTGTGCAAATATAAATAATATAACAACTCATGCTAGTTTTTTTCTTAATGGCGGCGGAACACATTCAACGAACAAAACAAACAAACAAACCCAGTATATCCCACTCAAGAGTAGGGTCTGGGGAGGGTAGGTGGTGGCAAGTCTTTCCTCTATCCCGATAGGTAGAGAGACCGCTTCCAAAGAGACCCCGGCTCGATAACAAAAGCAATAAATCTAGGTCCAAGAAAACGAGTTGTCAATCTCGGTTACATAGTAATAATAAGAAAAATTGTCATTGTTTTCGAAAGATGACGAGCCATCTAGTGCAACTCAACACACATAGTTACACCGAAGAAATCACTTGGGCCGCCGCCTGGTGGGTGAGACAAGAACTGTCGTGACCCCCTACTAAGCCACAAGTATGATTGCGATGTGTGTTGGTTCCGGTCAAGTCACAAGTCAAGTTTATCTAAAATCAAGTTTAAGTTGTTTTGGTTGTAAATACGAATATGATATTTCGTTTATAAGTTATATTAGGATGTATATATACAAATTAATGTTTTGAATGTGATTAAGGGTATGTTTTTATGACATGTTTATGAAAGCAAAGCATGTGATGGTTAGAAAGTTAATTATTTTACAAGTTGTCCATGATAAGTGTATAAATTTGCTAGTTTATAAGCTTACGAGTTATATATTCACGGAATCACATGTTTAAGAGTTTCATGGTTTAGAAGCTTATAGGTATACAAGTTTACACTTCCATATGTTACAAATGCTAAAAAAATTTACTGGTTATAAGTTAGAAATTTATATTTTTACATAAAATGTTTAGGGTTTAGGGTTTAGAAATTTATATATTTTTACAGATATTTATATTTTACATAGAAATTTATATTTTTACATATTTATAAATTATAAGTATTATGATCATGATTATATTACTCAAGTCAACCTCTATTCTTGTGAAGATAAAAACACAACCCATCATTGTGACATAATATATCCCACCATCCGCAATTGTGAATTGAGTTTACGGCGTCTTATGAGTTCCACTCAAGAAGTAAGCATGGTATTTTGTACAACCATGAAGACGTATGTATTGATTGGTTATGCCGTCCGGTTTGCATCGATTCATTTTGGTCTGTTCGAACCAATCGGTTCGTCCCGAACTGGTGGTCGGACCGGAAAACCAGACCGGTTCGAACCGTATTTTGATTTAGATTTTTTTTTTATTTTAATGGGTAAAAACGGGGTGTTAAGCTATAAATTAGTATGTTTGATATACAAATATAGTTAAGTTTTATATATAACTATAAAATACCTATATAAAACATATATAAATTACTTATATTTAATTATATATATATATATATAATATACTATATATATAATTATGACGTCAACGGTTCTTAAAACATGTCCGACCGGTCCGACCATTAAATCAGTAAGGCGTCCGATTCGACGTCCGATCCGGTTCTGAAAACAGTGATTAATTAAAACCTTATGTAATCATCTCCTTTCTCTTTTCTCACTACTTTAATATTCTTTTATGCATTATTTATAACTAGTGTATTAAACGGTTGTCGCGAGCACACACATATATATCTACGTATGTATGTATGTATACATGTTCAACGTAAAAAACAACATTTGGCACAGACAAGCATAACCAATCTGAATCATTCTCCAAGCTTTAAGTTAAAGGGAAGCCCCAGCTCACCTCACCATGCCGAAAACAGAAAGTAGAAAATAAAATACTCATTACCTTGTTTTCCCTTTCACATTTATTATTTTTATCAAACTTATAAAAGAGAACAAGTCTTTACAGCTATGCATGTAAATAAAAAGACATATGTCGATGCGTTAACTTTTAATTAATTCATACTTTTTTTGAAAGGCGAGTGTATCAACGGAAATCCTATATCATGATAATCCAGACCACACAAGTTCGAGTCGAGCGGGGGATGTAGACTACGTTGTCTTAACCGGGCCCACGCTACAGAGCCCCCAGGCCATCGAACCAGGTGGGAAAACCTTCGGGCGGGAACCCCACATATTGTGGGTAAACCCTCCCCCCCTCAGGATCGAACCCGTGACCTTTTGGCCACAGAGCTCTATCCCTCATTGAGGTAGCCACCGGGCAAGCCCTGATGGTTTTAATTAATTCATACTTAATAATTATTATTTCATATTATTAAATATTATATTCAAAGGAAATAAAACGTGATTTCATGAATCCAAAACAAATAAGATTTCATCTTTTTCTTTCTTAAGAATTTCTCCGTAACACAGATCATGTAAATTTGAAAAATATAAATACTTATTGCCACCATACATAACTAAAATTTGTAATCACATATATAAGCATGATTCATAATACAGTCAGCTTGTATATTGGTTGATTCAAACTACATAATCAATGTAATTACTAGCATACTTGACACACACACACACACAAAATAAACAAAGAAATCACCTAAGTAACTCCATAGAACCACACATATGAGAGCCTTAAGTAGCAGGCTGACCACATGCTCTAACCAAATAAGATTGATTATTAAAACCACTATGGTTTATAGTAGTGGTGGTGCTGTTATTGCAGCAACCACTACTATTCATAGCTCCCGGTGGTGGTGGGTGTTTGTCAGCACATCACCACCACCGGCTGTTGCAGTTTGTTCCAATGACCGCACTTGCTTTTTCAAGAACTTCATGTAATGAGCAGCCTCATCCAACATTGAGGTTGTGTCCATTTTAGTCCCTCCGGGGACTAATCTCTGAAGTATCCTAATCCGTTTGCTGATCCTCTCCCTCCGGTGCCTAGCCGCCACAGTTTGTGGATCACTCGATATCTTCACATTCCGTCTCTTCACCGGCTTGATAGACTCCGGATCTATCTGCACAGGCTGCAAAGCAGCCATCCGGAATATCATTTCCCTCATTGTCTCCACGGAGTCTGGCTTCTGTTGAAGCCAGTACCCTCGTGGAGACTCGCGTAACATCCGCAACTGTTGTGGTTGCATGATCAAAGGAGGTGGATAGCGGTATATAAGCGGCGGTTGTGTCGGTGGCGTATGGTGGTTGGTGGTGGAGCTTGAGAATTCCATGAGTGATGACTCAGGAAGATTTTGGAAATGTGAAGGAAATTGTTCAGGAAAATCATCAAGATCCATCATCACAGGCATCATCTCCATTTGATATTTTGGGTTGTGAATACAGAAGCAATGGTTAGCTTTAAGCAATTAGGGTTTTATGAGTAGTAGTGATCGATCAAGGGATATACAAGTGAAAGGGGTATAAATAACACTTTGAAGTTTGAAGGCTAATATTTTAGTGTACTTTTATAAGAACTTGTATTTATTGCTACAACAGATGATTGATCAGATAACGCGCGTATGTTGTTTGTCTGTGTGAATTATATAAAATGATTACTATAAACTTGATGTTCATGATTCTATGTCTAGGACTTTTGGCTCGTTTACAAACCGAACTGAACCAAGCCGATTGGCTTGTTTACAAACCGCATCGAGCCTATCGGCTCGTTTACAACCGAGTCAAAAACCGCGCGAGCATCTTTTGAAAATCAATTTTTCAAACGAGCTTCGAGCGAGCGATAAACGATCTTGACATGTCAATTTAACTTACGGGTCCAATGTCGCGTCCAGCCAATTTAACTTAACGAAGGGAGACAATAAATATGTTGGGTGTTAAATTTATGCCTTAAAAGCATGATCGTTTAAGGTTTTTCGAATCCAAGAGTATTTTTAAAAGTAGTCTTTTATCCTATAAGATAAAAATTAACTAAAATTTGGAGTGATAGATTATTGAAAAGTGTTCTAGTTGCTTTAAGAAAACCCCACTATCACATGTCGTGTACGGACCAGTCTTCACAATTCGACTCATATCTAAAAGTAGGGGTGAGCATATAACCGATTTAACCAAACCATAACCGAATTAACCGTATTAACCGAACCAAATTAACCGAACCGAACAATTAACCAACGGTTCGGTGAAGGCATAACCGATTAACCGCATATTGCGGTTCGGTTTCGGTTTTGATGTACAAATTAACCGCATTAACCGCACCGAACCGAATGTTATTAATGTATAATAAATTTACAATATTTCTCATGATTTTACTAGAATTTCATATATTTATCCTTTTAATTCTCATTTATAAAAATATATTTACATAGTGGATTCCGTTATTTATTGAAGAATATTATAAACAAACAGAAGCAATGCAAAATGCGTGCACACATTGTTGTATGTACACCCCGACTTTGGTTTCGGCTTTGGCAATACCATAAAAGTCAACCATATCGTGCACACCCTTATAAAATTGGTTCAAACTTAGCCTAAGAATAATTTATTAGTTAATATTTTGGTTTAAAATCATATGTTAAATATATTAGTCAATTAACCGAAATTAACCGCAAATTAACCATAACCGATGGTTAACCGAAGTGTGGTTAACCGAAGTCTCGGTTGCGGTTACGGTTAAGAAAATGGTATTAACCGAACTCGCGGTTTCGGTTTCGAAAATTGTATTAACCGCACCGAACAGCACCGCGCATACCCTGACTAAAAGATTGTTAAAAGACCTAATTAACTTAACTTAGCAGAAAATGTGTTTCTCGTTTGTATTAATTTCGTAAATATATTATTAATTATGCATCCTAACAGGATAATATATAGGATGAGATTACATTTACAGAGGTACAAAGAAAGAAGTTGAGTGGATGTGTTGAAATTTATTAAGTTATACAATTTAATTTGTGATTATTCGATAAGTAGTTTAATTATCTAGTTATAATCACAAACCAGTAAGCTCTCGTATATAAGTTAATATAATTATTAAGTTATTGAAAATTGCACGTATTATGATTTTTCGATGATCTACTGTACGATGATTGTACATTATTTTCTTCTTAGATTGCTTTAGAGTTGGGGTTTCTCTCGAAGCAATATTTCTATTTATTGTGGTAGCGGTTAGGCTTGCTTGTATCTCACCCACCCCGGACCTCGTTAATAATTTGCCTATTAATGAGATTTATGGTTTTGGTTATGCTTATGCGGTGGTATTATCGTTTTTTTATGTTAATATTTTATGATTATTATTATCCTTTTTGAATTTATAAATATGAAAATACAACGTTATAACTTATTAATTCATCTTAATGTCACTCTAAAATTTTTGACCATTACCATCGACATGTATCGCAGCTAATGGGTCGCCGCTAATGACCAATAATTCGCCGCTAATGGTGTCATCGCTAATAACCTTCAGGTCGTCGCTAATAATTCGCCGCTATCTGTTGTCCTTTAAAATCTTCTGGATGACTATTGGCGGCGACATGTCGCCGCTAATGATCAAACAATTTTTTTAATATTTTTTATAATTCTTTTAGATTTACAATTTTCAACCCAAATAAAACTAGATAGATTTCTCAATAACATTCAAATTTCATACAAATAAATCTAATCGTACAATACACTACTCATCCAAATAAACCTAGATAATATTCATACAAATAAACCTAGATAGATTTTCCAATAACATTCAAATTTAAACATAAGTACTTTAAAACAAACGTAATCCAGTGATACAATACACTACGCATTCCCCTCGTTCGAATCGTCTTCTTCAGCTTGATTTGGAGCCTTTTCCGAATCAATTAATTACGTAATTTGTGACATAAATTGCGCATTTTGAAATAAACTTGAAATTTCCTCTCGTAAAAACAAAATATACATTTATATTTTGACAAAATATATTAAGTGTCAATTAATCATGTTGAACCAAACACACTTAATATACTTAGAAACATTCTAAAATTATATCATTTAAACGCATTTTGATCCGATTTGACTCATTTAAGCTAAACTTCGATAATTAAAGTCTATTTTAGCAATAAAAAAGTTATAATAATCTAAACCCACTATGATGCACTTAACACATTCAACTTTAAGTTATTTTGACCCGTATAAATTCAAATCATGTCGTTTCACCTATTTTGACCCGTTTAATAGGTCGTCGCTATTAGCCGTCGCCGCTATTGGCCCTAATCGCCGCTAATAGTGTCACCACTATTAAAGATATTTCTTGTAGTGCGTCCAATCAGACAAAAACATACATATCCTTATTTCATCTAAGTAGAGAGAAATAAGAAAGAATTACATATGTACGTAATATCTCTATCATTGGACATCAAAAGATATATATAAAAACCCCTCTCTTATAAGGTCATAATCAAACTTCATATAAAACCTTTCTATTAGTAAGTTTCCTTTCTTTAATCTCATTTTATGTTATGATCTTGAATTATATGAGCACGTAAACCAATTAAGGTCTCTTTATTTCAAAAGTTACTTCATTACGATATCTCCAAAACACCCAAAAAAGAGTTGGTTACTAAATAAATGAGCATCGGTGACACTAAACGTTGATGAATTGCAAACTAGCTTCAAATTCAAGCCTTAATTGTGTCTCTTTTGACGCTGCTAAGGGAGCGAACACGCTTGATAAAATACACATGTTTATGGCCGACTGGCCGGGTGCGCGCACCATATCTTGATATACCTATCTCTTTTTATAATGAACCTAGATACCACAATTGTTACCATATTAAAGTTATGTTTTCTATTATTGTCTCTTAATCGAGTCTTATACCTATACATATAAGTACTACTATCCCATATTAAAGCTTGTTCATTTTATTTCCTTTTGGTGATATTTTACTGTTTGTTGTATGTTGTGTGCTGTATCATATATCATATATCGTATGTTGATTATATGCTGATTCGCTAGCGTTATTGCTTTTGTTATCGAGCCGGGGGTCTCTTTGGAAGCCGTCTCTCTACCTATCTGGATAGAGGAAAAACTCGCCACCACCTACCCCTCCCAAACCCTAATCTTGAGTGGGATATACTGGGTTTGTTTGTTTGTTTGTTTGTTTTATCCCACATGATAACATGATATGGAAGATGAGATTGGGGCCTTTGAGCCAATCACATATATTATATGGGATCTTAAGATTCTTCATGGTAAGCAAATTATTGGTTATCGTTGGGAGAGTTTAATATAAAAATTCAACACGTACTATTGGTTCTATGCATCACTTGAAAGTCCTACTAATTGCTAGGGATTGTTCTCAGGCTTATGATTTGATTATGATTTGATTATGATAAGACTTCCTTTCTAATCGCCAACATGTCATTTGTGCGCATTTATATTTTTCTCGCCGCTATAACTTTTGGTCGCCCCAAAAGCTTGGTGTCAAGAATGTTCTTACCATTGGTGTTCTTGAAGTAGAGGTTTATATGTAAGAGCCACCTAATTTTACCATCGATGATCGATGAGGCCTTAAAAGTATGCATACTACGAGGTTCCTTGCATGGTCTTAAGTAGTCTTTTAGAGCATAGTGGGATCGGTTTTCACGTGTTATAGAAAAGTTTGAAAATCGTTTGTAGTGTGTATGTGGATGATATTATAATTGTACGAGATGGGGAGGTCGAGATTACCGATTTAAGTCTACTTCGATACTACTTTGGGATAAAGGTATCCCGACCACCCTCCAAAAAGAATACTTATTTCTCAAAAGAAGTACGTCCTTGATATTTTGAGCCGCTATGAATTTCTAAGTTGCAAGCCAGTTGATAGCCTAAGGAAACTCCTTCTAGAGAGGACGAGAGCATAATGGCATATCTGGCATATCTGGAGTGACATGTTTTTAAAAGTGTCCCAATTAGGTAACTCAAGTTTTAAAAGTGTTCTAGTTAGGTCACTCAGTTTTTATATTTTATATAAATTAAAAGCCTTGACATGTTTTTTAGCATGTTATACTTTTGGTTTAATTAGAAAATATTTTTTCTATCTTTTGATGCTGATATGGAACATTGACGTAAATTTAGGTATTTTTTTTTTATTTTTTCATAATTAACATGTTTTTTTAAAAGTGTTTCAATTAGGTAACTCAAGTTTTAAAAGTGTTCTAGTTAGGTCACTCAGTTTTTATATTTATATAAATTAAAAGCCTTGACATGTTTTTTAGCATGTTATACTTTTGGTTTTAATTAGAAAATATTTTTTTCTATCTTTTGATGCTGATATGGAACATTGACGTAAATTTTAGGTACTTTTTTTTTTTTTTTTCATAATTAACATGTTTTTTTATTTTTTAATATAATTTTATATATTGCAAATTCTGACCACCACGTCTTCTCCACCGTTACTACTTGACATAAGAAAATTTAATGATAACTCGATTTGATCATTTGATGGTCCAATTTGAGAAAAATATGCATGAGTGACTAAATTAAAACACTTTTAAAACTTGGTTACTATTCTGTAACATTTCCCCCAGATATTTCCTTCGTTATTATTGTCTTGATTCAGTTCATGACCACACCATATACCAAACATAAGGATGCGACTCTTCGTATATTATCTCAAGATCACACTAGATTTAATGATCTTATATTTATCGCTAAACTTGTAGTTGTCTTTATAGAGAAGGGAGATGGATGGATAAAAAGATCTTATATGTGAATTGTGTAGGTATTCCAATACAAGATGGTCTACGAGCGTATTATGTGTCTGTTAGGGGAATTCTTGAGTCTTGTGATAGTAAGAAACAACATACTACAGATATAGCCTAGATTCAAGTATTTCATGAGATGACAAAACACATAGAGGTTGCCTGTCATCTAATCATTATTAGACAACAAATATTCAAACATGTCATATATCCACACTACAAGAAAAGCTGGCAATAGCGGCGACTTATTTAGCGGCGACATAGATTATTAGCGGCGACACCATTAGCGGCGACACCAATAGCGGCGACATGTCGCCGCTAATGAGTGTCGATCCACCGTTCATTAAATGAACCGGATCTAGCCGTTCATTAACACTTTGATCTGACGGCTGGCAATTAATCGTACCATTAGGTATTAGCGGCGACGCCTTTAGCGGCGACGCGCCTTCTCACCTATACGCGGGTACTGATCCCCTTTCCCTTCACTTTCCCTCCACTTTCCCTTCACTCCTCCGGCGACTGCTACCCCTTCACCACCTCCGTGCGATCCTCCGGCGACCACCTCCTCGGCCACCTCCTCCTCCGGCCACCACCTCCTCCCTACATCCGACCGCAGCCACCACCACCCACCACCACTGCCGATCAATGTTCTCAGAACCGGATCGGACGTCGGACCGGACGGCTTACTGGTTTGGTGGTCGGACCGGTCGGACCGGTCGGACCGGATGGACCGGATTTAACTATATTTTAATTATATTATATATGTAATTAAATATAAGTAATTTATATATGATTTATACATATATTTATAGTTATATATAAAACTTAACTATATTTGTATATACAAAGTACTAATTTATGGTTTAACACCCCGTTTTTACCCACTAAAATCAAAAAAAAAAAAATCAAAATCCGGTCGGACCCGAACCGGTTGGCCGGTCCAACCGCCGACTCGGTTCGAACCGGCCGGTTCAACTCTCCAAAAACGAACCACCCTCGACCGGACCGGACAGGCCTCCGAATCCCGGTCGAACCGGTCGAACCGGCCGGTCCGATCCGGTCCTAACAACATTGTGCCGATCGAAGGAAACATCCAGATCGGCCACCACTGCCGACCATCGTCGCGTATCACCTGCCAAAAAACCAAGCTTAGGCCACCGTCGCCGCTTTTGCTCCTGTTCCGTCGCCGCTACTGCACAAGATTCTACATTCGGTATTTTTTTATTTATTTTATTTTTTGTTTTATAAATGTAAAGGCTTTAGGTTGTGATTGAGTTTATTGTTAAAACCATATTAGGATGAGATAACATATATGGATGATTTAAGTTTTGATTAGTTGATATATATATTTGTTAAAACTATATTAAAGATATAGAAAGTTAAGTTGTTAACTAATTAGATTAGGATTAAAAGTAATATTTGTTGAAACCATATTTAGAATGAGAAACTAAATTTGTTGATATATTCTTTTAAGTTTTGTTTAGTATTTGAACTATATGTATTGGGTATTTTGTTATTAGTTGGTTATAATTAGTTGAAAGTATAGGAAACTTATATGAGAAATTGACAAATTAGTTATACTAATTTAATTGATAAAATTATTTGGTTGATTATTGTTATTTTGGATGAGATAACATATATTTTATGATTTAAGTGTTGATTAGTTGATATATATATGTTAAAATCATATTAACGATGTAAATGGTTAACTTTTGAACTATTTAGATTAGGATTAGAAGTAATATTTCTTGTTAGGATGAGAAACTAAATTTGTTGATATCCACTTTTAGTTTTGCTTAATATTTGAACTATATGTATTTGAGTATTTTGTTATTTACTTGGTTATAATTAGTTGAAAGTATAGTAAACTTATAATTACGTATGATGAATAACAAGAATAAATTGACTTTTAATCGTTGTTCATTATTAGAAATTGGCTTCTAATCCCCATGATTATATTTCTTCAATGTTCGTTCGTGAGGTTGGGATATACATGGAGGCCAATTATCCCTTTAATGTTCGTTCGTGGACTGATCTTTCTGATGCTCAGAAAAATGCGTTGGATGAGCATACGGCGGTAACTTTTATATGTTTTATGTTTATTGTTCGGTATTTATTAACTAACTTCATTTTGTTTTTAATTAAATGTAGCGACACTTTGATTTTGATGAGATTTTGCGAGATCGTGAACGCGCTCAGATTGAGGGTGGCATTCGTTCTGTATATCTCAAACGATTCAGAGATCGAAAAAACGTTGCAAAAAGACACTTTGAGCGTGTTGGAGGATATGAAGATGTGGAACAAGCAAGGCTCAACCCTCCAAAGGGAAGAATCATGAAAATGGAGGAAACAATTGATTTTTTCTTAAGTGACGGACACAGAAAAAAGCCTCATCATCAAACAAAGCAAACCGGCAACAACAACAATACACTAATCGTGGTGGGACTGCCTCGTATAGTAGTTATTGTTACAAGGAGGTAATGATTTAATTATTTGTATGTGTATTGTAGATAAGTATTATTTAATATATGATATACTTTTAAATGTTAATCAGAATAAGAGCAGACTTGAGCTATTTCAGAATGTTCATACCAGTAAAGATGAGACCTTTGATAACTCAACATTCAATGATATTGTTCAAGCCTTAAATGCATAATGGCTGACCCCCTAATCAACATTGTACCATTCACCACTTCAGAATCAAAATCTACTTTATATCCTTTCTTTTTCTTTCTGGCTCATGCTACATCGATCACGTGGGTCTATTTTATTTTGTTTTTGATCTTTTTACATCATTTATCCAATCAATAAGAACATTATCATAGGAACATGTGATGTTTCGTGGTTTTAATTTTTAAACAAATCATATCACTGAAACAATTTTGAAAATAAAGTGTTTCAAAGGACCTGCTACTTGAAAATTGTGTTAGATAGCCTCAGACAATATAAATGAACAACACTGTTGGTGACATCACTCCATGATCCCTTAACAAACCCGGGGTTAACAAGTTATTGCATGACGAATTACTGGTCTGGTACAGTTTACGACGACTTAAACTCATGGCGAACGACAATAGAAATCAACTTAACTGGTAGCTCATCACGGATGATTTATAAGATGAAAGATGTAGAGTTGATTAAAACAGAAAAAAAAGAGAATATTACGAAAGTAATCATTTTCTTGAGTGTGTTATATAATTCACTAAACTAACCATGAGGTAATGTGATATGCGATTTTTAAAAGGCTTGTAGCTTAATTAATGGTATCAATGTGTTTAGTAAATGTTCCTTTCCATATGGTTAAGAGTTAAGTCCCCATAATGGACAAATAGTGTCAAAAAAGACGTTAAAAATGTATTACTATTCGCGTACACAGTGAAAATATTTAGGGTTTTGGCTAGCAAACGTAGATATGCAACCAAAGACTCATGCATCTCATGATTATATGTGTCAAATTATTCTGGCATAACCTTAATTAGAGTTATAACACACATAGAAAAAGACTACTTTGTTGATATTCTTTATAAAAAAAAAGTAGATACAAAGTGAATAAAACCTCATAAATCTTGGGTTCATACCTTTTCTAAGAAACAGCAAACTAGATGGCAATTCAATGTGTGTAGTAATAGGCACAGGCTATAAAGAAGTGGTCCAATCTTTCATCTTCCTTGATTACACAGCCTTTTGCTTTCAAGTTATTTCCTTTCATGCCTATTCTTCCTAAATTTCCTTACCTTTTATGGACACCCCCTATTTCACCATTAAACTTACCTTCTTTTTCAGATTGTCTGACCATTTTTTCTCATTTCTCTTTCCCTCTGCAATAACCATATCTCTCTGCAAAAGAACATTTCAAAGTTACCACAACAATTTCAACCAATGGGTTCCAATCCCATTGTAAAAAAGTTCAAATCTTTGATTGATATGAATGCAAGGTAGCATCATCACAAGACCTAAGGTAAACTAAAGCAGAAGGGTGTAGTAAATTCAATGATAAAAGTGTCTTTAGGAAAGCACATGCATGGTTGCCTGAGAGGCTGAGAATAATCACACACAAACACATTTGCACACACTGCCATGAATTCTGAATGGAAAGCAATCAATCCAAATAAAAAGAATTGGAATCAGTGTCTTCATCTTCATCTTCATCTTCATGTTCATCATCATCATCAAGCATGGAAGTTCCAAACTTCCAATGCATATAATTTAATTCAACTATTCAACTACCATTTGTCAACATCAATCACCCATTATTCAATGAAATTGAACCCAAATTTCCCTTTTAAGCACAAGTAAAACAAAACCAACAACATGTATGATGGAAACTTAAGTCATACAACTTAATTTGTGCTCAGAGGCTGCAAACCCAACACTGACTTCATCATTTTCCATCAAGATTGCTTGTTTCCCAAAAAATTGATCTCTTTTGGGCATCAGATGAATTAAATGTGAAAATAAGTGCAAAAGTTATACCAAACAGTAGGGGATGATGCAAGCAAATCCATTGAGGCATTTTATCAAATACCTTGAGATCATTATACCTGTGCATGCGCATAAAGTACCTATAGCTTTGAGGTGTTGACATCATCAGCATATGCTGATGGATTAGATGAAATTATTACTTCTGGGATTTGTAACACTCTCTGAAAATGTTAGTTGATCATTGTTTGAGGACATGAATACGTCAGCAGGTAAGATGCTGATTAATGATGATTCTGCTTCTTCATCATCTTCCATTCTTGGGGTTTTTGCTTCTCCTAATGTTCCTTAGTATGCATCATATTTGATGATTGTATGTTCAGTTTTTCTTATTTTAGCGGGTGTTTGGAATTGTTTATTGAAAATTATTTTAATTTTTGAAAATGAGATAAATTTGAAAGGAGTTGAAAAGTATGTTTAGATGGAGATGAAGATGAAGATGTAAGGAGAAAAAGAAGTTTTTAAAAATCTTTTAAAAAAATTAAAAGAATGTATAAATAAGTAATCCCAAACATGACCTTAATATTATTAATGCTGTAAGTTATTGTAGTTTATTGCCTTAAGTTATGGATTCTGTTACTATTGTGTTAAGGACACATGTTTTTTTTAGATAAAAACACATATAGATTACTTTTTATTTATATCATTAAAACAAAATGTTAAAAGTAATATGTTATTTTTAACATCGTCCAACTAAGTAACACTTAGAATTTAGACACATAAAACAAACAAACAAACATACTCAGTGTATCCCACTTAATAGCAGGGTCTGGGAGGGGTGAGTGATGACGAGTCTTTCCTCTATCTTGAAAGATAGAGAGATCACTTTCAAATAGACCACCGACTCGATAACAATAGCAATAGCAAACATAATATATAACGTATAACACCTAGGTACATACCACATAAAGATTTAGAAAAAACATACATCAAATAAGCGACATGTTTCACCTATAAAGGGCAGATGTCGGTTACCTACACATCACGCTAGGGGTCTCGCATCAGGTTATCCTTAACTTTTCTTGTCCACAGATCCTAGTAAAAGTCCTTAATTTAGACACATATCATTATTAAATAAAAGTTAACCATTCTATTAGACTTTAAACGCTAATGATTATTTATATATATTTCAGATTTTGAACATATTTTTTGATAATTAAAACATGTTTTTATTAAAAAAACATAAAAATTTAAAATAAAGTTTTTTAATACAAAAAACTTTTAAAAATTTGACATTTTTTAAATAAGTACTTCTAAAATAATTGGAGTGCTTAAAAAATATTTTTAAAACAAAAGTTTTATAAAGACGAAAGTTTGGAAAAATACTATCTTTTTTATTATCTAAAGCAATTAATTATACGTAGTTTCAATTATATTAATCTCAAAAAAATATTTTATAATTTTGAAATATTAACGAACAATTTTAATTTAATATTTTCATTCACCCACGTCCTAGTGTTTTATTAAAGTGTAAAAATAATTAAGTTTAACGAAAATGAAGCGAGCCAATGTGTAAAAATATCTTCTCTTTACTGAAATTAGGAAGTTCGTTAATGTTCAAAAGATTTGCAGCTTGTTTAATAAAAGTTAGCTAGAAATTGGTCCTTTGGTAAACAAGCCGAATCTCAAGCCTAGATCATCTGCCTTTTAGTTGAATTGTTTAAATTGAAGGTTAAACAAGCCTAAAATATAACATATATACTTTGTAACCTAAGTTATAACATATTATATAACCTAATACCATAACATATATAAATCCTCTTTTCTAACATATTATAGTTTTAATGTGTGTGTATTATGGTCTCTTTTGAATGAAAAACAAATAAATAATATTATTACTTAATCGAAAGCGATTATCTATCACGATCGAGTAAACAAATATTATTCTTTTGTTCTTTTATACATCAATATGTATAAAAAAATTTAAAATAAACGATTCGGTTTGAGCTTTATACGAGCTTGAGGTTTGCACTTTATTTTTTATTATAAACAAGTCAAGTCGAGCCTAGCTGACTTGTTTAACTTTGAGGTCTCGGCTCGTATAAAAGACCAAAACAACATCTGGTTCTAAACTTGTTACCCTAAAGAAGTTGAAAGCAATCATTTCCCGCAATCGTGTAAATAAAATTTTGATATATAAATTACAAGAAGCAATAAATTGACAATTTATGATCTGAAAAATATCACACTATGTATTGTCTGCGTGTTTTCAATATACATGAAGCATTATAAAGGTTTTCAACTATATACGTTTGTCATCATGTTGCAAGTTAAGATTTATAAAGTTATATATATCTGATTACCATATATATAAAATTAAAAGTTCAATTATTTAGAATAGTACATAGTATTTAATATTATAGTTCAACTAGTTTTATATCCGTCCGTTGGTCGGGTTGTTTGAGTTTTTAAAACACGATCCACCCACTTAAAACACTTATCACAAGAAAAAAAGTATAATATCATTTCAACCGTATTTCATTCCATTTGTCTACAACCTTAGTAATATATAAATATTTTAAAACGCAAACCTAGAAAAATCAAGCATTGTTAAATTATTTAATAGTATTACCGTTCATTTCAGTTTAGAAGAAACTCCAAATTTAAATTCTAAGCTATCAAACACAAAACTTTAAAAACAAAATGTATAAAATTACAATTGTAGAGCAAGAATTAGACAAGTAAAGCCAACATGATCTAAACATAACGTACTACAACTTAGTCAACTTAGTGAGTTATAATAAACATAAATGTACAAAAATAATTACTTTCATTATGAGCTGTAGATTTCCAGGAACCGAAAACTTCAATGCATACACTAAACAGTAAAATAATTATATTTATTTTTTCTTAAGCTAAATATCTTACATATCCAAACCCAACCTCAATATGCACCTTTGAATTTGATGTTTGTGTCATGCTTGTCATTGTTGATCCAAATAAGCGCGTAGTTCATCTACTTCTGATTGAGACCTTTTTTACATTATCAGTGATCAGTTTTTGTAGCTAACATAAAATAGAGAGAATATTTTCATATCTCAAATTTATCATTTGGGGTCTTTAACTACACGTATACATTGTTACTATGTACTTCAGATAAATGCTATTAAAGTTGTGAGTAGTAATGAAGATTGTACACTCAATAATATTAAGATATGTTTTTTTCAAAGATCAAGAGCATAACATTTTATAAATTGGGTAACCATAGCAGTCAATTTGTGCTTAGTAACAAAAAGAAAATCTTACCTCTACACATAAACTATAAAAATAAAATTAAACAATAATAGTAAACCTACACGGGTGGTAAAAGGAAACAAATACATACAAGATCAAATGAGGGGCCCTTCGCTCCACTTTACAAATGTACAATCCAAAATCAGTAACCAATCGAGTTTCACTCCATGACAAGTAAGTTGGATCTTCAAGATGCCTACAGAAAAATAACAAATATTAGTTCATTATCAATTCATGAAGTATGTTAATTAATGATTCTACGTGATTGTAGAAGAGTAATGTCTAAATGTCAACAATAATTAAAAGAAAGCATGTTGAGAAAATTATATGTTGGACTCATTTGAACACACCTTATTAGTTTGGAATTGGCAATTGCACTCCTCCCAACTCTATTGAAGGATTGAAGCTTTGGTATCCGCTTGGCACGCTAATGCAAACTTTAGAATGCCTGATGTAAATGTTGCATCATTACGTATAAATAGGTTACAACCACAAAGATTAAACGATTCAAGCTAAAATTAGAGTTCACACAACTATACAAACCAAATACTAACCTGATTGAGGATATGTAAATGCTATAACTACCTCCCATATAGAAAGGGAGGTGCTAATGTAACTGTACAAGTGGGGGAGCCACCAAAGAACAAATCTTGTAGGAGTTTGGAAGGAGAATGTGTATTCATGTTTCAAGTTGTTAACCTGAAAACAAATGCAAGTTATAGAAGTGATTGTAAGGTAAATGTCTACGTTTCCCATGTTTAACGTCCACTCTACACATTACTACAGAGTACAACTGCACAAAAAAAAGTTTCTAAAAGCTTTTCATTAGCATATTTTATAATTTTATGATTTTAGAATTAAAAAATGAACATAAAAAAATGAACATATACCGCTAGGGGTGTCCTTCCACACCATCAATCAACTAACCACGGTTTGGATATAATAATAAAATCTTCACCCCAATGGTAAATTTAATTCAAGCTTTACAATAGAAGCTTGTAAGTTCCTTCATGAGGCACCAACATGCTTCCCGCATCTCTATTGGGAATCGATGCTCCACAACCTGTGTGGAGATAAAAGATTCGAAGTAATTTGAATGTGGAAAAACGTAATGAGTAAGTAAAAAGAACAAAAAGGCAATGTACTATAAAAGAATCATCTTCAATCACAAATGACCCTGAAATTTGTTTCATTAAAAATCTCATAGTTCTCTAACATATATGGAGCCTTGACACTTACGTAATCAAATTGGTCGCCTTTTATGCGCTCCAAATAAGTTTCGACACACACAGTGTGTATAACCAAATTATCAAGAAATCAAATCCATCGGGTTCAGCTTGGGCTTGTTTCTTCTTCCATCTCAAGTATAACTGGGTTTGAGTCGTAACACTAACTATGCTCCAACTCAAAATCGATCCAACAAACAAGTACCAGTTTTACAATGATGGACTACAGTATTTGGTATGTTGTTTCGTTGAATCGTATACACAAATGGTTTAACTTTCATTCATTTATATGTTGATTTTATGGTTGAGTAAGGTGTAAATTGTTTGTTAAAAAATTATAAAAATGAGATTTATGAGCAGCCATATGTCTAAGATGAAAAGAAATAATCATACCTATGAACAGGATCAACAAAGTCATTCAAGCAAGCATCAAGCACTACATAAGCATTTCTATAATCAGCAGAAAATAATTTAGATTATCAAATTAGTTTATCAGGAGTTTTTCATGATAAATACATCCTGGTCAGAAAAACACATTCCAATATCAACACGAGCATAGTGCTTGAAGAACCAAATGCTAATGAGATTCACAAGGAGGTTTGTCATTGTAAAAACAATCGAAGTAATGACGTCAATTAATAGTAATAAATAACAGTATGATGTCTAAAGAGCTTTAAACATAATTTACTATATCAATAATGAGTAAAAGAACATATTAGAGAACGAATGGCTAGAATTAAGTGAAAAAAGAATGACTTGCTTGTGCTTATATTCATCTTGCACGGATACGTGAAGTAATTCAATAAAGTAGGAACAACATAAAGAAAAGAAATAGTCTTCTAAATATCAACAAAAAGTTTAAACCATATAGAAATTTCACATACTTATAGAGTTGGTGAAAGCAGATAAAACTTTTAGTCAATTGTACCTGATATCAAAAGCAATTTTTTTTGCTGAACTTATCTTTATAGTTCCCCGATTACTAAAAAGGCTTCAATTACATATTCACAAGTGACCTATAATTATTTAAACCATAACTTTCATACACATCTAATCAATTGATAGAAATTCAAATTGCACACATAAGTATATACTCGATCAGACTTACTCCAAGAAGCAGCCATTGCACACTACGAAAATACCAAAAGGCCACAGCTAAATGTCAAATAAAATGTGTCAGACACCAAACAAAAATAAAGATGAATAAAAATAATAATGCATTAACAACACTTCACACAGTAAAGTAAGCACCCTTCTCCTTTATTGAGATAGTAAGATGGATATGAAACTCACCTAATGCTTAAAATCAACACACTTCTCCTTCATTGCCAGCTACCTCTTTTTCAAAAGAATGTTGCTTGTATGTTGCTATCTTGATTTTCAGATTTCTAATAGTTTCTATATTTACCTATATTAAATGTTGACTACTGAAAATACAAATAGTAAATACAAAATAATTGAGTTTACAACAATACATTTAGAATCAAGTGAACATAAATCACAAAGTGGATGTTTACCTGAATGAGTTTGACTACAATCTTAATGTGTGTTCATGTTGCAACTTGAAAGATGCTAGATGGTTGAATAGATCAACTTTAACTGTGATAAACACTAAAAGGCACATAGAAACACCCCTATATGTACAAATACAATAAGCTTTATTAGTAACAACTTGATATTCATTTGGGCATTCAATCGAACCACTAGCAATTACAAACAAGGGTTACACTTCTTTGAAAGATCAAAGGTTCGAGTATCACCCTCACGAACTAATATTACACCGAACGAATCAGAAAAGTTACGAACTGATGCACCACAAAATAAATGAGAGAATTTATCATTACTCTCAGATCCAACTGCAATTTCACACCTCCAATACAAGGCTCCTAAAAACAACCATAGCAAAACTAAGAATTATAGATATAAACAAATATAATGCAGAATGGCAGCTCACAGAAAAGCAAGTATTGACTCTGTTAGCTCACCATTATGACTTGTTTTACTTATGTTTAGGGAGAATAAGGTTATATGTTAATTGTAAGGGTTCAAGTGAATAACATTAAGGATAACTTATAAAAAAAAGGTCAAAAGGGTTTCAGGTTAATACAAATACCAACCCAACCCATACTAAAAATAATCTTCTTGGCTATTTGCACCATGCTAATATCTTTTAAAATCACTAAGAAAAAACCCTTTAAAGTAAGTAATAAACAACACAAAGAATTGAGCAATGGCATGAATAAAAAAATATCATTATTTGAATTTCAAAAGCTAGAGGGACTACATCAGGTGTATATATGTGCTCCAACTTTGCAGTTGAATGGCGTTTGACCCTAAATGTTTCTGAGTCAGCATCATCACTTTCTTGACAAGTACTTCAGCTCCATAGTATAATAAACCTTACATGGTTAATGAAATTAAAGGAAGACGTTACCTCTGGTGCTGTTTTTCGGTCATCTCAATGCCTTGCAGAAGTGTTTC
The DNA here is from genome assembly GCA_024085815.1 of Flaveria linearis. NCBI lineage: Eukaryota > Viridiplantae > Streptophyta > Magnoliopsida > Asterales > Asteraceae > Flaveria > Flaveria linearis. The sequence goes on from CM044013.1 coordinate 16,895,446, forward strand.
CAATAGCAGAACGGCTCCAGAAGTGTCCTTAGATGTATCAATCTTAGTAAATCTCTCTTTACAAACAAAGAAGCCCTATATAGATTATCTGCAACATCCAGTAACTTCTTTGCAAAATTCTGCACTATTTTTGAAGCCATCGCATCCCATACCTACTCAAATAACACATATTCACACCACAATTTACATTTATTAAAGGAGTTTAGTTCTAAAATTAGATGAAATTGGACCTGAATGGTTTTGCCTACATGGATTGTAGTGGCTTCGACGAATATGAGATCTCTTATGTCAACAACTTGAGGTGTTTAATGCTTACCTGCAACCCCACCACTCAATTCCACCCAGATGCCATATAGGCCCCATACTGCGAGCCTCCGCTATTTACACCTCCATGTAACACCTTGAATGGCTATCCAATTTCATTTTCAAATTTAGATTCATATTCGATTTTGACTTTAATTTTTATTTCAATTCTTGGAACTAACGAAATTAACATCACCTAGAAAAGCCTTGTGGGTGGCAGGAAGACGACCTGTGACCTTCTGCAGCGATAAGTCGTCGATTCTGAAAGTCGAATCCAATGGCTTGGTCTCCAGGCGTTTGGTCGATTATCGTGAAACCATAGACTAACAACGACTTGATTTCTGGAATCAGGGGATGAATTTCTCGCAATTTAGGAGGTGAGCTCCGCAGATGAAGCAAACGTGGGAGGAAAGATCGGAAAACCACCAAACTAACGGCAGGATTTCTCAAATTCCGAATTTATGCGGCTAAGATGCAAAGTACGTGGATATGGACCGTCCAGATTTTCTAAAATTTTATAACTGTTTTACAGCAACCATATATATATATTGTCGTTATCAAAACGTCGAATGTGAATCGAAACAATGTGTCATAAACAGTAAATATCAACTTTTATATGCTAAATTATTGGATTATAGATTTCAAAATTAGCAATAAGAACTCATACATTTTCAAGATAATATGAAGAAAAATAGAATTCCATATTAACCAAAATAGCAACAGCCATTATTTTACCATCGGAACATGCTATTGGTAAACTTACAAGACCAGTTGATACCTTCTTAACCAATACGATCTGGTAAATACATGTTGTGTTGGGCAGCACTTTTCAAGAGATTATAGCGAAAACCAATAGAAACAACGTTTAAACCTAAGACCTATTAATTTTTAAAGAGAGATCACATGTTTTCCTGTGTTTTCACTTTATTTGGGAACTAATACATAACATGGTTTATATATATATATATATATATATATATATATATATATATATATATATATATATATATAGGGTTAGGTTATTTTTAGGACTTTTTTTAAAATGAGAACTCACATAACTCTTATCAATCATTGATTATAGTAATCAATGGTTGATATTAAAAGGGGTAATCAATATATCATTTAATTTTTGTAATTTAAGAATAAAGGGTATACTTGTAAATTGGAACCAATTGTTTTTTTGGAAACTATTAAATATATGGAAGATTCTTTATTTTACTCTCTCTCCTTTTCATTCCTAAATTAATTCCAAAATCAAATAAAAATATGTCATTTATATATATTATAGCTATTTACATATATTTAAGTAGTAAAATTAAATAATAATATATAAAGTACTAAAATATTCATATATGTCAAACTTTCACAAGAAATTTATATTAAAAAATATAAATATTGGTCAAATCTTGAAATATATATAAAGAAAATATGTGTTGTTACATATTGTTTAAATTAAAACAAACTGATCCAAATAAATTTTATAATATATAAGAGATTTATAAGATTATTTTACTTATACATATATGTAACAGATTATAAATTGTATGATTTAAAAGATTTTCATATATGTAAATTTGTTTGGTAATAACTGTGAATCCAAGGATCTCAATTTAGGAATTATCAGTATTAAAATAAATCAATTCAATGATCGCGGAATTATCACTAATTGACGTTTAATTGGTTTAATGATTAATGATGAACACAACCACAGAAACACAATAAATGCGAAATCAATAATTATTCAAACGTATTTCATTAACTATAAGGTAATGATTACAAAAGAATAATAATGAATGACTATGAACAATGAATTCAGTGAATCGAATAATGTTGATGTTGATGTGACGGCGGTTAGGGTTGCACAATGATGTAACTCGACAGCCGTAATATTGATTGATTGTGTTCCCCGAGATGTGAAACCTAGGACTCGTATTTATAGATGGTTTGAGTCGGCTTAGGTAACACCGAATCTCTTGGGATTTGCTATTGATTGTGTTGACTTGTTTGACTTCTTGGTATTTGCAATCGCACAAGTATAATGTTCTTCCGCAGCAGTCTTGTCGTCCGCAGAACTTTTGTTCTTCCGTAGATGAATTGGTCTTCCGTAGAAATGTTGTTCTTCCGTAGATGAATTGGTCTTCCGTAGAAATGTTGTTCTTCCGTAGGAAATCCTTCTTCCGTAGGAGTCTTCACTTCATGGTCCTTGATCATCCGCAGGAACATTCACTTGGTCATGTGGTCTTGTAAGAAACATATCTACGGATTAACGATAATGTTCATCCGTAGATGTTTCTTACACTTGGTCAATTTCAGGAATCCATCCAAGTATATTGTTTTTCCCTGTCAAGTCACAAATCAACACACACATATATATGGGGTTAACCTATAGATTCAAAGCACATATATATATATATATATTGACTATTACAAGTGTTAATTACAAGACTTGATACAAGTACTAAGCCTATAAAAAATGATCTAGTTCTGTACAATCTAGATCCAACAATACTCCCCCTCAGGCTTAGCTCCTTGTAATCAGTCCTTCAAAACTGCAAGCTCCTTGACTCTTGCTATCATTTTATTGTAGAAGTAAGATACAGCAGTCTTCTGATCATCGTACTTGTACTTGATCTTCATCCTACTGATCTTCTTCAACGTGTCATAACTCAGTCCCAAAACTTCTTCTTCTGTAGTGAGTGTTTTCACTACACTATCATTATGTACAATTTCCAACTCATCTTCTTCTGAGATTCTGAGCTCAGACACTTCAGCTATTGTTGTTCCTTTTAGTAGCCCAGCTTCATGCTTCCTTCTTTTGTGTGCCTTTGCATTCAGTTTATCTACAACTTGTATCATATGCACATACAGGCAGAGATCATTCTGAGCTTTTTCATCAGTTAGCTTTGGGAAGAATTTGTCGTGAAAGTATGATGTGTAGCTAGGATGCAGCATCTTTATCTCTATTGGATCAAAGATCCTGATCTTATCAGCCTTCTTCCCATCAGCATTTCTCAGCAATACCATCTCTTTAGTCTTTTCAACATATCCCCATTCTGTGATAGGATAAGTGAATTGATTTCCTTTTATACCTTCGATGGTATCTGAGTTTTTATCACATCTAACTCTTTTTAGCATGTCTTCATCTACAAGGGATGAGACTTCAGTTGTTCTTCTTTTCTTACTTAGTTTGATTCTGTTGTGCTCCTTATCATCTTTCTTTGCTTGTGTCAGCACATCATCAATGAATCTGGTCTTCATACCATTTACAGCTCCAGAGAAGTCTCTCCCCCTGAGATGGATCAGATAGTTGGATATTGGGATGCTTTGCAAATCCCTGATATCTTGCTCCGGAAGGCTAAGCAGAACTTCCACATCATGGAAGTATTGAATCATTCCAGATGTCCTCTTTATTACTGCACAATCCCAGTCTGGATCATATTTCCAGGCCATAATCCTGTGTTCTTCCACAGAACTGGGAGTTGTGATATGATCATACAGCTCTATGAGAGTTGATTTCTTCTCTGTAATCTCTCGAACAGTTGTTCCCAGAGGCCATACTTTTCCGGGGATCACTGCCCTTGGCTCTCTGATCAGTGTTTCTTTTTCCTTGTGCTGATCTTTTGGTTCAACTGTTATTGGATCAGCAGCAAGTTTACTTTGTTGTTCTTTTGGATGTGGAGCAGTGGTTCTGAACTTGACACCAGTTTCTAATTCCACCTTCATCACATGCTCCATCATCCTCCGCAATTCTCCAGTGGTTCTGCCTTTAAGCTCATGCGGTTTGTAGTTGTGGCCCTGTAACCAGCAAGTCATATTGTACTTGGTAAGTTTGGCTGTGTCACAGTGGCCCAGATCCTTTTTAATCTTCTCCAATGACTGAAATACAGTAAAGGCTTCATAATCACAGTTTGGGATTATGAACCTTGCAAACTCAAACTCTTTCAGTGCATTCTTCATTTCAGATGTGTTCATCCTCTCAACCATGTCATATGGAAAACCATGGTTGATGAGGGTCATAAACATGCTAGAATCAGGCCTCTCTTCCATGATGTCTGCTGTTGTTAGAAGATCATCGGTCTTTCCTCCCTTTTCACCAGTTGGGGATTCCATTCTTGTCAGCTCCTCCCACTCTTTCTCACTATCATCATCATCTCCGGATGATACCTTCACAGTAGACACATCTACTGAAGGTGTAGGTGCACGGGATGGAAGTTTTTGTCTTTTTGGGAGGTTTCATCTTCAGATTTATTTTTGATTGCTCCCAAGTATTTTCTTTTTCGGGAGTACAGAATCAGTTGCTTAGAAGCTTCAGCTGACTGTTTTGATTGATCAACACTTGGGGCCTCTTTTGTTTTTAGAGCTGAGAGTTTTCTTTTCAGCTTCTCTATCTCTTCATCTTTCTGTTTGATCAGTTTAGCTTTATCAATTTGCTTAGTTTTTAAAGATGCCTCCAACTCTTGTTCTCTTTTCAACAATGCATCAATCACTTCATTGTTGCTTAGAGCATCCTCTCTCAGCCTTTTCAGCGTTGCATCTCTCTTCATTAACTCTTCATCTTTCTCTTGAATTATACCTTTCAGCTCTTGTATTCTTTGTTTTCGCTTATTTGATTTGAGCACTAACTTGTTGTACTTAGCAACCAAAAAGCTTTTGCTGACAGGAATGTCTTTGTCACTTAAGTCATCTTCATGGTATGCAATGACATCCTCAGCAGATCCTTGTACTTCCCCGAGCTCATCAGCAGTTTGATCATCTTTCAATGAAGTTATGGGCTCAGTATGTGCTGATGACACTTGTTCCAGTGCTAGCTGAGTAGTGTCTCCTGAGTGTACAGAGTGTACAGACTCAGTTATCTCACAAGGTTCAGTGCTAGCACTTTCCGGTGATGCATGTTTTGGTGATTCTGGTGGTGGTACAGGGGATTGAATGTTTAGTGGAGAGAAAGGTTGTGTGTGATGTGATGATGAATGAGACTGTGATGATGATTGTTGTTGGTCGGGAGATATTGGCTGAGTGTTTTTGGTGGAAGATGAGGATATCAGCAGAGGTGATTCATGGTGGTGAATTGGGGATATAGGTTGAGTGTTGATGCTTGCTGGTGATTGTGATTGATAAGGGGGTGTTTGGATAGGTGATTGATGATGGAGTGGTGGAGTTTGGGTAGGTGAGTGGTGTTGGTGTGGTGGTGTTTGGAGTGGTGAATGTGATGCTTGTGTAGAATCAGCAGATGACTCTGATTCATCTGCCCAAATCAACTCTTGTGGTAGGTCTGCTTGGGCATCCACTATATGTGCGAACATTGGCATGTCCTCACCCTGGTACTTCCCACTAAGCTTGTTAAGCACAGATTTGCTCAAGTGTGCTTGAACAAACACATCCCCAACTCTGTCCAACCTTGGAATTTCTGAGTTGATCACAAGCTGTATAAATCTTGGGAACATGTACATCTTATCATTCCTCTGAAGTTTTACTTGTTCACTTAAACAATTGAAGATGTACTTGGAGTAGTTATAGATTCTACCCTCGAAGATCCCAATAATTCCAGATGATATGTGTCGAGAAAATCTATCAAGCCCCGACTTCCTGTTTGACATGCACTTTAGGTAGGTATGGCATAAGAATCTGTACGGTTTGCACAGCCTACCCTTTTTGATCTCCCCTTTCTCGTAATCACCATCGTACCCCATCAGGTTGAATACCTTCTCAATGTATTCATTCTCGAATACATCGGGGTGCCCTATTTCTCTATCACCCAGTTCCAGACATCTTCGTATGGTGCTTTCAGTGATTCGAAGACGCTCATTCAGAATTTCAGCGGCAATCACTTCATCATCACCCTGTTGTTCGACCCGCTGAGTTCCAGAAGTCGATTATGTGAGCCTGATGGATCACAGGCTCGGTCGTCAAGGCGTAGAAGAGCCTGGATCGTCGAAGATATCTTATGATATCTCGACATCCTTCCGCTGCAGGATCATCAGCGTTTAAGAACGCGCACACATTGTGTTCTTTAGCGAATCTGTTTGCCATCTGTAAACAACGAAAATCGAGTTAGCATACATGAAGTTGAAACGTTTTAATGACAATAACCGATTAACCAGTTCCGTACTGATGTTTAGAACATGATTTACCTTAGCAATACCAGTAATCGATTAGTGGATAATGTTGATTATGTTTTCTTGGAGCAGATTTTTTGAAAGTTTGAAAGAGAGGGAAAGTGGGCGATTTTCTAGGTTAAAACTGAAAAAGTGCTCTGTAAAATTGATTAATGTATTTTAAGAGTCAGAAACCTTATTTATAGTCGGATACATTAATTTCTTTTATTAATTATGTTGGGCCCACTCCCATTTATTCCTTTCTGCATACCAAGTTTAGAGTGCATTACTTCTTCCGCAGAACATCTACGGAACCTTAACATCTGCGGATGTCCTAACATCTATGGAACCTTAACATCTGCGGATGTCTTAACATCTGCGGATGTATAAGTTCAAATAATGCATTTGTTTTGCTGCTGAATCAGAAATCACATAATACTTCTACGGATGAGAGGTATTACTGAGACTTCTGCGGATGCAGAAATTTCACTGTTACTTCTACGGATGAGAAGTATTACTGAAACTTCTTCGAAACTTAAAGGTTTTAAAAACTTTAAATGTATGATGTCTACTGAGTAGACTCAATTGTTGATGTTGGACATTGTTGACTTCATTTGCATGGCAATTAAGTACAAGAAAGCAAGTGTCCTGTATCCTGCATTCAAGTTAGTGCTTAAGTTCCAATTCCTTCAAAGTAAATTAAATCAATTGTCAGCTTTTTATTGTTTTTCATGCATGAACTACTCCCCCTAAATTTGTGATTAATGTGAAACTGTTGCATTCATCATAAATTTAAGTTGTGAATAGGCATGATAGGCATATGACAGTCTAAGGGAGAGAAAATCAGTTAATAGGACAAAGTAAACATCGTGCTGAACCAATTACATGCATGCATATATATAGAGGGATCATACTATGATTTGGCTTCTGTTGATGTTAAATGGTTGATTCAGTACACACTTGATTGTAAGTATATAGATCCACTTAAATTCATACATGAGTAATGTATCAACTAGGCATGCTATTTATCATGTTGTGAACTTTGTTAATCAGTAACTGTCATGAGTTCCACAGTCAATTTTCATTAGAGTATGTCTTCCGTTGGTGAGGCAAATCACTACCTTTCACACTTAAGGACTATGTACATTAAGTTATAAGTTCTATCTTGAGACATATTACTATCTCATGAATGCTTTGATATTGAAGCTCTATGAATTGATGTACAATTAAGAATAAGTGATTCTTTTAAGAGCTGAGATATGAGCTTCATAGTCACCAGGTCTTTACTTTCGTAAAACAGAGGTGAACTTAACCCAGGTCTTTGTTTACACAAAACAGAGGGAGAATGAAGATCATACTCTTGTAGCATATCCCCAGGTCTTTGTTTACACAAAACAGAGGGAATATGACTTTGCAAAGATAGAAGATTATAAAGTATTTTACATAGTGTGCTTGTGTAAGTGATTTGATCACAGCAGGAGAGAGCATACCTTCCTGATTCTCAAATGGAATCCCCACAGACAGTTACCGGAATCTTTTAGTTTGGCATGTTCTTAGCTTTGTTTCCACTCAAGATGAACCTACTCACATATCAGTATGATATAAGTCAGTTTGAGTTTTTGTTTAAAAACCAAGCATAGTTTACTATCATTTCCCATATATGATGCATGCATAGATGTTCTATCAGACACTTAATTTATCCTTAACTATTACTCTGCACAAATTCAGTCATATGCTTTTGTTGAGTTATTCTAAGTTAATCATCCCCAAAGATTCTATCAGAAAATTAAATCTAACAGAATCAAATGCTTTAGTGAACAAATCAGCAAGCTGATTTGTTATGTCCACTTTGACTAACTTAATTAGACCCTTTTCAGAGCAATCTCTAAGAAAATGGTATCTGATTTCAATGTGTTTTGTTTTACTATGTTGAACTGGATTAGCAGTTATAAACATAGCAGCTGAATTATCAATATGAATTGGTGTATGAAGGAAATTGTAACCATAATCATGTAATTGGTTCTGCAACCAAAGTACTTGAGAGCAACCTGCTGAAGCAGCTATGTACTCTGCTTCAGCTGTGGATACAGATACATTTGTTTGCTTCTTGCACTGCCAAGAAACAAGCCTTGGTCCTAGAAACTGACATCCACCAGTTGTGGATTTTCTGTTATTGTTGCACCCTCCATAGTCACTATCTGAATAGGAGTAGAGGCTGAAATCTCCTTCTTTGGGATACCAAAGTCCTAATGCAGGTTTGCCTTTCAGATATCTGAAGATCCTCTTCACAGCATTCAGATGGGACTCCTTTGGATCGGATTGATACCTGGCACAAACACAAACAACAAACATTATGTCAGGTCTACTGGCAGTTAAGTACATTAATGAACCGATCATTGATCTATACAATCTTTGATCTACGGATTTTCCAGCAGGGTCAGGCACAATCTTGTCTATTGTTGATGCTGGTGTCTTACATGAAGTGGAATCAGCAAGATTGTACTTCTTCAAAATTTGATGAATGTACTTTTCTTGATTGATGAAAATGCCATCTGGTTTCTGATGAACTTGTAAGCCAAGGAAGAATGTCAATTCTCCCATGGAGCTCATCTGAAATTCAGATTTCATTAAGTCTTCAAAGCTTTGACACAGCTTCTTGTTGGTTGATCCAAATATTATGTCATCAACATATATTTGAACCACCAAAAGATCTTGATGTTCATGTTTGAGGAAGAGTGTCTGATCAATGGTGCCTCTCTTGTAGCCATTCTTCAGCAGGAAGGATGACAATGTGTCATACTACTTTCTGGGTGCTTGATGAAGACCATACAAAGCTTTGTCAAGCTTGTATACTCTATGTGGATAATCAGGGTCTTCAAATCCAGGGGGTTGAGCCACATAGACTTCTTCATCAATTTTCCCATAAAGGAAAGCACACTTCACATCCATTTGATAGACTGTGAATTTCTTGAAGGAGGCATAAGCTAGGAAAACCCTTATAGCTTCAATCCTAACAACTGGTGCAAAGACTTCATCATAGTCTATCCCCTCTTCCTGAGTATACCCTTGAGCAATAAGCCTAGCTTTGTTTTTTACGATTATACCCCTGTCATCCAGCTTGTTTTTGAAGAGCCACCTTGTTCCAATTGGATGTTGACCTTTAGGCAAGTCTACAGGAGTCCACACCTTCTGTTTTCTGAATTGTTAGAGTTCTTCTTGCATAGCCTCGATCCAGCTGTTGTCCTTTAGAGCAGCTGTAATGTTTGCGGGAACTGTTTGGGATAAAAAGCAGGTGAACAAACAAATGTTTGCCACACCTCCTTTGCTCTTTGTGGTTCTAGCATGCAGGTCTCCAATGATATTGTCTGTTGGATGAGACTTGTGTATTCTGCTTGTTGAAACAGCATCAACTAGAACTGAGGAAACTAAGTTTGAGAATCCCATGGAAGCAGATGGAGTCAGCTGAGATGTTGAGTCTATGAAGTAATCAAAAGGCTCATGGTCATTTGGATCAGCTTGTGTGTGAGTTGCTGCTTTGTCTTCTTCCGCAGGAAGTTCTACGGAAGCAGCATTTTGTTCTTCCGCAGGAGTAACTGCAACATCTACGGAGGCATTTTGTACTTCCGTAGGAGATACATCACTATCCACGGATGAACATTGTTGAGTTGCAGGCATGGTTTGTTGATTCAACACCTCCTCTTTATCCCTTAGTTCAGCAGCTGAGGCAGGACTTACATCTGCGGATACTGATGCATCTGCGGATGCATTTACTGATGTAACTTCATGCTGCTGACTTGATTCTTGCTGAGGTGTAGTTGAAAGTTGTGCCCTTGGTGGGTCAGCTGTCAGGGGCACTTCATTCAAACTTGGAGGCACAAATGGATAGCATGTATCCGCAGCACCTGCATTGATCAGATAACCAGTGTTAAATGATTCAGTTAATGCATCTATATCAAATAACCAAGATGATCCTTTTACATTTGTAGTAAACATGGATTCATCAAAAGAAACATTGGGAGTCTCTTCAACTATGTTATGTTCTGGAATATAGACCCTATATGATTTAGAAGTGGATGAATATCCAACAAAGAAACCATCATAGGCTTTTTCAGAAAATTTTCCCAATTGTTCTTTAGTATTCAAAACAGACACATGACACCCAAAAGCTCTAAGATATCCTATAAAAGGTTTTCTTTTAAATAAGAGTTCATAAGGTGTTTTATTATGTTCTTTGACAATTAATGTTCTATTTGAACATTGCAAGCTGTATTCACAGCTTCTGCCCAGAAGGTAATGGGCAACTGAGAGTCAGCTAGCATTGTTCTGGCTGCTTCTATGAGTGTTTTATTTCTTCTTTCAGCCACTCCATTTTGTTGTGGAGTTCTTGGGGCACTGAATTGTCTTGCTATCCCTTTATTTCTGCAAAAAGAATCCAGATCAGCATTAACAAATTCAGTTTCATTATCACTCCTAAAAATTTTAACTTTTAAATCAAGTTGATTCTTAATCTTGATCACAAAGTCCATTAATGTTTCAGATGTTTCACTCTTATGTTTTAAGAAAAAGACCCATGTGAATCTAGTGAAATCATCTACTATCACCAAACAATATTGCCTTTTTCCAATGCTCAGCACATTGGTTGGACCAAAGAGGTCCATGTGAAGCAATTTGAGTGGTGTAGTGTTAGTGTTAATTGTTTTGGATTTATGAGACACTCTGTGTTGTTTTCCTTTATAACATGAAGAACAATGATTAGAACAATGATTAGAACAATGAAATATTTCTTTGGTAATCCAATGACTAAGTCATTCTTCACTAATTTATTCATGTTCTTCATGTTGGAATGGACAAGCCTTCTATGCCACAGTTGAGATTCATCTTTTGAAGATTTAGACAGCAAGCATGTCTCATGATTTGTGAGTGTTATGTTGTTCATATCCAAGATATATGTGTTGCCTTTTCTTGATGCTTTAAGAAGGATCCAGTCTGCTGGAACTATAAAACCTGGCTTAAGAATGTAACAGTTAGTGTTATCAAATAGTGTTAAGTAATTTTGATCACAAATTTGGGAAACACTAAGTAAATTATACTGCAAATTTTCACAGTAATTTACTTTTTCAAATGTTAAAACACCATTAGTTACCATTCCTTCACCAACAATTTTACCTCCCTTCTTATCCCCACCAAATGCCACATAAGAGGCATGTTTATGTTTGAAGTCATGGAGAAGTCCACAGTTGCCTGTCATATGTCTGGAACAACCACTGTCAACATACCACTTGTTGTCAGCTCTCCATGATTGTTCCTGCACACAAAAGGAAATTAGTTAGAATTGACAACCCAAGGCTTAATTGTCTTGGGTTTGCCAGATGTGTCAACAATAGTTACTCCTTCATGAATTAATCTTGAAGTTTCAGTATTAGTTGTTTCTTTTTGATCTGATGGTGGTGAGGATGATTCTGTTGAAGATGATTCAGGTTTCTGGATGTCTTCATTCTTATCTGAGTCTTTCTTCAACGTGGCTTGTTTTGGTTGGTATCTTAACTTTGAAGAGGATCCTGTAGTTTTGAAAGTTTATTCATCTTTCTGCTTTGATTGAGACACAGGAGTTCCTTTTGCAAAGTTGTCAAAGAAACCATCAACTACTTCAGTCTGTTTATCAGACAGATCCACCTTTTTGTGAGGTGTCTTAGCCTGTGTTTGTGTTTTCTTCTTCAAAGTCTTGTCCGCAACAGATAATCCTTTCTTTGACTTTTGTTGATCTTTCTGAATCTTTGTCTCTTTGTCACTTGCTGAGGATTGAGAATCTGATTCGGATGATGCAACTTGTGACTTCTTTTTGCTCTTTTTCTTGTTCTTCTTATTAAAATAACATTCCTGAGTGGAATGGTTATTTTTGTCATATATGGGCATATGGCACAGTGTTTGTTGAAGAAACAATCATCAGTCATGTGATTGTTCATATTGCAAATGGAACAGTAGCTGCTGAAATAGCATTCATCAGTGTTGTGATTCTTCATATCACACCATTTGCAATATTTTTCTGAAGTTTCTTCGGGTTCAGCCTTCTTTTTGTTGTTCTTTTTCTCACTTGCTGAAGCATCAGATGATTTCTTTTTTTGTGCAAGCTTGTTGGCATCCGTTTTGACCTCGTCCGTAGATTTAGTTTCTTTTTTTGCTTTTCTGCGTATAGATTTTGCCTTCCGCAGATGATCTACGGACTTGTCAATTTTTGCTTTCCGCTCATGTTCTACGGATTCTTCAGAATTCTTTTTCCGCAGATGTTCTACGGATTCTTCAGATTTCTTTTTCCGCAGATGTACTACGGATTCTTCTGATTTCTTTTTCCGCAGATGTTCTACGGATTCCTCAGTTTGTGATTTCCGAGGATTCTTGTTTGTTGTTTGTTTCTTACCTTTATCTGAAGATGACAAAGGTACTTCAGTACTTGATCCGCAGCTATCAATCTTGTGAAGATTCAGTTCTTGTAGTCCTTCATTCAGTTCAGCAATCCTCTTGCAAATAGTCTTCAGCATGTTTCGTTGCTTTGGAGGGTATTGCAACTTTGATTCTTCAAGAACTCGCGGAAGACCAGTTTCAACTTGAACATTCTTACCAATGTTCAGTTGATCAGTATCATGTTCATCAGAATCATCCAAGTCATCATATTTATCAAAATCTGATTCATTATGTTTAAGTGATTCTGATTCAGTAGATTCAGTTTCACTCATCTCAGTTTCATTATTGTTTGTATGACTGTTTTTGATGTCAATTTTGGTGCTTTGCACAAAATGATTTGACAAATTGTTAGTCATTGTTTCAGGTAAAGGTGTGTAGTTATCATTAATAGGTGGTGCAACAGCATTATAACCCAACCCGGACCTGTTCTTTGATTCAATATGAGAGTTTAGCAACTTCTCATATTGCTGAGATGATAATTGAAACTTCTGAAGTTTCACTTCAGTGGATGCATGATCAGCCATGGATTTTGTTAGGGAAGTGGTCAGATGCTCAACTTGGGCTTTTAGGCTGTAGTTTTCAGAAACATATTTTTCTAAACCTTTTTGTAAAGTACTGATTTTGATTTGATATAATTTTTGTTCTCTTAAGTGTGATTCATTCAAAATTATAGTTTCCTTTACTTTATCAGCCAATTGTTGAGCATGGACTCTATATCGTTCAACTTCCTCAACACATGATGATGAACATAACCTGTCTTTTACCTCTCTGGCCATAGGAGGAACTTTGTTTTCCATATGCGCCATTAATGCTTGATTCTCCTCTATCACTTCCTTCTCATACAAACTCCAGTCACATGTTCCATCCTGAAGTATGATCATCCCTGACTCCTTAGAGTTGCTTGGTCCTGCTGATGTATTTGTGGCTGGTGGGGATGTTAGCTGAGGTTGTCGTTGTAGAGATCTTAGAGAGTTTGATTGCTGATTCTGATATTGTTGGTGCTGCTGATTTTGTTGCTGCGGCTGCTGATACTGCGGAGATGATTGTTGGTTGCATTCTCTAGAGAAGTGACCATAGAGATTGCACTTGAAACATCTGACTTTTGACTTATCAACACCAATCTTCGATGTTTTGCTTGCTGCTGCCAGATTTTTATTTCTCCGTAGATATTGCTTGGCTCTGTAAGCAATCATTGCCATCTGCCATTGTAGATCCATCTCTTCTACTACATCAGGAGGGAGTTCCTCCAAATCTTGCTGACAGATGTTTGCTGATGTAAGTGAACTTCCAAGATATGCTTGAAAGCTAGAACTAAAAGCTGCAAAGGCTGCTTTTTGTTCTTCAGAATCCAATATCACAGTTATTGGTTCTGACTGTTTGTTATGTTAAGAAAAGTTTGCAGTTGCTGATGTCTCTATGTTCTCTGCAGATCTTCCCTTTTCCTTTTGATTTTTACTTTGTGATGATTTCTTAGTGGGTTTGGATGTATAAAAACTTACTTCCTCTTCATCATCACTCAAAGTACAAGAGTTATCACCTTCATTATTAGAGATAAATGCACTTCCAGCATTTTTGGTTTCCTTGAAGTGATAAGGTGAGACATGAGTTCTCACACTCTTGTTTCTTGATTGTTCATCCAGTTCAAGTGCTTCAACCTTAGCAACCAATGTATCTAGACCAGTTGTCTTGAGATCTATGGTGTTCTTGAACATGGAGACTGTTTGCTTCCAACTTTCAGGCAAAGTGTGGAGCATCTTCTTGTTCAGTTCCTCAATGATATATTTTAACTCCAAGATGTTCATCTCAGTAACAAGTTACATAAATCTATGGAGTTGCTGAGGAATTGATTCACCCTCAATATGATGAAAAGTTTCATATTGTGATCTAAGGGTGTCTTTCCTTATGCTTCGGATCTCATCACTCCCTTCACAGAGAGTGTGAAGTATCTTCCACAGGGAATTTGCTGTCTTGTAATTCTCACACCTGATCAAGATTTCTTCTGGCAAAGCCATACTAAGCAAACTGTATGCTTTAATATCGACCTTGACCTTCTTGACATCATCAGGTGGCAAGTCCTTAGTGCTGATTGGCTGATTCTTGTCATTATAATCCTGCCCAAGAGTGGGTGGAATATAAGGACCTTGAGTGATGGACTCCCACAAGTCAGAATCTGTGTAATTCACATGATTCCTGAACTTGATCTTCCAGGATTTAAAATCAGCTTTGGTTTCCAACTTTGGCGGTTGATAAGATCCTCCACCAAAGGTACTCATGTTTAATGCAAAAAGATGAATCAAAACTTAAATGCTAAAACTGACAGATCTATCAAAGACCCAGATCTAGTATTCAATTGATTTGAATATAGATCTAAATCAAACAAGCAATGAGAGAGTGCTTGCTGAATGACAAGTCGTTGATTTAATTGTTTGAAAATCAATTAAACAATTTTAATACTGATAGATCAATTGATCTAAATAAATGAGCACCAATGCTCTGATACCACCTGTGAATCCAAGGATCTCAATTTAGGAATTATCAGTATTAAAATAAATCAATTTAATGATCGCGGAATTATCACTAATTGACGTTTAATTGGTTTAATGATTAATGATGAACACAACCACAGAAACACAATAAATGCGAAATCAATAATTATTCAAACGTATTTCATTAACTATAAGGTAATGATTACAAAAGAATAATAATGAATGACTATGAACAATGAATTCAGTGAATCGAATAATGTTGATGTTGATGTGACGGCGGTTAGGGTTGCACAATGATGTAACTCGACAGCCGTAATATTGATTGATTGTGTTCCCCGAGATGTGAAACCTAGGACTCATATTTATAGATGGTTTGAGTCGGCTTAGGTAACACCGAATCTCTTGGGATTTGTTATTGATTGTGTTGACTTGTTTGACTTCTTGGTATTTGCAATCGCACAAGTATAATGTTCTTCCGCGGCAGTCTTGTCGTCCGCAGAACTTTTGTTCTTCCGTAGATGAATTGGTCTTCCGTAGAAATGTTGTTCTTCCGTAGATGAATTGGTCTTCCGTAGAAATGTCCGTGTTCTTCCGTAGGAGTCTTCACTTCATGGTCCTTGATCATCCGCAGGAACATTCACTTGGTCATGTGGTCTTGTAAGAAACATATCTACGGATTAACGATAATGTTCATCCGTAGATGTTTCTTACACTTGGTCAATTTCAGGAATCCATCCAAGTATATTGTTTTTCCCTGTCAAGTCACAAATCAACACACATATATATGGGGTTAACCTATAGATTCAAAGCACATACATATATATATATTGACTATTACAAGTGTTAATTACAAGACTTGATACAAGTACTAAGCCTATAAAAAATGATCTAGTCCTGTACAATCTAGATCCAACAATAACCAGTTACACATATATGCATATATGAATCAAATCATCAAATTGTATGATTTATATGCATTAGACCATCAAAGTGTATGATACAAAAGATTCATAAGATTATTGATCACATATACATATATAGATATGTTCAATATCTTATATGATTTATATAATTTGCATATATGTAAAACAATAGCCAATCCAACAACATAAATCTAGTAAATTACAATAAGAATAACACCAAATTCAGTAGGATCTATCAAAACAACACCCGATTAAAGCTCCCAATTCAAGATAAAAAATCAAACAAAACAACAACCAATTTGCTACCAGAACATCACCTACTCAATAACAAATCTAAACAATGTAACTTAAAAACTATAGTAAAACAACAATAAAAAATCTACTTTAACATCATCATTTTTGCCAGTTTACATATGTAAATTTATAACAAAGTGTTGCAAATTTGCTGCTAAACAACTTCTGATTTCACATAAAATAGTTTTACATATGTGAAAATGAAAATAAATATCATATAATAAAAATTATAATTAAAAACTGCTTACTTGTAATACAAACTAACTAGAATTATAACAGATTTACACATATGTAAAACAAGTTTACATATAAGTTTACGTAAATATAAATGTGTATACATATATGTAACTCGTACCACTTTATAATATTTAAAGTTTTTGGATAATCAAAACCAAAATCATTCATCAAGAACATACCTAAATATGATTATCAAGCATACAACTTCAACATTAACATCATCTTCACTGTTGTTTTCATCTTCAAAAAGATCAAAAGCTAAAACCCTATTATGTTTTCATCATCATCTTCATCAACGACATCATCTTCATCGTCTTCATCTTTGTTGCAGTGAACCGAAACCTTTGCTCCTTTGATATATGGTTGCA
Organism: Flaveria linearis; assembly: GCA_024085815.1. Classification (NCBI taxonomy): domain Eukaryota; kingdom Viridiplantae; phylum Streptophyta; class Magnoliopsida; order Asterales; family Asteraceae; genus Flaveria; species Flaveria linearis. The sequence goes on from CM044013.1 coordinate 16,912,608, forward strand.
AACAACCCTAAAAAATTTATAAGTCACTTACATTATTGATGAACATACTGAAATCGTTTAACCTTTTTCTTCCTAAAAGCTTGATTTCGATTTCTAATGATGCTCGGGTAGGAGAATATATGCGAGATTGAACAAATGATTTTAAACCAAAAAAGATCTTGAAAAATTCCATTTGAAGGCTTGAAATATGCTTCGAAATCAACTTGATTTGATTTTAGTTTTTTTGATAATCAACTTCTTCAAAATCGAAGTTAATTATGAAAGATGTTTTATTGGGAAATTTAATTTTCAATATGAGTGTCGTTAAAGAATATGATAGAATGTACAGTGTAAATTTTGGTGAATCAATTATTAAAAATCTTCTAACTAACCTAATTAAAAGGATTGAAAAAAGGAATACAATTAATTGCTAAACATAAAATGTCAATATTACCCTTTGTAAATAAAGTAAATTAAAAATAAAAAATATATTAATCAATGGCTATGATGAGTCCTAGTAGTTCTCGCGATCTTTACAAGTTCTGAAAAGATCCTGACCCTATATATATATGTATATATATACATTAAATTTAAATATATAAAAACAATTAACTAGAAGACTCGATATAAGATATAACACTATCAGAAAGAAACTCAAAAATACGCTAGACACCATGGTATAATCAAGTAAACAAAGCACTTACACAAAAACTAAAATATATAGAGGTATGCATTTTATAAACAAAAACTAAAATATATAGAGGTATGTGTTTTATAAACAAAAACTAAAATATAAAGAGGTATGCGTTTTATAAAGGACTAGGATCAAAAGACTTGTTCAAATTAGAGGTGCATATTTTAGTTTTCTTCCTAGACCGGTTCAGGTTCAAAATTGAATCAACAACGATGAAAACTAGTTATTGATGAAACTGGTCCAAGTTCAAACTTGTTTATAAAGTGTGAAATTACCAGTTCGGTTTATTCAGTACGTTTGTTCTCCACCGATTCTGCTACAATGAGTTACAAGTTTATATAAAACGGCGGTCTGATTTCATCCCAAACCAGTTCCGGTATCAGCCTATCAAGTGCGGGTCAGATTTGAAACCGGTTTTGGTCTGAAAACCTTTTTTTCCGCCTGTTGGTTGTAGCTCATCCTGATTCCTGTCATCCAGAGATAGTTGTTTTTGGGCTGTTAAAACTTTCAGTAATTTAGTTTTGTCCAAATTATTCTGGGTCAAACTTTACTGAGGAGGACCAAGGCTTGGGTCTGGCGCATTTATAACATTTGGGATAAATAATGAAAATTGAGATCAAAACTTTGATATTTCCATGAACCTTGGGACATCATGGGACCATGCTTATACCATATGTTGGTAGGGGTGTGCAACATACCCAAAACTGGGTACAACCCAGGTTCGGTCGAACGGGGTTTTTTTTGTACTCAGGTTGAAGCGAAACCGGGTATGAACTCGGGTCGGGTTCACTTGCTTGAAAACCTTACCCATTATACCCGGGTATGGTAGGGTCGAGTCCGGAACCAGGTCTAATACCGGGTTTGTTTGTTTTTTCCTTCTTCTTTTCGTGTGTCCAATACCGGGTTCAAATCTGGTTCAATCGGGCCGGGTTCGGTTCGGGTTTACCAAAAATAATCAAAATCTAAAACCGATTCCAACCCTACGAGTTCAAACGGGTCCAACCCGGTATACATTCCGTCCGGGTCGGGTCCACCGGGTCAGGTTCGAATCCAGTTTTTATGCCCACCTCTAGCCACCCGGTGTGGAAGAGAAAAGGAGGAGAGAGGGTGACTTTCATCTGGAATGTTGGACGAACATAGATAAAAAATAGGGGTGAGCATAAACGGTTCTTACCCGCTAGAACCGGCAAAAATACCCGCACCGAACCGTCTAGAACCGTGAGAGTATGTTAAGATGCGGTTCCATGGTTCCTGAAATTATGGCTTCATGGTTACGGGCCAGTTCGGTTCCAAACTCGTTAAAATGCATACAAGAACCGAGTAACCGTAAAGTATGTATGGTATAGAATCAATAGTTAATTATGATGCAGATTCTGTGAATGTTTTGGTTAGTGTTTTAAGTCGGCGACTCTGCTTCATCTTCATAAACCTTCGTCATCCGTTCTACAATTAATATAGATCATCATCTTTATAATCTTCCATCTTTAACAATTTTCATCATCGACCATGACGATCATCACTAAACTTCATCACAATCGTTAGGACCTAGTTTTCTCTCAACGGGTTTCTCGGCTAAGTATAATTCACAGAATCTTGTTCATAATCGTCATCAGAATCTTTATAATCCACCATCTTCAACAATCATCATGTATGTATAATTCACGGGTTTTTACGTGATCGGCTGTGATCTTTACGACCTAGTACTCTATAATACCCACAATAATATGGTTTTCATTTGTAAATCTTTACAAACCACAGGGACCCAATGTGTAACATTACAAACACCCAACCCCACCCCCCATTTTCCCTCGCTGTGTCCCGTTTTCTTTTCACCATTGTCGGCCAAATCACACCTCGATAGATCGCACTACACCTTTTAATAATCAAAGAAATCCTGCACTAACGAACATTTGTTGATTTATAAACACCTACTGGCTTCAATATCATCAAAAATCATCCAAAAACACCACCATTCGAACCTCGAAGTCGCGGACCTGCAACACCCTTAAACCAATCTACAATCGATTTTAACAGGATTTGATAAGGGGATTTTGTTTGTAATCATCATACGAAGCTTTCCTCAAATTTAATTCGATAATAATCACCGTTTGAAGCATCAATCGATCAAACAGTGTCGCGACCTATTCTTCATCAGGTTGATCATCAATCGACTCCAAATCAGGTAATTAAGAACACCTACATACTCGCTTTTGGTTGATGAACAAAAACCCTATGAATTTAAGCATTATCAAAATCGAATCGGGGTTCAATTGGGACTGATTAGATCTAGGGTTCTTATGTGAAATTGGGGTTGATTGAAACCTGAGTTTAAAACAATTTGGAACCCAATACATTCGCGACTGAGGCCTTTGGTTCACTGGTTCCCCGTCTGTTTGCAATCCAAGAGGTCCCGGGTTCAAACCCGAGCACCCTCTTCTATTTTTTAAAGCCTTTCTAAGCTTTTAAAATTTATGTAAAAATTACCAAAAATTATAAAAATCCTTTTATAAACTCTGTTTATTTTTTAAATCATCAACCTTAATTTTCTGTAATTTTCTTTAAGCTTAAACCTTTATAAAATTATATAAAAAAGACATTTAGTTAACTATTTTTTTATGGATTTCTTTTAAATAAATGGTAAAAATATGATTAAACATAAGACTCATTATATGAAAGTACCCAATTAATCTCCTGTAAATTTGTTTGTTAAAAACCTTAACAATTTATAATTATATTATTAACAAACGTTATAAATAGTTTATTTTGTTGAATTAAGCTCGTATTTTACAGCCAACTTACAGAGAGCATAACTCTTTCATAACAGATTCAAATCAGTTAAAATTTATGTCTATGACGAAGTTCGTCGAAAGACGAATCCGTTGATATATAAAACATTGAAAAACTCATTCGTTTAGACCTCCAAACAGTCGTTTTCGTAACAGCTAGCAGTTCTGCGCAGCTGTAAAGATCCACGTTTTTCTCATATTTCGGTAATCCAAATCAGAAACTTTTCTAAATGAAAGTTGTTCAGAACTCATTAATCTAGCAAACTGGAGATTTTCAGAATTTTTAAACGTCGTTTAGTATTTTTAACGAGTGCGAAAAGACAGAGGCAGAACTGGAATTTTTCAAACTATAATTTGCGTTACGTTATCGTAGGTTCTCGCGACGTTAACCGAGCCTAGACTTTGTTTCTGATTATTGTCATTCGTGTATAAGGTACGGATTCCGACCTTCCCCTCTCGTAGCATGAATACCTCTCGTTTCATGATCTTTACTTTGAAATTTCTAACTTGACTGCGTGATTATTAAACTCTTTGAGATTATGGATTATTGATCATAAGTATTGATTGTTCACATGCGATAGGATTTAATTGCTTGTACTCATTGTCGCATGTCCTTGAATTGCTCGATTATTAGTTATGACTAATGACATTGATTAAAGATTATGAACCTTAGTGCAAATTATTGTTTTCTTTTGAATTGATTGTATTGTATTATTGACCTCCGTACCCGAGCACATCCACCTATGGGGACATAGGGCGTCATTGTGGCACAAGTGACGTGCTCTATCTGTGGCAGAGCGATTGGACCACAGCGTCTCTACATTATTATTACGTGTTAAGTTGTTGCACATATTAATTAGTGTCAAAGGAGGCGTATGGATCGATCCTAGGATATCATTGTTATTGTTTATTGGTGAGATGGTCAGGTGTGTGTGCCCACATTCCTATCTCACATATTGGTGCATTAGAACTGCAGCTAATGTACACATTGTTAAGTGTTATTGTTATTGGCTCATATGGGTATTCCTTTTAGATGATCATTATCATTTGATTTTCAACTTGATCATCTCATTGTTATCATTATTGATCATTGTATTGCTATCGTTTATTTCCGTTACTGAGCATTCTTTGGCTCAGCCGTATTTTCTTTTGTTGTTTTCTCTTATTTTTATAGCAGGTACTCAAGGGGCTCAGGGGAACGAGTGAAGAGTGTTAACTCAAGAAGTTAGGATGAGAACATTTGGATTAATAAGATTTAATAGTATTTGATTTTAAGACTTCATTTAAATTATTTGGACCTATGTAAGGATATGAGTGTTTCTTAGTACTTTAATTCTATCATTCATGAAACTCTGATTACTGTTTATGTGACACGTCAACCTTACCCGGGTTGGGGTGTTACAGTTATGGTATCAGAGCTTAGGCTCCTTCCTGTAGAAAACTTAAACTAAATAATTAAGACATGTGAGGATTGGGTAGACATTGGGTTAGGTTCTCTATATATTATATGGCTATTTTCTAATTCACGTTATTCTGATTAATGTGAAATGTTTTCATTTTAGATGCCTCCCAGCCGTAATTCACGAAATTCTAGCGGGTCGAATGGACCTGATCCAAACCTTGTTGGTGCTATGACCCAAGCACTTACTGCTATACTACCGACTTTAATTGATGCGGTACGTAATCCGAATCCAAACCCAAACCCAAATCCTAATCCAAATCCAAACCCAAATCCGGATCCAAATCCAAACCCAAATCCAAACCCGAATCCAAACCCAACTGGTGCAGACGTTTGGCTAGTGCGATTTCAAAAGCAAAAACCACGATCATTCACTAAGGCGGCTACACCTGCAGTGGCCAAAGACTGGATCGCTCATATTGAGAAAATTTTTACCGTGCTTAGAGTTGATCAGCAGTACAGGGCGGGTTTAGCTGCTTATAAGCTGGAGGAAGATGCTCAAGTATGGTGGGAGAATGTGGTAGCTGAAAGAGGAGGCGAACAGTTCATGGAGACTCTATCTTGGAATGATTTTCGTTCCATATTCTTCGACAAGTATTTTACGAATGTGGATAAAGCAACATACAGGCGGGAGTATGATAACATCCATCAACGGAACGATGAATCACTCACTGATTTTACAGACCGGTTTTATCGACTGTTGGGATTTCTAGGTTCTTCTGCTGGACCACCTGAGGAACGGGCTGAAAAGTATCAATGGGCAGTATGTGATCGGATTCGTAAGGCTATTATTCACTCCACTTTCAACAATGTTGAGGAAGCAGTTAGGGCTGCAAAAAGGGTGGACCTGGAGAGAAAAGAATTTTTGTTAAAATTTGAGGATAATAAGAAGCGCAGTAGAGATGGGACTCGTATTCAGGCCGGCGGTGAGTCATCTCAAGGATCTGACCGAAATGGAAATGATCGTCAGAAAAATCAAGGATCGGGGAAGAACACTAAACCATGGCATGGTAAGACTCGAAGTCAAGGTCAAATGATACCCTATCAACAACCAATTGCAGCTCAACCGGTGAATCAAAAAGGCAATCCTTCCAGACATCCGATGTGTACTCATTGTGGAAAGCATCATCCCGGAACTTGTCGTCGACTTACAGGAGCTTGTCTTGGTTGTGGAGATATGGGGCATAGGGTTAGTCAATGCCCAAAGGCGAGGAACCGACCAGAGAATGATGCTAAGGGAGCCAATGCGCCACCCACTACTGGAGGTCGAGTATTCGCACTAACTGTAGGGGAAGCTGCTAATGCTCCAGGTACGATTTGTGGTATACTTCGTTATGGTGATTATGATATTTCTGTATTGTTTGATACTGGCTCCACCCACTCGATAGTATCTCATCTATTCACAAAGCGCCTTACGATCATGCCTACCGCTCTAGAGCCTGCATTAGTGATTTCTACTCCTGTTGGAGAATCGATTGTTATTTCACAAGTGTACCTAAACTGTCCTATTCAGATCGAATCAATTATTAGAGAGGCTGACCTATTTCCTATGCACATGGGTGATTTCGATATTATTCTTGGCATGGATTGGTTAACACGACACCAGGTTACCATAGAATGTCAAACTCGTCGTGTGCTATTTGGTGATCCTATGAATCCTGACTTAGTTTACCAAGGGAGCCTACCTCGGAAGCCTCTCAAAATTATCTCTGCTCTGAAAGCCCAAAAGCTTTTATTCCGTGGATGTGAGGGATTCTTAGCTTCTATAAAAGATACATCAGCGGATACTCCTCGTATTGAAGACTTTCCTATTGTTCGGGAATTCTCTGATGTCTTTCCTGAAGAACTTCCAGGGTTACCACCTGAGCGTGAAGTTGAGTTTACTATTGATTTAATCCCCGAGGCGGAACCTATTTCGAAGGCACCTTATCGGATGGCTCCAGTAGAGTTGAAGGAATTGAAAGAACAACTGCAGGAACTATTACAACTTGGATTCATTAGACCTAGTGTTTCACCATGGGGAGCACCGGTATTATTTGTGAAGAAGAAAGATGGTAGTATGCGTCTATGCATCGACTACCGAGAGCTTAATAAGATTACTATCCGGAACCGCTATCCGTTACCGCGTATTGATGATCTCTTCGATCAACTACAAGGGGCAAAGTTCTTCTCTAAGATCGACCTCAGATCAGGATACCATCAATTGAGGATCCGAGATCAAGATGTTCCTAAGACAGCATTCCGCACCCGTTACGGTCACTATGAGTTCCTAGTTATGCCTTTTGGCTTGACTAATGCTCCAGCTGTCTTTATGGACCTCATGAACAGAGTGTTCCACGAGTATTTGGACCGCTTTGTTATTGTTTTTATCGATGACATCTTAGTATTCTCTAAAAGTAGAGAGGAGCATGAAGACCACCTTCGCACGATTTTGGAGACCTTACGCCAAAGAAGTTATATGCTAAATTTTCTAAGTGTGACTTTTGGCTTGAACAAGTGGCATTTTTAGGCCATGTTGTATCAGCTAAAGGTATCACTATGGATCCGGCAAAGGTGGAAGCTATTACTAAATGGCCTCGACCGACATCCGTCACTGAAGTTCGTAGTTTTCTTGGTTTAGCGGGCTATTACCGACGTTTTGTGGAAGGTTTCTCTCGTGTAGCATTACCTCTAACTCAACTTATGAGAAAGGGTGTAAAATTTACGTGGAACGAGGATAGAGAAAAGAGTTTTGAGGAACTGAAGAAAAGACTGGTATCTGCCCCTATTCTTACGTTACCTTCGGGTTCTGGCGGGTACCAAGTTTATAGTGATGCATCGAAGAAGGGACTCGGTTGTGTTCTTATGCAGCATGGTAAAGTTATTGCCTATGCTTCCCGACAGCTTAAACCGTACGAAGTAAACTACCCAACACATGACTTAGAGCTTGCAGCTGTAGTGTTTGCATTAAAGATTTGGAGACATTATTTGTATGGAGAGACATGTGACATCTTTACTGATCATAAGAGCCTTAAGTATATTTTCACTCAAAAAGAACTTAATATGAGGCAGAGGAGATGGTTAGAACTACTCAAGGATTACGATGCCAACATCCAGTATCATCCGGGCAAGGCGAATGTCGTGGCAGATGCTCTCAGTCGAAAGAGTGCAGGTGGAGTAGCATATCTTCAAATCCAACCACAAATTATCTCAGATCTTGATAAAATGGAAGTTGGGTTACAGCTTGGTGAGTCTAACGGTTATCTAGCCAAGATGAGGATAGAATCTGATCTTATTACACGGATCAAGGAAGCTCAGAATCAAGATGGAGAACTTTGGGCGATATTACAAAATTTGAAGATAGGGAAACAATCTGAGTTTCAAGTTGATGAACAAGGAGTTATCTGGTGTGGGAATAGATTATGTGTGCCAGATGACTCAACCCTTCGTGACTCCTTATTAGCAGAGGCACACAGTTCACCATTCTCTATTCACCCGGGAGCCACTAAGATGTATAGAGATTTAAGGCAAAACTTTTGGTGGAGTGGTATGAAAGAAGATGTAGCTAAATATGTGAGTCATTGTTTAACTTGTCAGCAAGTAAAGATTGAGCATCAAAGAGCTAGTGGATTACTGCAACCATTAGATATTCCTGTGTGGAAATGGGATGATATTTCCATGGACTTTGTTACAGGCCTACCAAAAACATTCAAGAAGAACGACGCCATTTGGGTCGTAGTTGATAGACTCACAAAGTTGGCTCATTTCTTGCCTATCCAACAGGGTTACTCAGTTAGCAAATTATCAGAGATATTTCTGCAAGATATTATTCGACTTCATGGCACGCCATCATCGATTGTATGTGATAGAGATCCGCGTTTCACGTCACGCTTTTGGAAGGGTTTCCAAAATGCTTGGGGAACCAAGTTAAGATTTAGTACCGCCTTCCATCCGCAGACTGACGGACAATCTGAACGCACTATTCAGACTTTGGAAGATATGCTTAGAGCATGCGCACTCGAATGGACGGGCAATTGGGATGAGTATCTATGCTTAGTTGAGTTCGCGTATGATAATAGTTGGCAGGCTAGTATAAATATGGCCCCGTTTGAACTTCTATATGGTCGAAAGTGTAGAGCACCAATATGTTGGAATGAGGTGGGAGAGAAGATAATCGAAGGACGGGAATTGGTTAGAATTACTAATGACAAAGTTGCCATTGCCAGAGAGAAGTTGAAAGAAGCCCAAACTAGACAAAAGAGTTACGCCGATCAACACCGACGAGCGTTGGAATTTAGAGTCGGAGATCATGTGTTTCTCAAAGTGTCACCTTGTCGTGGCATCCGTCGATTTGGAATTAAGGGAAAGTTAAGTCCACGTTTTATCGGTCCGTTTGAGATTCTTGAAAGGGTTGGTGAAGTCTCCTACCGTTTGGCTTTACCACCTCAACTGTCACATGTGCATAACGTCTTTCATGTATCTCTTTTAAGGGGATACAATTATCATCCACTTCACGTGGTTAACTATCCGCTTCATTTGATTCGTGAAGACTTATCGTTCGAAGAGGAACCCGAGGCCATACTTGACCGACAAGAACGCATTATGCGTAAGAAAACTATACCTTTTGTTAAGGTATTATGGAAAAACCATTCTGAATGCGAAGCTACATGGGAGATGGAAGATACAATCCGTTCCCAATATCCGAATCTTTTTACAGCTTAGTACTTGGTTTTATTAATATATTTCTTGATATATTTGGCTTTACGCTATTAAGATATCAGTTATTAATTCCTGATCATCAGACTATCTGTTACATGTTTTATTTTTGTTATTAGCTCCGTCTTTGCATCTAAATGATTTTGAGTTATCTCATTCACTCGTTGATTCTTTATCACTCCATATACGTTATGTCATATCTTGGTTCGGTCTGCGTATAGCCATTTCGTGGACGAAATTGTTTTAAGGGGGGTAGAATTATAATACCCACAATAATATGGTTTTCATTTGTAAATCTTTACAAACCACAGGGACCCAATGTGTAACATTACAAACACCCAACCCCACCCCCCATTTTCCCTCGCTGTGTCCCGTTTTCTTTTCACCATTGTCGGCCAAATCACACCTCGATAGATCGCACTACACCTTTTAATAATCAAAGAAATCCTGCACTAACGAACATTTGTTGATTTATAAACACCTACTGGCTTCAATATCATCAAAAATCATCCAAAAACACCACCATTCGAACCTCAAAGTCGCGGACCTGCAACACCCTTAAACCCAATCTACAATCGATTTTAACAGGATTTGATAAGGGGATTTTGTTTGTAATCATCATACGAAGCTTTCCTCAAATTTAATTCGATAATAATCACCGTTTGAAGCATCAATCGATCAAACAGTGTCGCGACCTGTTCTTCATCAGGTTGATCATCAATCGACTCCAAATCAGGTAATTAAGAACACCTACATACTCGCTTTTGGTTGATGAACAAAAACCCTATGAATTTAAGCATTATCAAAATCGAATCGGGGTTCAATTGGGACTGATTAGATCTAGGGTTCTTATGTGAAATTGGGCTTGATTGAAACCTGAGTTTAAAACAATTTGGAACCCAATACATTCGCGACTGAGTCCTTTGGTTCAGTGGTTCCCCGTCTGTTTGCAATCCAAGAGGTCCCGGGTTCGAACCCGGGCACCCTCTTCTATTTTTTTAAAGCCTTTCTAAGCTTTTAAAATTTATGTAAAAATTACCAAAAATTATAAAAATCCTTTTATAAACTCTGTTTATTTTTTAAATCATCAACCTTAATTTTCTGTAATTTTCTTTAAGCTTAAACCTTTATAAAATTATATAAAAAAGACATTTAGTTAACTATTTTTTTTTATGGATTTCTTTTAAATAAATGGTAAAAATATGATTAAACATAAGACTCATTATATGAAAGTACCCAATTAATCTCCTGTAAATTTGTTTGTTAAAAACCTTAACAATTTATAATTATATTATTAACAAACGTTATAAATAGTTTATTTTGTTGAATTAAGCTCGTATTTTACAGCCAACTTACAGAGAGCATAACTCTTTCATAACAGATTCAAATCAGTTAAACTTTATGTCTATGACGAAGTTCGTCGAAAGACGAATCCATTGATATATAAAACATTGAAAAACTCATTCGTTTAGACCTCCAAACAGTCGTTTTCGTAACAGCTAGCAGTTCTGCGCAGCTGTAAAGATCCACGTTTTTCTCATATTTCGGTAATCCAAATCAGAAACTTTTCTAAATGAAAGTTGTTCAGAACTCATTAATCTAGCAAACTGGAGATTTTTAGAATTTTTAAACGTCGTTTAGTATTTTTAACGAGTGCGAAAAGACAGAGGCAGAACTGGAATTTTTCAAACTATAATTTGCGTTACGTTATCGTAGGTTCTCGCGACGTTAACCGAGCCTAGACTTTGTTTCTGATTATTGTCATTCGTGTATAAGGTACGGATTCCGACCTTCCCCTCTCGTAGCATGAATACCTCTCGTTTCATGATCTTTACTTTGAAATTTCTAACTTGACTGCGTGATTATTAAACTCTTTGAGATTATGGATTATTGATCATAAGTATTGATTGTTCACATGCGATAGGATTTAATTGCTTGTACTCATTGTCGCATGTCCTTGAATTGCTCGATTATTAGTTATGACTAATGACATTGATTAAAGATTATGAACCTTAGTGCAAATTATTGTTTTCTTTTGAATTGATTGTATTGTATTATTGACCTCCGTACCCGAGCACATCCACCTATGGGGACATAGGGCGTCATTGTGGCACAAGTGACGTGCTCTATCTGTGGCAGAGCGATTGGACCACAGCGTCTCTACATTATTATTACGTGTTAAGTTGTTGCACATATTAATTAGTGTCAAAGGAGGCGTATGGATCGATCCTAGGATATCATTGTTATTGTTTATTGGTGAGATGGTCAGGTGTGTGTGCCCACATTCCTATCTCACATATTGGTGCATTAGAACTGCAGCTAATGTACACATTGTTAAGTGTTATTGTTATTGGCTCATATGGGTATTCCTTTTAGATGATCATTATCATTTGATTTTCAACTTGATCATCTCATTGTTATCATTATTGATCATTGTATTGCTATCGTTTATTTCCGTTACTGAGCATTCTTTGGCTCAGCCGTATTTTCTTTTGTTGTTTTCTCTTATTTTTATAGCAGGTACTCAAGGGGCTCAGGGGAACGAGTGAAGAGTGTTAACTCAAGAAGTTAGGATGAGAACATTTGGATTAATAAGATTTAATAGTATTTGATTTTAAGACTTCATTTAAATTATTTGGACCTATGTAAGGATATGAGTGTTTCTTAGTACTTTAATTCTATCATTCATGAAACTCTGATTACTGTTTATGTGACACGTCAACCTTACCCGGGTTGGGGTGTTACATACTCTCATCCGCTTCACCTACTCGAAGTGGTTGTGAACATCATGTGCGTTGTTGGTGATTTGAGATTAATTGACATAATTAATTATTTATGTTTTTTCTATATAGAAAACATCCATGAAGATTGAAAGCACAACTCCATGGATATTTCTGCATTGAAAGCTATACAAAACCATTTTACTGCTCACGGCTCTGCAGGAACCGGTTGGTTCCAGACCCGCAAAAACCGTCAAGATAACCAAACCGTGAATATAGTATGTGGGTCGGTTACGGTTCCATGAGTTTCACCTACTCGGGTTCCGGTTCCGGGTCGGTTAAACCCGATTGCACAGTCCTAATAAAAAATTTGAGGAACAAACTACAGAGGAAAGAAAAAAAAGAAAATTGATGAGAGAGAGAGAATCAAGAGAAGGTATAAAGGTGTTGTGGATGAGTGTATTGCATCGTCCAGTGTTATAAATCGCTTTCCATGATTTAAAATATGCTTACAAATATATGCGGATTAAAAATATTAACGGAATAAAATAAAAGATTGTGAAAAAGTTTATATCATAGTAAGTGAAAACAAATTTCTTTTAAATATACTTAAACAAAATTATAAGAGAAAGAAAGAAATATATTATTGAGGGTACAAAGTAAACAATTCATGCAACTTGTACGAAGTGATAACAAACGTTGATATAAGTGATGAATGGTTCTGATTAAATATGAAATAATTACGCAAAAAATATGTATGGAGGATAGATTTGGAAATAGTCTACAATTGTTGATTTTTTTTTAAATTTCTTTATTTTTTAAATGTATAGTTTTTTTATATGACATTAATTTTTCTTTTAAAATACATTATAAAATCGAGCATTTTATCCTCTTTAATATGATCAGTATAGTATTGTTATACTTTTTTTAATCAGAATTTTTTTAAAACGTCTATCTGTTGTGTGTATAACTTGCGTGATTATTAATTGCGTAATTACAAATATAACTTGCGTAATTATAAATATAACTAGCGTAATTATTTTTTATAACGTGAGTAGTTTTTCTTTAAGTAATAACAAATATAACTTGCGTAATAATAGATATAACTTGCGTAATTATAAATATAACTTGCTTAATTATGTTTGTAGCACGTACAAAACTACCGCTCCGCTACAAAACACATGTTACGCTGTGATGATTTCATACGATTCGCACGAAAATTACACTTTGTATAGTGGCCGTCCAATCCCACCTAAAGAGAGTGGGAAATGTGTGCCTTTTTAGGATATTAAAATCTAAAATATATTAGAAATAAAAAACATTTGATGTTTATACATATCAAACACTATCTTCTCTTATTTTGATTTTTGAAGATGAAAGGAAGATAGATAACTAGTTTAACAATAAGACACAAGCTCATACCCTTTGATTTGGTCAATACACTTTTAACCCGGTGAGTAGATTAGACTTAAACCAACTATGTTTTATGATTTTGAGGTAATGTGTTTAAGCTAAGTCAAATAACATCATTTAAAAAATATAAAGTAAGACTACGTATATTAAATTATGTTAATTGTTAAGAAACTTATCAAACACCGGCCTCTAATGGTATATACTTTTAATTGTTAAGAAAAACGAGCAGAAACACAATAAATAGCAACAAATAAACAAAGACAACACTAGGGATTTATATAAGCGCGTTCATAGAGAATGACATGAGTCTTTTCGGGGCAACTAGGGTATTGTTTTATTTAGATGTTAACGATTAAAATTGACGTATCAACTATATATAGAACCCTATTCAACTTGTTGTCAAAGAAATCGCAAATAAGGAAACGAGATCATGGCTTCATTGTTTATATCAATAGGGGTTGCTACTCTTGTGAGCGCCTCTTAGGTCGAATCCTACACTATATCATCCAACAATCTCTCATTTGGAGGCTTCGTCAAGCCCCAAACTTCCATCCAAATGTATCGTCTATATCGTAATCGGTCAATGGAACTCTATGCTCCCACCGAGCTTTAACTCATCAGTCACTACCAATGACTTGTTTTCTACCCATGCGTGCTCCTACTTAAACAGATTGTTAGACCTAGAGAATGTTTGAGGACAAACACTCTCCATCATGGGCAAGTAATTTATTAGAGACACATTTCCATCCGAAATAACAGTCCTTTCACCCACTATTATACTAGAATTATAACTACAGCACAACCGTGCTCCCACTATCATAATGTCCTCTAACTAGTTTAACGTTCCAAGCTTGTTCATCCCCTGAATGTTCACTTTACTTCTGGGTTCCTTTCTACATAAGTAACCCTCTTATGCATGTAAGATTATATGAACCAGTTTTATTTTCTTTTATAAAATTTAGGTTGACTCCCTGTGGTGGTATCTAGACCCTATATATATAATGAGCCCATCTTCTTGCCACATACTACTACAAGATTTCCCTTGATTATTATCCACTATCAAACTTAACATCATAACCCTGATCATTTAACTACCCGACTAAAATAAGCATTTTCATCTACGTCTCTTAAAGTCTTAGTAGATCTAAGTAAAGTAACCATATCAACTTCACCCATAACTATAATATCTAGGATTTCATTATTTATGAGTTGGACCTTACCAAAATCTCCATCTTATAGATTCCACAGTGCTTTACTATTGTAGGTAGCATGAAATGAATCACCTAATCCATAATCCAGAAATTCACATTGTGCTCCATGCTACATATTAAAGCATAATCATCTAAGTTATCTTTAATAGTGTTTACTTTTTTCTTAGAATTTGAACACTAATTGTTAATATGTCATACTCAAAAAAGAGCTTGAAGATTCACCTAAACCACGACATCGAACATCCTCTCCCAAAATAAGATCTTGAATCTTCTGATCATACGTGAAATAACTCGTTTTTAAGGAGCTGGCATCTGCAGTTACAATGCCAGAATAACTACCTGGGAATGAGGATAATAATAATAAGGCTTGGACCTCATCATTAAACTTGATATCCATAGACACTAAGCGAGAAATGATCGAGTTAGGGTTAATGATGTGAATTGTTACCGAATCAGTCTCCCTCATTCTAGTATTCACAAGTTCTCAAATAAGATAAACCTTATTTACTGTAGTAGGCTTATTGTACATGTTTAATAATATTGTATCATACTTCTAGTTATAGTTTCTTTCTAAATGTTATAGGCAATACTCTTGGACAAAGAGAATGTTATCACTGCTTTGGTTTTCTTATCCATCTTATACAATCTGTTTATGACATCTTTTTTGGCTTTTCACCCTCTAGCACTGCGTCCAAGTCTTATCGAATAAAGTAGTGCTTCAATTCGTAACTTAATTCCACCAACCAAACTCCTTCCAGTCAATTTATGTACAATGACCTTACCAAGGTCAACCATTTCTTAAATGGAGTACTTATTAGTCGAGTCAAGATTAAGACAATTGTTTAAACACAATTTGTGACTGCCTGTATGAACTTAACGGTTGCTCTATTACACACAGACTGTATGACCAATCTATAAAACTAGAAGTAAGCGTCTAAATAAAGCGCCTAATTAGGGGTGTTCAAAAATATCCGAACCCGAGAATCCGATCCAAAAATCCAAATCCAAAATATCCTAATTCCGGATGTCCGTAAATTCGAATTCGGTTTCGGCTAGTGATTTTCAAAAGTTTCGGATATTCGGAAATCCGATTATCCGAAAATTAAAAAACATTTTTTTTATTTTTTTTAAATTTACATATTTTTTACTTTAAATTGAGATTTTTTAGTGTATATTGGGACTTTTATTATATGAGTTGGTTTTTTATATTATTTTTATAATAGCTTAGGTCTAACTATTGTAAAAAACTAAAAATAGAAAAAATAAAAAATGATTTTTGAATATCCGAATTTTTGGATACGGATATGGATAGTGATTTCTACTATCCGAAATTTTCGGATATCCGAAATTTAAGATATTCAACTTTGAACACCCCTACGCCTAACTATGTCTAATACTTGAAAAACAAACTTCCCAATCAACCAAAAAAACCGAGAAACTAGACCTAAAAAGCAGTTATGAAAAAAAGGTTTAAATCGAAACCTTAATCGTAAACAACGAAGACTAAGAAAGCGTTAAGGATTGAAAATTCCAAAGTCACAACCCGAAAAAATTTCATGGCAGCACAAGGGTTCTAAAACCCTAAATTGCAAGTAGTTGATAGCGGCAAATGATGGAATCATGATGAAGATTCACCTAAGCGGCAAAGATGAATACAATTTAAGCTTAAACCCTAACACGGAACTTTACTAACGACAGTTCTGGTGATCATGTGCTCCCTGTGATCCCGGACCATAGAGAATAGGGGAAAGATCAAACAATACCATAAAGCCTAAAGCTTTTATACCACTTGTTAGATAATACGAGCACACACACAGCAAAAAAAAGAAAAAAAAAGAAAAGAAAAGAAAAGAAAAACGAACATGACGGATATATAGTTCAATTACAATATATGACTTATGTCCTCTTGGGGCAACTAAGATATATTTTTGTTGAGATGTTAATGATTACAATAGAACTATCATTTATATACAAACCCAATTTAGGGTTTATAATTTGTTGACAAAGAAACTATGAATAAGAAAATTGTATCATGGCTTGGTTATGTGTATTTTTAAGGCTGGGTGTCCTTGTGAGTCCCCCTCAGACCGAAGCCTACACCATATTGCCTAACTAACACGAAGCTGAACTATTGCATGCTAGAAGGGTTCTCGCGCAATGCGACGGGACGACATTTCACATCTGGAATGTGTTTTTAATATTTATTTATTCTTGTAGTATTTTTACAAAGTCTGTTATGTTTTTAAGCTAAAAATTTAAAACACCAAATAAATGGATTTTGTGTAACTACTTGTACATTTAAGCATCAACTTATTGTAACTCATAAGATACAGATCAGTTTAGCAAAAAGTTTACACTAAAACGTTTAAAAAACACATGTTAAATTGTAGTTTTAAAAAGTTTTAAAACGTGATAGATTAAAAGATATAGTTAAAATCTTAAACAACTTAGTTTTTTTATGGGTAGATAGTATAAAATTTTATGTAATTGTTAGTAAATGTAAGTTTATTATGTAAATAATTGTAGGGTAATATATAAATAATATTATAAATATTATTTTACCGTCAAAAGTGATTGTGTATTATGCATTGAATAAAGTAATTATTCTTAATTTTATGGTATTTTAAAATATCACTCTCATATGCTTTATATATAGTAGATTACTCAATGGTTATACATTTTACCTTTAAAGTTAGTAAATGTGTACAGTTAGTGTCACACCCCCGCTTGTAGCGGAAACACGAGGATGCGACGGACGGGATCGTCATAACACTTGGTATAAATACAGAGACATAATATGTGCAAAATCCTCGTGTCATGACGTCGCCTGACACAATGGTGACTTGTGTCGTGGTTAGTCAGTTCCACGACTATCATAGTCTTAATAATTCTAAAATCCATATACACAGTGTTCAATTATAACAGTAAATGATAAACAATACAAATGCAATCCATTGAAAGCCTGAGGGTCTCTGCTAAGGCACCAGCACTAGCTATCCTCTTTGATTATGTTCTCCTGAAAAGATATGCTCAAAAATGTCAACACATAATGTTGGTGAGTTCCGCAGGTTTAAATTGAAAACATGTTGTTGATGCTGTATAGAATTTGATATGGAATCATACTGTAAGCAAAAACCACATAACATGTGTTTAAAGACAACCAAACCTAATGACGTTATGCATATAAGTTTGTCGGAATATATTCACCCTTGGCCTGATTGCTGGCAGCTGTGTTGGTAACTCACAAGTTAACTAATCGTCGAAGGGTGGGGGTGTCAACCCAGTAGTACTACCAATACCTATCCGTTGGTTCCCAAACCCGGGAATTAATGGTTGTAAGAATCATAGAATAACACCATGTATGTATTAGAATATAAGAATAGTATCACATTGATTCCAAGTATGAAAATTGTATGTGAGATTGAACAGCATCGAAAAACGGGTGAGCATACTTTTCCCCCAAGTTTGAAAAACATTGAAACATTTATAAAAGCATAAAAAGGGGCCACGGAACTCACCTTGGATTGATGTAATGTATATGAACAAGAACTTCAACGAATTAGGCAAAGCACGATCAAACACGTTCAACCCTATTATTGATTGTAATTGAGTCTTTAATACGAATGAATATATTTGGTAAGGTTTGAGTTGATTTGGTTTAACACGTGTCACACACGTAATTAGATATGTATATGTTACAATGTTTTTATAGATTTATATATGTATTAATAAGTAACTATCAATAAGTATTAAGTTTTACCAAATAATTATTTACATTTTGATTTCATTAGAAGGGTTTCATAAGTGTATTTATATATTTTTGGAATATAAAATGATGTGGTTTAATTATATAATTTATAATTATCCAAAGATAATTACAAATAAGGATAATCACAATTATAGTATTTTGATTAATAATAAGGTATTAATCTAGACCTTTAGTTAAAATATATTTTACAAGAAATACCCCACAATTTTATTTGTAAATAATTTGTGAATTTAAATAATATTTAAAGATAATATAGCGTTTATTTTATAGAAATAATTATTTATAATATTTATAAATAATATTTATATAATTTTCATGATTTTTGTGATTATTTCATAATTAAACTTGATTTAGAATTTATTTTATAAAAATAAGTATTTTTTTAATATTTTTAAATAATATTCTATAAAAATCTATTAAAGTTATTAAATGAAATAAATTTACATAAAATTATTTTATGATATTTAAAATAAGGGAAATTAATAAAATTTATTTTTATAATTTTTAGAAATTTTTCCATATTTTTAAATTAATTGTAAAGCCTTAAAAAAAATAAAACAATAAAAAGGGGTTGCCCCGGGTCGAACCCGGGACCCCAAGCACACAAACACACGTGAATAACCAGTGAGCCAAAGCCCTAATCCGCGACAGAACACGGTTTTAATTGTATTTACCTACTGTTTTTAGAATTTCCCCCAAACCCGAAGAACCCTAGTTTGATTTGATTCAAATTGAGCATGAAATCGATGTTAATAATGAAATTAATGTTAGGGGTTTTAATCCCTAGGTAAAAACGAGTGTGATGTTGCATTTAATTACCTGATTTGGTTCGATTTGATGACAAGAACAGCCAAGAACAAGTCGCGGGTTATTTTGAATCCGAATGATGATCAAACTCTGATGAAACTCGAATTAATTTTCCAGATAGCTTCAATTGATTATAATGGTTGAAAGCCCTCTCTTAATTTCAGTTTAGAAAGGCCAGAAGGTTGTGTTCGACTAAGTTGCAGGTTCGAAACAGAGATGAAATCGAATTGGGTGTTTGAATGTGTTTCAGATGCAATTGTAAGTGTAGACCGATTATGACTATTTATAACATCGTTTAGGTTGAATTAATTTGATTATCATAAGGTTTTTAGTGCGATTTGAATCTGTAAAGTAGCCGACATGAACACGAGGTGGTTAGATCGCACTCATCGATTTGTTTTTCGAATTATTGTGGGGTTTGGGTTCGAATCTTGCATGTAACGGTGTCGGGGGTTCTAATTTGGTTAAAACCGTGTAGATTTGGGGTGTTTTGGCCTCGCCGGAGGCTCGCCGGAGAGCCGGAGACGGTGGCCGGAATTACGGGGGCGGGGAGGGGCTGTTGTGTAATTTTATAATTACACTTTCAGTCCCTGCGGTTTGGTTTTTATTATTTTATGTTTATAAACTTTATTTAAAGTTTCAAAAATTGCAAATTCTCCCCCTGAACTTTTAATATTATTATTATTTTTATTTTTATTATTAGCATTATTATTATTATTATTATTATTATTATTATCATTATTATTATTATCATTATTATTATTATCCTTATTATTATTATTATTATTATTATTATTATTATAAATTTTGTAATTATTGGAATTAGTACGTATTAAACGTAATTGTTTTATAAAAAATTACGGGATGTTACAGTCTCCCCTGCTTTAGGAAATTTCGTCCCGAAATTTTAATCACGAGAAGACTGAAACGAAAAGACATGAGTTCTTGGTTTTCCTTTGGTCCTCACGTTCCCATGTAAACTCTGGGACACTTTTAGATTCCCAGCAGACTTTGACAATAGGTATCCGGCTTTGTTTCATTTGTATAGAATCTTTTACAAGATTCTTGACATAATGTATGCCAATTTGAACTCTTCCATAGAATCACGAGATTCTATTTGAGATTTGGCATATGGAATGTTAGAACACGATGACGAGTTACCATGGTATGTTAGACTTATAGTCACAACTTCCAGAATGTAATTTCGTGGTAAGGCGATGTGTAGAAATCAAGATAAGACCAACAATGATAAGAAAGGTTATCCGTCGGAATTTAAGAATCCCAAACGTCACCATATGAAATGACCTTAACGCATATCTTGTGAATATGTATTTCTCCTTTGACCAACCATCGGTCTAAGAATAATACGCTATGCGAAGGTCTTGAAATGGGTTCACAATGATGGTTAAGAGCAGGAAGTGAATCAGTTATTCAGAATAACGATTGATGTTTTAACGTCATAATACGGTATACGAATATTTGAAATAGATACAGGTTAATTTCTCGACGTTGTGAGATAATGGGTTTGCTATTACGTAAAGATTACTCTGAATCTTTCCTTGGTGGGTAAACTTGATAACATTGCTGATTAAGTGGGTGAGAATTCGTCTAATCCGTAAAACATCACCAATAACCTCCACTAGGACATCACCTCTTCTTGACCTAAATTTTGTGGCCTCAAACCTCATAACTCCTGACTCAACTTTGAAAAAGTCGAGGATGTCACTAATAAGTTGAAGGACTAGATCGCCTGAAGACAACATGACACTCAAAAGTTGTTTCTGATTTTTATCAAGTTTTGTTGTTGATAGCATTTCTGCTATGCTAACGACCCCTGATAATGGAGATCTTATCTCGTGTGACATGGTTACTAGCATTTGTTTTGCTCTCATCGTTTCCTCTGTAATAAGAACAGTTTTATTAAGTTCTGTCTCTTTGGCCTTCTGCACAGCTATTTCTTCCCTTAGTTCTGCCATCTTTTCTCTCTTTTTCACCTGATCAGTGATTTCCATGCCCACATAATTAACACAAATTTTCTCCCCATCTTTGCTGAACACAGGTTCAACATATATTAAGAATGTTTTGGCTCCAAATAACTTAGTCTCAAAAGTAATTCCTCTCTTTGCTGGTAACTCTCTTCAGAACTTCTCTTTTAAAGTCTTGTTGTTCAAATTCAAGATAGAATTTTAATGATCTTCAAGGTTAAGGATTCAAAAGCGGTTCAAGGAGTGACGCGAATAATAGGAAAGGTATTTGTAAACATGTTTTGCAAGGTAGCAATTTCTGTTTACATACGCAGTTTGACAAACCATTAGTTCAGCTGAGAACATTTACGTGACTAGAAAGTCATGTTTATAAGTTGATAATATCTTCAGCAGAGGGATTGTTTAGGAAGGCTACCATCGCACAATCACGTTTTGATGATAACTCAAATGAAAGTTGATAAGTAAGGAATAAATGTTTCCATATAGCTAGGTCAAAATATGAGGATAAAAGGAGAGAAATCGATTTAAGAATTTTAAGTGCTCCAAGCTTGGAATCCAAATCAACTTAATACGATTGGGTCTCCTTTCAGGTTCAGAAATCATGCTTTGGCTTGGTAGGTCGAATTACCAACATCGGTTCATCCTTCTCGTTACTTGATTACAACCATGGTAGGTTGAAGATCAAGAGTTGAGATCAAGGTATGGAATTCATGCTTATCTTGATAATAACAAGAAAACAATCGAGGGTTGACATTTGTCACCAAAATACGGGTTTCGATCCTATTTTGGTGAGATCATGTCATTTGTGAAATGTAAATTTCAATGAGAATAATTGAAGTCAATCCTCAAGATAAGGAAGTCACCCTAATCCAGAGGATGAAATTTCACAAAACAAACAAATGGAAAACCATTTATCGCAATAGTGATTCATCCAAGTAAGGGGATCTCCCCTGCTTTGATGAGGTATAATCATTTAGGAGATACGAGTGTACTTAGTCATGGGTTGTCTTGAAAACTCTTGCGTTTCCCACGGTGCAAGCGGTATGAAGTTTAACTTAACGACGAAAGGAAAATTATTATCAATTAGGAATTCGGAAAATTTCAAGTTACATCAGTGTATCAAAGGAAAAATCATGATTACAAGCTTGAGATCGAAGTTCGAGATAGCAGAATTCGTTATGATGGTGTTCAAATTTTGAATAATTTAAATCAGAAAGACGAAATCAAAGACAAGAAATGATTTGATATCACAATGAGATGTGAACATTCGATTCACAATCGAAGGGAATACGTGGACTTCTCAAGATATGAGATCAGCCATAACCTTATTGAAGACATGCGTACTTATAAGTGGTAACAAGGTTATGATTAGTTTATTCGATTATTGAGGTGAGTGACCACCTATAATATAAAATATTCAATTAACAAAGTATCCCAAGATGTAGGAATTCCACCTACAGCATTGCATTATAGTACACCTTCTTAAGAGAATTTGAGAACCGTAAGTAACGGTTTAAAGTTTTGAAGACCATTCGGTGTTTAGGAAAGTGTTCTCGATACTTTCGAACCACTGTAGTAATCCGGTAGTTCCTTCGGTTCCACTGAGCTTAGTGGGTTTGCAAGAACTGAAATGCTTGTAGGTACAAGCACGTGGAGGGTTAGGACAAACAGAGATTTGAGCAGGGTTCGCGCCTTGATTCAGATGAGTTAGGAGGGTTGGTATGACCGTAGCAACCTCACGTGCCACAATAGTAGTAACCTTACGGCCAGAGTTTCTAGATCGGTATCGTTTTTGACGGATAGACATTTTGAAATATCATTAAGATATTCTATGAGAATTGGGCAATACGGGCTATACAACATGAAAACAACTATCGGGAACTTGACATAATAATAATGAGATGTTCCGTGTGTAATCGTTTGATTCGTAATTCAAAGCGAGTATGTTGACGAACCAAAGTTTTAAGTTAACCACATCTTTGTTGAAGACATGCGTTCTGATAAGCAGATACTCATCCCACTCTTCCAACCTTGCATGTTCTGGGTGGTGTGACACAGACTTTGACGAGATTTTGAAAACCACGAATAACGAGTCAAAGCTCATTTTGAAAATTATTTGATTTAGGCACGCAATGCCTTGACTATGATTTAAGATTTGTGTGTGCTTTGATAGGAATCAAAGTATAAAAAAAAATCACATATGGCTTTACCTATCAAGTTCCAATAACCCATGCTTCGGTCCATTAAGATCATTATGTAGCCTAGTTTAAGCACATTCTTAGTATACCGGTGATGTTTATATATAGGGTTCCCCGCAGCGTTCCCACCACATCCACGATATACTTTGAAATATACTTAAACTAGTTACATAACATCTTAATTTTCCTTAGCATCATCCTAAAGAATAACGTAATGTAAGTTTAATAAGAGCCACCGCAACTACACTTATGTATAGGCGGTTTTGCCAGTTATAAATGGCTACAGTCAAACCTATACATCGGTTCCACACGGGAATTAATGGCTGTAAAGAAAACATTCCCAAAGTGTAAATAGTTTAATGTGACGTAGCAAGATCCACAAAGCGCATACGTATAGTTTATATGACGTAGCAAGATCCACAAAGCGCATACGTATAGTTTATATGACGTAGCAAGATCCACAAAGCGCATACGTATAGATTACAACCAAACCAATCCTTAGGTCCCATTACTGGAACTAATGGTTGTAATGGATGCTCGGCAAAGAAGAACCACACCGCCGAAAGCATCCAAGAGCAATAGCATTCACAAGTAATCATCATACGACACTTAGCATCAAGTATTAGCACATAATAGAGTATAGCCACCAAGTAACATATAAGGTAGCAACATAGCATAGAGTTAAGAGTCATAGTAGCATCATGCCTCAGACAATCAGGATCATCACGTAGCCCAGTTTAAACACATTCTTGGTATACCAAGGATGCTTATATATAGGGTTCCCCGCAGCGTTCCCACCACATCCGTGGCATACCTAGAACGATGCCTAAACCAGTTACGTGACATCCGTTTATCCTTAGCATAATTTTAAAGAATAATGTTTTGTATGTGTAGAGAGTATCATTACTCCTCTACATTTATGTATTCCACTTTCATTCTAAGCATTAATCAGTGGTTACTGAAACGCTAAGTGGAGATATTTCTCATAAGGTCAATGTTATAATTGGAAATACTATGAAGGCTCTAGGTAGGACAGGACTTGAGTAAATGATAATGTTTAATTGCTTTCAACAAGGACTTATAATGTTTGATTGCCTTCAATAAGGACTTACAATGTTTTGATTGCCCTCAATAAGGACTTACTAGAATTATGACCCTAGCACCCTAGGGTATAGCATAGAAACGTGTGATACTCATGATCGTTACCTCATGGTAAGATTAACCAGACTTCTCATGCATGGTGAATTGCAATTACGTGTGCACCCGTAATGGTAATTTACCTTGCATGATCACCCTTAGCTTCACTTACCCTAAGCTAACATCATAGTATTATTTAGATTCATCAAGCACAAATAATGTAATGTCCTTATGTCCATGAGCCAGTATTCCAATAATAGCAAGTAATAGCAAATAAGCATGTAAGCACATTAAGTCTAATGATAACTGCATATCCGTCATACTTTCAGGATTTCAGTCATAACTATGATGGGGTCGGATTCAATATCCGAGATCGACGCTACGCGTGATCACCGAAGTTCCCTAATAACATGATGTTGTGCGCATACAAGCGTAAAGTTCTTAGTATAAAAGTATCCCATGGAGAAAGACTAAGAGTAATAATGTCTTCCCCGGGATGTTCAGGTAACACGTGTACATGTATAAAATCAGGTATGTAGGAACATACTTGTAGATTATTAGGTATATAGGAATATACCTGTATATTAAGTTCATAGACTTAATATATTTGACCCATTTGCCTTGTAGACCTGTGTATTGACCATAGTTTATCACTCATCCCAGAAATCCCCAGGTAAGCATACCAGCTCTCGTAATGAGATATATGCGATATGCTTGCCTTAGCCCGAGGGCCTTTTGCCAGGAAATCCAGAATACAGGTGTCTATGTGTCACACAAATCATGAAAGACATTTAGGTAAAATCAAATGCACATAATCCCTAGCATGCATTCTATATGAAGGTTCTTAGGTTATAGTCTAGGTCGAATTCTCCACCTAATTCTCTATAACCAAGGCTCTGATACCAATCTGTCACACCCCCGCTTGTAGCGGAAACACGAGGATGCGACGGACGGGATCGTCATAACACTTGGTATAAATACAGAGACATAATATGTGCAAAATCCTCGTGTCATGACGTCGCCTGACACAATGGTGACTTGTGTCGTGGTTAGTCAGTTCCACGACTATCATAGTCTTAATAATTCTAAAATCCATATACACAGTGTTCAATTATAATAGTAAATGATAAACAATACAAATGCAATCCATTGAAAGCCTGAGGGTCTCTGCTAAGGCACCAGCACTAGCTATCCTCTTTGATTATGTTCTCCTGAAAAGATATGCTCAAAAATGTCAACACATAATGTTGGTGAGTTCCGCAGGTTTAAATTGAAAACATGTTGTTGATGCTGTATAGAATTTGATATGGAATCATACTGTAAGCAAAAACCACATAACATGTGTTTAAAGACAACCAAACCTAATGACGTTATGCATATAAGTTTGTCGGAATATATTCACCCTTGGCCTGATTGCTGGCAGCTGTGTTGGTAACTCACAAGTTAACCAATCGTCGAAGGGTGGGGGTGTCAACCCAGTAGTACTACCAATACCTATCCGTTGGTTCCCAAACCCGGGAATTAATGGTTGTAAGAATCATAGAATAACACCATGTATGTATTAGAATATAAGAATAGTATCACATTGATTTCAAGTATGAAAATTGTATGTGAGATTGAACAGCATCGAAAAACGGGTGAGCATACTTTTCCCCCAAGTTTAAAAAACATTGAAACATTTATAAAAGCATAAAAAGGGGCCACGGAACTCACCTTGGATTGATGTAATGTATATGAACAAGAACTTCAACGAATTAGGCAAAGCACGATCAAACACGTTCAACCCTATTATTGATTGTAATTGAGTCTTTAATACGAATGAATATATTTGGTAAGGTTTGAGTTGATTTGGTTTAACACGTGTCACACACGTAATTAGATATGTATATGTTACAATGTTTTTATAGATTTATATATGTATTAATAAGTAACTATCAATAAGTATTAAGTGTTACCAAATAATTATTTACATTTTGATTTCATTAGAAGGGTTTCATAAGTGTATTTATATATTTTTGGAATATAAAATGATGTGGTTTAATTATATAATTTATAATTATCCAAAGATAATTACAAATAAGGATAATCACAATTATAGTATTTTGATTAATAATAAGGTATTAATCTAGACCTTTAGTTAAAATATATTTTACAAGAAATACCCCACAATTTTATTTGTAAATAATTTGTGAATTTAAATAATATTTAAAGATAATATAGCGTTTATTTTATAGAAATAATTATTTATAATATTTATAAATAATATTTATATAATTTTCATGATTTTTGTGATTATTTCATAGTTAAACTTGATTTAGAATTTATTTTATAAAAATAAATATTTTTTTAATATTTTTAAATAATATTCTATAAAAATCTATTAAAGTTATTAAATGAAATAAATTTACAGAAAATTATTTTATGATATTTAAAATAAGGGAAATTAATAAAATTTATTTTTATAATTTTTAGAAATTTTTCCATATTTTTAAATTAATTGTAAAGCCTTAAAAAAAATAAAACAATAAAAAGGGGTTGCCCCGGGTCGAACCCGGGACCCCAAGCACACAAACACACGTGAATAACCAGTGAGCCAAAGCCCTAATCCGTGACAGA
This sequence comes from Flaveria linearis, assembly GCA_024085815.1. Taxonomy (NCBI): domain Eukaryota; kingdom Viridiplantae; phylum Streptophyta; class Magnoliopsida; order Asterales; family Asteraceae; genus Flaveria; species Flaveria linearis. Next base: position 16,940,077 of record CM044013.1, read on the forward strand.
ACACGGTTTTAATTGTATTTACCTACTGTTTTTAGAATTTCCCCCAAACCCGAAGAACCCTAGTTTGATTTGATTCAAATTGAGCATGAAATCGATGTTAATAATGAAATTAATGTTAGGGGTTTTAATCCCTAGGTAAAAACGAGTGTGATGTTGCATTTAATTACCTGATTTGGTTCGATTTGATGACAAGAACAGCCAAGAACAAGTCGCGGGTTATTTTGAATCCGAATGATGATCAAACTCTGATGAAACTCGAATTAATTTTCCAGATAGCTTCAATTGATTATAATGGTTGAAAGCCCTCTCTTAATTTCAGTTTAGAAAGGCCAGAAGGTTGTGTTCGACTAAGTTGCAGGTTCGAAACAGAGATGAAATCGAATTGGGTGTTTGAATGTGTTTCAGATGCAATTGTAAGTGTAGACCGATTATGACTATTTATAACATCGTTTAGGTTGAATTAATTTGATTATCATAAGGTTTTTAGTGCGATTTGAATCTGTAAAGTAGCCGACATGAACACGAGGTGGTTAGATCGCACTCATCGATTTGTTTTTCGAATTATTGTGGGGTTTGGGTTCGAATCTTGCATGTAACGGTGTCGGGGGTTCTAATTTGGTTAAAACCGTGTAGATTTGGGGTGTTTTGGCCTCGCCGGAGGCTCGCCGGAGAGCCGGAGACGGTGGCCGGAATTACGGGGGCGGGGAGGGGCTGTTGTGTAATTTTTATAATTACACTTTCAGTCCCTGCGGTTTGGTTTTTATTATTTTATGTTTATAAACTTTATTTAAAGTTTCAAAAATTGCAAATTCTCCCCCTGAACTTTTAATATTATTATTATTTTTATTTTTATTATTAGCATTATTATTATTATTATTATTATTATTATTATTATTATTATCATTATTATTATTATCATTATTATTATTATCCTTATTATTATTATTATTATTATTATTATGATGATTATTATTATAAATTTTGTAATTATTGGAATTAGTACGTATTAAACGTAATTGTTTTATAAAAAATTACGGGATGTTACAGTTAGTATAAATATTTAAAGTTGTTTATTACTCAATGCTATATATGTGTATAATTAGTATAAATATTTAAGTATTTTTTATTTAATATTACCTCATAATTTAAACTTCATTTAGTAAAAAGAAAATAACTTTACTTATTAGTAATTCTTACCAAAACCAAAGCAAGCCACACCTGCAAGAAATAAATATATTCCAAATTTGTTAAAGTTTACGACAGTTGTTAGTATAAAGGTTTAAAAATATTTTTTTATTCACTATTACCTCATGATTTAAACGTCATTTAACAGAAAGAAAATAACTTCACTTATTACTAATTTAAATTTATTAAAGTTTTACGTAAGTGTTAATATTAAGATTTAAAGTTTTTTTTATTCACTATTACTTCATAATTTAAATTTATAAATATTTATTTCATTTAAAAATATATTAATTAAATAAATATTTATTACCTTTAATATACATTTTATTGGAAGAAAATGAAGTTTAAGTATACAAAAATTGGGACTGATTTAATCACAGAAAAAAATTCTGTTATTCTTTTTCGTCTTTATTATCTCTGTTTTATAGCATGGATAAAATACTGAATGCGTAAAAAGTAAAAAAAAAAAAAATCACGTGAATCACATATGAATATGCTATATTCAGGTCGGGTGGGTGAGTTGTGTCATTTTGACTCTTCATCGTCTCCATGTGATTTTCATGAACGGAATCACTTAATTCCACGTTTTTATAAAATAAAATCCCACCCATCGCATGGTTTTGTAATTGGATTTCTTTAACTTAAAGAAAAGGTTAGTACAAGGTCTTTTTTATTGCTAATAATTTGTAAAAAATATTATTTTAACAATGTCATATTATAACTGGTAAATTGAATCAACCTCAATAATGTTATTTGATGATATCCAATAAATCATAAAGAAAATTGCAAAATAATATTTCAACATATAATTACTTGTTACATTTTAAAAAATCAAATCAAAATGATTTTGTTGAAGACATAATACAAATGGAACATGTAGGAAAATCTCTGCATATATTTGTTTTCATATCTTTTTTTTTGAACGGCAATTTGTTTTCATATCTAATAATGCAAGAATTGTTTATTTAAGATGTCAAAGTTCTTGTATATGGTTAAATCACGGTTCCAAACGTGGAAAATCATGAAACTAACCATTTGTTTATGAAATATGAATTATTTGTTTGTTTAACGTAACCTAACCAACAATCATGTATATGTTAGTCAGGTGAGATCAATGTTTTCAGAACCAGATCGGACGTCGAACCGGACGCCTTACTGGTTTGGTGGTCGGACCGGTCGGACCGGATGGACCGGATTTAACTATATTTTAATTATATTTATATATGTAATTAAATATAAGTAATTTATATATGATTTATACATATATTTTATAGTTATATATAAAACTTAACTATATTTGTATATCCTACGTACTAATTTATGGTTTAACACCCCGTTTTTACCCACTAAAAAAAAAAAAGCAGAAAACCGGTCGGAACCGGGTCGGTTCGCCGGTCCAACCGCCGGTTCGGTTCGGACCGGCCGGTTCAATTGATCAAAAACGAATCACCCTCGACCGGACCGGACCAGCCACCGATTCGCGGTCGAACCGGTCGGACCGGCCGGTCCGATCCGGTCTCAACAACAATGGGTGAGATTTTCTGTACATGCGACATAGAAAGATAATAATATATTAGGGAGATAAAGAATCCGACATGAAAGATGACACAACATTAGCTATCTTGTTACTTGTGAACCGACAACGAATTGAAAACTATCCAAGACTGTCAAACGTCACATGAGATTGCCAAAAATGGAATGAAGATAACACGGTGAGATTCATTGAAAGTTCAAAATAACATACTAGAGTTTTTTTTAAACTAAGTGGTTGTTTGCAATTGGAAGAACCAAAATGTTCAAGAACTAGGAGACAATGAGCAAGTAAGTGAGATTGAAAATACAAATATTCTCATATGTGATATCATTTTTTATTCTCGAAATTTCTTTAGACAAATCTTAATTATATCATGTTGTTGTTTTATTTTACCTTCTTATATGTTACTTTGTGTTAGATTTGCTTCTATATTTTTTAACGATATTATAATACATTTGTTAATTATTTATTGTTTTACGATGATATATATATATGTATTAGACAACTTTTTCTCTAGTGATAGAGTAAACAATTACCGTGGCAACGATTCTTTTGTTACATATAAGATAGAGAGTGAACATGAAAGGATCCGTCACTTCTATCTTTTCTCTTTGATAATCTTCATACCTTTATCGGCGATAAAACACATCTATTTATACTATATATCATGGATTGGTTTACCCCTTGCTAACGTGTCCTTTTGCTCCCAATCTCATTCAGTTATTTTGTTACTACGCTTTCTTTGTACATTTTTTTTATACACGCTTAAAGCCGGCTATGCAAACAAAATAAAAATTACATATTTTTACAAAGAAAAGAAGACAAAACTCACAAAGTCACATGTTGCTTTTAAAAACCTAAAACCTTACATTGAGCCTGAAAAGGTTGACTATTAAGTATGTGGTTCATTGTTTGAAGGGTGGTTGGAGCACGTGCTCTATTTATTTGTGTTAGTGCAACTACACAAAATTATTTTTTGAGTTTTTAATCCTTTAAGTATTATTTATTAAAAATTAGTCTAATAAATATGGTAAGTTGTAATAAATAGTTTCTTAGTTAGATGGAGGTTAACTTTTCGGTTAAATAGATATGAAATAACTATCATACCCTTTGTTAAAAGACAAAAAATATTAAAAAATATAACCAACCCACCATCTTCTTTATTCATTTCGAAGAACCTTCACTCCACCACCACAACAACCCACCACCACCATCATCACCACCACCACCCTCACCACCTTGCACCACCACCACCCTCACCACCTTGCACCACCACCACCATCATCATAACCACCACCACCCATCACCGCCAACGCCTTCTACAACCACCACCACCCACCACCATGGGCGGAACCACATGCAATGCAATGGGGCCAAGTGACCCCTGACATGTTGCCTATGTGATGTAACTTTGAGTGACTCCAATAGAGTTTCTAATTTGACTTCGTAAAAGTTAAACAATTGGTTGTTGGTTGTTTGGCTCATTGGTAAAGTCCTTTGACATAAGTTTTTTTTTAATAAAGTTCACATGTTCGAATTTGTCTTAATTGTTTTATTTTTTCCACCTTGTTCCACCTTGCCTATAAGAATTTATTATACGTCGATGAATAATCTTAATTTTATGATTTATTGTTAACTAATTTCACCCTATTAATATAAGGGTGTTAGGGGTGCTACCCAAAGTATTTAGATTACCCAAATGTAAACAATCAATAAGAGAATTATCTTATTTCTAACCAAATTTATTAAAAAAAACTATTCAAATTGATAGGGACAACCCAAATCTATAAAGCCAACTCAAATAGCCTAAACAACCCAAATGCCCAAATTGGTTTACCGATGGTTCAGGTAGTGGCCGACAAAATTGTAAGCGAAAATGGATTTGTTGAGGCAGCAGCGACGTTGTTGGCGAGGTACTCGATCAAACTTGACCCTACCCGGACCAGGACCAAAAGTTTTACTGGAATATAACTAAAAGCACATTCATAGAACATGTGACTTGATTCGAATCGGATCGAAAGTTTTACAGTCGAGTGCCTCATTTGGATACCTAAGATCAATGACCCCATTGAAAGAAATTTTTGGTTCCGCCACTACCCACCGCCACCTCCATCTCTAGCCAGTGACTGTCGTCGCGACCTTGTCTTTACCGCCTCTCATCGCACAAATCTTGATCTATTGCATGGGGATGAGGGCAGTTCAAGAGGGTGTAGTGGTGTGGTGATTCAAGAGGGTGCAATGGAAGGGTTGATGATCGGAGGTGGTGGGGTGGTGACAGGAGGTAGTGGGGTGGTGACCGAACGAATGAGGATGAATACATTGGGGAAGAACCCACAAATATGTCAGATTAGGTTTTTTTTTTTTAATTTGTTAATCAATAGGTATTTTGATTATTTCATTAAAAGCTATTAGGAAAGTTAATGTCCATCCATATTGAAAGTTATTTTGTTATAAGTACGTTGGTGAAAAACAACACATATATATAGAACCTCGCCTCTCATTTTTTATCCATGTCTTTGATATCGTAAATTGTATGTTTAAAGTTAAAACATCTTCTTGGACTCTCGAAAGCCTTAGTTGCTCTTCGTATGATATTGTGGGATAAATTGGATATTTTTTTTAAATTTCATCTTACTTTATTTAACTTATAAAGGGCGTTCGGTTTATGACTCCTTACACCACAACTTGCAATTAGGTAATCCTCAATCTAATTTTATGGTTTTTCTTCAACTGGTTTTGACTTATGTATCATTCTTAATCTTAGATTGATCTCTGATTTGTTTCTTCATATGGATTTAATCTCTCTTTCATATGGGTTGAATCTCCTTTTCATCACTAATAGTTGAGAATTGCATTATTCTCGTCGAAAATTTCATCATGTTTCCTCGCCATCACCATCAAGTGTGATACAATGAGTTGTTGGAACATAAGAACTCAAAATTCATAGGACACATCGCTCAAATGTGATATAGTTGATCGAGCATGGAAATTTGTCCTTCCTAGACAAAGCTCACAAAGTGAGACTCCACGACCATCTTCAACACTTCAACGTCGCTAAGTGAAAATTGAGGTATAATAAAAAGAAGAATGAAACTCAAAACCCGATCTTTAGTTAGTATGCTAAATCGATAAAATAATAATAATAATATGAATCAAATATTGTTATTAATTATCTAAGTCTGTTTTATTAGTTTTACATGTTAATTTATTATAGAGTTAATTATACAGATGGTCCGAGTGGTTTGGACAAAATAGAAATTCCTACTAAGCAAAAAAAGTAAAAAATTTTGTATAACAACTTTTAATTTTATAACAACTTTGGTTAGTAAAGGTTATTTTCATTGACCTTTTCGTTGAATTATGGTGGAATTTTGGACTCGAACCTTTTACTATTGCTAACATTTCTATAAAATTAAAATGAAAAGTTGGCTCTAATAGCATAACTCATTATAAAATTAAAAATAAACTACATTTCATATATTTCACGAATTATTGAGGATAAAAACTAAATCTCCTTATAAATCATGCTTCCAGAGACTTTACTTTTAACACTAAACCAACGACCTCAATAATTTGTTACACTTAAAGTTAACTTAGAATCTAAACATATAAGTTTACTCACAATTATAAAATATTTTAATCATTTAATACACCTCAAAATATTATTTTTTTTTTGAACGGCAAATTTTTTATTAATCACCAAAAAGATAGTCCAAACAACACGAGAATTACAGCAAGGAGCTATAAAAACACCCAAAACAATTACATTATAGTAGTCGGTAAATTAAAAGTTCTTCATTGATCCCACTCCAGGTTATGCAATCTTGCTCTATTTTTTATCCAAAGATAACACATCACCTTAATTTCCTCCACAATGCATTCAATTGGAGTCCTTATATTAGAAAAGATAAGATTGTTTCGTGCCTTCCATATAGCCCAAGAAGCTATGAGGATGATGGATTTGATTATCTTATCTTTGAGCCCATTTGTAGAAGCAACCTCATCCGGACATAGCAGATCTCTAGTGGAAAAGACAAAAATTTGAGGGATATTACACCAAGAACCTATACACTGTCAAATTACGGTGGCAGTGAAGCACCCCGTAAGAATATGGTCTATAGATTCCAATGCTTCCCCACAAAGTCTGCATGATAAGGAAGGCGTTTGGATGTTGCGCGAGCATAGGTTCATTAAAGTAGGCAAACAATCAATGGCCGCCCTCCAACCGAAGACGTTTACAAGCTCGGAAAAATCACACCAACCACGTTTCCAATAGATATCTACACGTGCTCCTGTTTTCACCTTTTAAATTATTTTATATAAACATCATATAAACAATCTATATATATTCTGCAAATAACACATTCGTCAATCATCTTCCCCAATTCATTCACTTGTTTTACAGAGACAATAACTTCAATCAAAACTGGAATTCTCATCATTATTACACCCATGGATCATTGGATCAAAGGTCCCTCAATCGGTCACGGAAGCTTCGCAAACGTCAGTTTAGCAAAACCCACCAATCAAAGCTCACGTCTTCCGCCATTAATGGCGATCAAATCTTCTGCAGTGAGCAATTGCACTTCTTTAATGAACGAATTCGTCATCTTGAATGAACTTAAGGGTTGCCCAGAGATTGTTACGTGTTATGGCGATTGTTTTACGGTTGAAAACGGTGAGAAGTTGTATAACATCGCATTGGAGTATGCTTCGGGTGGATCGTTAGCCGAAAAGGTGAAGAGTTCGGAGGATTCGAAGCTGTCGGAATCCGATGTTCGGAGGTATGCGAAATCGATGTTGAAAGGGCTTCAGTTTGTTCACCGGAAAGGGTTTGTGCATTGTGATATTAAGCTTGAGAACATATTATTATTCTCCGGTGAGAAGGTGAAGATAATTGATTTTGGGTTATCGAAGAAGGCGGTGGCGGAGGAGAAGGAGGAGGATTGTATGTCGAAATGTGGAATACGGGGTACGCCGATGTATATGTCGCCGGAGATGGTCGTCGGAGGGAGCAGGGGCCGGCGTCGGATATATGGGCGGTCGGGTGTGTGGTGTCAGAGATGATAACCGGTGAATGGGGGTGCTCCGGTATCGGTGAGCTTTTGATGAAGATCAGCGCCAACGTCCCTGACATTCCAGGGACGTTATCCGACGCCGGAAAAGATTTCATTAGAAAATGTTTTGTGAGAGAAGCAAGTGAACGGTGGACTGCGGATATGCTTCTAAATCATCCGTTCATTGTCTGTGAGGATCAAGTTCCTTCAGGACAAAAAACGGAGAAAAAAACATATCCAATAAATCTCACTTATAGCAAAACTATTTATAAAGCATGTAATCAACTTCGGCCAGATTCTCCACGAAATCCGTTTGACTTTCGGGATTGGGAACCGGAGCAATCGCCTACGATAACACCGTTTTGCTCGTTGGAATCAGAGTCTCGGACCATAGTAGAAAGGGGTATGCGGGTGGCAACTAGATTACGGCAGCTGGTGACGGAGGGACCCGATTGGTCTGTTACAAGTAGATGGGTGACAGTTAGATGACATTCAATTTTTATGATGCAGGTTATAAGATTAGAGTTTTAATTTTGAATTTTGGATCAGATGTAAATAGTCATTTGAATTAATTAGATGAAAATGATCTTTAACTCTTGATACTTTATGACGTCATAATGGTTTTGTGATAAAATTGATTTTATGTTGTTTTACTTTTTTAATTTAAGTTTAGTGTGAAAAGGTAGAGCAGAAACTTGGGTTTGAAGTAAAGATAAGATGTTCCACTGATGGTCGGTTTTAAAGGTATTATTGTTATATCTGTGTTATTTTTTAATCAATGTGTATATAGAGAAAAGAAATAATAATGTAATGATCACCCAGCAATTTTTTTCGTTAGTGAAGCATATTGATATTGTTGAAAATAAATCAATTCTTGTGAGAACTTGGGGGTGTTCCACTGTTCATGGGATGAAAACGCGGTTGGATGTGACTGGATCGGTTTGGTTGAGTTAGTGTCGACCAGGACTTGTTATGTTTGATTCCGTATGGTGAGACTTTTTGCGATTAAAAAAGGTTTGTATTGTTTTTATCAACTATTTATTTTCTCACGTGGGTTTAAAATGATTTTTCTTTCATGCAATTGTTTTTATTACGAGCGACTATGGGTTTTTAACTATCAGAACTATGTCAGAGACACGTATGTGAAAGTGACAATACCATATAATACATGTGTTAGATGCTAAACATGTGAAAATAATATAGCAAAGAGTCTATGAGCACTGCATCATGTATGTGTTTTGTTTGGTCGATAGAAGTACATACATATTAAAGGCAAATAGTATTACAACTATTGAGTTGGAAGTTTAACAGAAGATCATACACTAGGTGGGAAAACAATCCTTTGATATTTTCATGCTTGTAAACCGTCTTAAATGAGAAACTTTGAGATTATATGGACTAATGAAAGAATACGCTTGTTGACACCATTTATTGACAACAGAAGTAGAAAATTTATTGACACCATTTAAAACTAAAAACTTACGAATATACTTTGTATGTTTTATGGTTCTTATCTTACTAGTTAGTAGTTACAACTTACAACACAAGTTGAATAAAATTTTTATTATTCATCTCTAGAAGACTAGACTTGAGACTTTGAGGGTTTAATAAACAGTTAAGCCCATGAATAGGTGTAAACTGTAAAGTGTAAACTAACAAGAAAGTTGGGCTTTTGGATGGGCCGATGTTAACTAAAAGGTTGCCCAAAAAAAATATTACATAATAGACATGATATTGAGATATTGAGATATTGAGATGATTTAGGGAATATGATTTGAGTGATATCAATCTATCATTATCTTGGTCCGTTTTGATTAGACTCGTACTAAATCTTGTTGAAGGCTCAAATTGGTTCATGTTTAAACGGTTTTGATTTTGTCAAAAAAAGTCAAAATCAGTTTTTAGTGAAATATTTTTGGGTTTAGAATCAGTTCTTGAGGGGGGTTTGATCGGGTTTTATTGGTATGAATATCGGGTTGAAAACCAGGGTTTAAAAAGTTATATTGAGTAGGTATATCGGCCCTGAGGCTGGGTGGACGACCGACCAGGTTCCGATCTTCCTTAGCGCCACAAACATTAAATTATTTTATATAATATAAGTATATATCGGAAGAAAAAAAAATATGTGCGTTGTTAAACTCTTAACAAAATTAGGTCATAAACAAACTCATTAATATTTTAACTATTTAAGCTTATAAAGTTAAAGACCATAAATATTTTAAGTATTTTAGTCCCTTACCTAGAAATTTAAACCTATTTTGTTTGGTTCGCCCAATAGTCTTTTAAAGCCCAATTATCTATTCTAATTAATCCACTATGTCGGTGGATTGTTTTGATTTTTTTTTTATTTTTTTATTTTTTTTTATTTTTTGATTTTTTTGTTATATATTATATATATGTCGGTGGGGATGTTTTTATTTTTATTTTTTATATTATATATAGCAAAACTGAGACATGCAAGGGTATCTAGCTTGCTGACTTGTGAGCTCTTTCACGATACATAAGGCCCGGGTTCGAGTCTAACGTTCACTATACTTTGTATGTTTTCTTAATTAATTCATATGTTAGTTTCTCTTATAATAGTAGTTTCACTATACATAAGACCCGGGTTCAAATTTAACATTCACTATACTTTGTATGCTTTCTTAATTAATTCATATTTTAGTTTATCTTATAATAGTAGTAGTAGTTTAAATTATATCTATCTTAAAAAACTTTATTATATAATATTACGTGTATATTTTTATATGTAAATTTTGTTTGGAACGAGTTGGGTCAAATATTATAATTTTATTGTGTTGGTATAAATTCGAGTTACTCTATGTTTTGATGTAAATTTTGCTAGGAAACATGTTTGAGCGAATGTAATCTATGCTTTATCATGTCGCCTATGTCTTTCCCGCATTTGCTTATTTTGATGTACATTTTGGATTGTTATACGTTTTAACGTAAATTGTGTTTGAAATATAGTCGATTTAAATAAAATATGTTTCATTTGATGGTACAAATTCATGTTACTCCATGTTTTACGTAAATTTAGTTCGGAAACAAATTGAGTCGATTATATTTTATACTTGATCATGACACGTACTTTCGCCACCGTAGCAACGCGCGACGAGTAAATTACCAGTTCATATATATTTACACGTGAGTTATTGATTTTATATTATAAAGTTGATTTTTTTTTCTTGTTCAAAGCTTAAAAAGTTTTCAATGATCTTAAGAACAGCCCTGGGTATATCCACAAAGAAAACTATATGTTTACATATATTAAATTCGCAACTCTAGTATCATTTTTATAAATTTAACGCTCTTTTTACTTGAACTTATTTCTTTTTACTTAAACTTATTTCTTAAAAGAAAATTCTAGAGTAAACTACAAATTGTATCGTTTATTAATATATGAAATTGCATTGTATGTCATTTAGTTTTAATAATTACATATGATGTCATTTTATTGAAAGATTTGCACACATATTGTACTTTATACTAACTATAATCTAAATTTACAGTTAAGTTAGTTATGTGTCCCCTCACATGAGAGTATTTTATATTTTTTTTCACGTCTAATATATTAAAAAAATTATAAAAGATAAAAGTTTAAATGAAAAAAGAAAATTAAATGATATCGGACCGTTAGGTAAGTCGGTGAAACTAATCACCCTTGGCGTGTGTTTGATGTTCGAGTTTTAACGTGTTTATTCGTATTGTTTTATTTATATTTACTTGTTAGAATCTTGTTACTGCGGGCATTTATGTGTGTAGGGTCTGGAGATAAAAAAAGGAGCTAAAAGACTACGTTTACAAAGATTAACGAGGCAAGGACCCGAGAGGCAAAAACAAAGAAGGAAAGAGGAAGAGGTGAGTCGACCCCACCGTAGGAAGGGGTGGCTCACTGTAGATTACGGTGAAAGTGATGATTTTATCACAGAAGCCTTTGGCGTGAATTATGATGGGACTCGGGTTTTACGGTGAGTTTTTGAGAAAACCATATACGTTCCCACCGTAACTTACGGTAGGATACATGACCCTACGGTGGACACGACGGGGAATTTTTAATAAAAGGTGAATTAGGATTTAGTTGGAAGGAACTTTTCATGCAGAGCATCGTTTCTGTCGCCGTGTGTTTCAGAGCGATCGTGAAGCTTAGGAGAGGCGATTTCAAGGCTGGAAACTTCAATTCTTTCGTTCGGTTTGTTTGGATTTCGCAATGTTTTCGAAGAGATTTTGTTTGTTTTTTGTGTAACATCTTGTAATTTTGAGTTAATTTAAAGATAGTTTTGTTAATTCTTGCAAAGGCCTTTATTGCTATACATGAAATTTATGGATTTCCTATGCATACTGCTTTAATTTACCTTTTAATCCTTTAATTTGAAAATTAATAATTAAATTAATAATAAATTGAATATAATAATAATAATAATAATAAATAATAATAATAATAATAATAATAATAATAATAATAATAATAATAATAATAATAATAATAAACAATAAATTATAATAGTAAACAAGTTAAATCATATAAAACATGAGGTTTAGTTAAGTTTAAGGGGGCTAATTTTGTCATTTAGAAAACTTAAAAAAATGGAAGTTATTACAAAAAAGTGTCAAACTACAAACCACAGGGACCAAAGGAGTAAATTATCAAAACCCAACCCCCACCCACTTTCTCTCTCCCCGCAATTCCGGCGGGAGCTCCGGCCAAACTCCGGCCGAGCTCCGGCCACTTCAAATCGTGAAAATTTGGTCATTTCTAGCATCCAAATCGTTCCAAAACCATTCGTGTACATGATTCGACCTTGAATGCATGAATTAATGGTGTTTAAACACCGGTTACGAAACCAAACAAAGACATAACCGAAACCCATTTAATCATATAGCCGTTCGAGCTTAAAACGATGTTAATAACTCAATTAATCCAACATAACCAATCATATACCTATTATAAACCGAATACAACTCCCAATTTCACTTACAACCTACAGAAACATCCCACTTGATTCTTTCTAAACCGCGACCTGCAACTCTATCAACACCCACCCTCCGACAAATATAAACCGAAATTGATAAAGGGCTTAGGATCCAGGGCATCTCCCGAAGCTGTCTACAAGTTTAATTTGAGTTTGGTGATCATTAGCACACGATTCAAGTTCGAACGTGGCCGCGACATCTTCTTCCTTCAGTCTTCTTTCATTCAACATCAATCGGGTAAATTAGATACATCAACATGAGCGTATTTACATGGGGAATCAAAGCCCCATGTCTATTCCCGTTAACATTACCGAATTGAACATCAATTTGGATCAAGGGGGATTAGGGTTCATATGCGATTTGGGGGAATTGGGTTAAAGGGTTTAAAATCAATTGGAACCAAGTGATACCGCGGCTGTATGCCTTGGTTCACTGGTTCCACACTTGGTTGTCCACTTTGAGGTCCCGGGTTCGAACCCGGCACCTCCATATATTTTTTTAAAGGCTTTTCAGCCTTAAAATAATTATAAAAAAATCTAGAAAAACATAAAAATGGTGTTTGTAAACTTTAAACATTTTTAAAGACACCACATAATTTTCTGTAAATTTTTCAAAATTTATATAATTAAATATATTTTAATAAGATATTATAACAAAGGTTAAATTAGGTTATTTCTTATAAAATGGACTTTAAATAATAGTATAAATTGATAAATTATTATTGATCCAAACGTTCGTTTCAAATAATATTGTTTAAATTGTAATTATTTCTTTTAAATTATAAAACTTTGTTCTATACATTTTCCAAGTTATTATAAATGTTCTTTTCACATCATGAAATAAAACATAAATATATATATATATATATATATATATATATATATATATATATATATATATTTTCAAGAAATCATGAATAATTTTCAATTGTGAAAGGTAAGTATTTGACAAGCCCCAAAATCCACTTAGAACCCTAGTCCTCGTTAATTCGTTAAAATCATTACAATAGAAACTTAAATGCTCGTAAAAACATATATTTTAGGTGCATTGTGAAGGATTACGTTGAAACGACGCGCGTTATTATTTTCTTATCAATCATCCAATATATACTTATTTGATCAAGTGAGTATTTCTATACCCCTTTTTCATATTTTCACACTTTGGGGTGAAACATGTTACATTATAATCATTACACTTGTAAACGTTTGATTCTTGTAAACTTATGGCAATTTACTTGTGTTGTGATTAGTTGAACCTTGTAGCTACCATGTAATGTCGAATATATGTACAATCATTAACTATTGCTAGCCTGGCGACGTCATAGATCTATGGGCCTGACAAGCCTGCTTGGTTGATCCAAGTACACTTAGCTAATCGTATATACTTATAACTTGGTTGATCCAAGTACACGTTTGAGACTTGTAAAACTTTGTCAAGGTTTGATTGTGCATTCTGTCTTACATCCCTAGTTACTTTGTTTCTCTAATTTACAACATGAATTGCCATCTTTTATATAATTATGTATCAAAAACTATAGAATGCTCACCAACGTCTTTATGTTGATCTTTTATTTTTAACATGTTTCAGGAAATACACAAGTCTGATTAATAGCTTGAAGTGCTTCCACATCTAGGAATGGACCTAGCTAAATAAACGAAATAAATTGGATTGTTGCATCTTGTGTTATGTTATTTACTTTTTGAGACTTATATTTGTAATGGTACAATTCACACTTATGAATAATATATATTTGGGTTATTAATAGCGTTATGTGGCTGTGAACGATCTTAACCCTCACACCTCGACGTTTCCGCCGTCAAGGTTGGGGTGTGACAGATTGGTATCAGAGCCCGTAACTATAGGGAATTAGGTTATTAGAAATGGTGACCTAGACTATAGCTTATGCATGAACCTTATAGAATTATATTTCTATCTTTTAAAGTATATGGTTTGCATGCTACATAATGCTATGTTCCCTTATGTGCAATTTGATGCCTTAGCATAGGATTGCCTAAACATTTCTACATGTCTCCCAAAACTTACATTTGACTCTTAGACTCTCCCCGAACATGAAACCTCTTAATCTTATTCTCGACGACACGTGGAATCGTATACTTATGCTTATGACTTGGATCTTTAGGCGTTATGTCTAATCTATATAAATCTCATCAAGGTTTTGATTTCATGAACCTAAGAAATATTGTGTGACACATAGACACCTGTATTCTGGATTTCCTGGCAAAAAGCCCTCGGGCTAAGGCAAGCGTATTCGTATAAATCTCATTGAGGGGCCCGTTACGCTACCTGGGGATTTCTGGGATGAGTGATAAACTATGGTCAAAATACACAAATCTCTAAGGCAAATGGGTCAATTCACCTTGACGTGTCAACGTTTCCAAATGGTAATGCGTTACCCAAATGGAATCATTCTGTGTACCTTACAACCCTTAGCTTGTCTTTGTCTAAACTACTATCCTTTGTTATTCTCATTCCTGTAACTAACTCGTTTTGTATATCTAGCATGTCTCGTCATCATGGAAAGCGTGGAAGTTCCGACCGAAAACTTGCAGCAATGATAGCCCGACAAATGGCTGCTGTGCTCCCAACCATGGTTGCTGAGCTTAATAGCACCTTAATGGCTAATAGCAACAACAACACTAATGGGAACAATAGTGGTGCTCATGGAGAGAATAACAACAATCAACAAGGGAACACCCGTACTTGCACTTTCAAACACTTTAACTCGTGCAAACCCACTAGTTTTAGTGGAAAAGAAGGAGCCACTGGACTCCTCGAGTGGTTTGAAAGTATGGAGAACACCTTTATCGTTAGCGAGTGCCCTAATGAGTTCAAAGTTCGCTATGCTGCAAGTGTCCTTCAACAACGGGCACTAACATGGTGGAATAGTGAAAAAAAAAACCGTGGAACTGAGGTTGCTTTGGCGTTGCCCTGGGAAGAATTTAAGGATATCATGATCCAAAAGTTTTGCCCAAGGAGCGAGTTGCAAAAGCTGGAGGAGGAGTTCTGGAACCTCAAACAGGATGGTGGGAATCATTTGACTTATTCCACCCGACATCATGAATTGAGTATGCTTCTACCACACATGGTAGACACCGTGCCCCGTAACATTGAAAAATTCATCAAAGGAGTACCACCTCAAATTCAAGATGCCGTGGTGGGTAGTAGGCCCACAACTTTGGAGGAGGCAATTACTATCACAGCGCAGCTCACTGAGAATCATATTAGAGCTGGCACTATGTCGGCAAAGGGTTCAAAGCATACTGCGAAGGCGACACCCGAGGCAACAAAGGAGGTAAGGGCCGAGTCATCTTCCCAAAACAAGAAGCGTAAGTTCACCCCGACACGCAACTATGCTATGATCGCCCCAAATGCAACTCAAAAACAAATGGTGGGTGCAAATCAAGCTCCCGTGGCTAGAGCTTATGTTGGTCCATACCCTATGTGCAACACGTGCAAGTACCATCACACGAGCAACACTCCATGCCGAGTCTGCTCGTTGTGTGGAAAGTATGGGCACTTGGTGGCTACTTGTCTCCGAGCGCCAAACAACACTGCAATGCTTACCAACCGAACCTGCTATAACTGTGGCGAGTCTGGTCATATTCGTCCGCAATGTCCTCGCAATGCAGGAAATGTGCCACCGGCTCGT
This sequence comes from Flaveria linearis, assembly GCA_024085815.1. Lineage (NCBI taxonomy): Eukaryota > Viridiplantae > Streptophyta > Magnoliopsida > Asterales > Asteraceae > Flaveria > Flaveria linearis. The sequence continues at coordinate 16,956,497 of CM044013.1, forward strand.
GGAAGGGCCTTCAACATCAACGCCAACCAAGCACAAGCCAACAATGACGTGGTGAATGGTACGACGTTGAACTACTTTTAAATCATTTCTTGTCTTATAAATATTCCTATCTTTATGTTCATCATACCAATAATAGATTATTACCAAACAGGTATGTATCTTGTAAATAGTCATTATGCATCCGTATTGTTTGATTCGGGTGCGGATAAGAGTTTCGTGTCGTTGGAATTCGAGCCTATACTTTCTAAACCGCGTGTTAATCTGGGAAGATCCTTCACGGTCGAAGTCGCCGATGGAAAATCTATTGTCATTGACGTCGTAATACGTGATTGCACCTTAAGCCTTAACGAACACGAGTTCTCCATCGACCTCATTCCTATGCAACTGGGAAGCTTCGATGTTATTATCGGCATGGATTGGTTAGCCAAACATCGTGCGGAAATTTTGTGCTTCGAGAAGTGCATCCGAATTCCCTTACCGACTGGTGATACCTTAAAGGTCCTTGGGGAGAAACCATCCCAAGGACTTAAACTTATGTCTTGTATCAAGGCCCGCAAGTGCTTAAGCAAAAACTACATGGCTTTCATGGCATATGTAGTTAATACAAAAGCCAAGGGTAAGGAATTGAAAGATATCCCTATCGTGCGAGAATTTCCTGAGGTTTTTCCTAAGGATCTTAAAGGGCTACCTCCCGTGCGAGAAGTTGAGTTCAAGATTGACTTAATCCCTGGTGCAAACCCTGTGGCTAAATCGCCTTATCGTCTTGCACCGTCTGAGATGCAAGAACTAGCTAGCCAACTGCAAGAGTTGACCGATAAGGGTTTCATTCGCCCTAGTTCATCACCGTGGGGTGCACCTGTTCTGTTTGTGAAGAAGAAGGATGGTTCATTTCGTATGTGCATCGACTACCGAGAACTCAACAAGCTTACTATCAAAAACCGATACCCTCTCCCTCGAATCGATGATCTTTTCGACCAACTTCAAGGAGCAACTCAATTCTCAAAGATCGATCTACGTTCTGGGTATCATCAACTACGTGTTCACGATGATGACATTTCAAAGACCGCTTTTCGTACTCGATATGGACACTACGAGTTCATGGTTATGCCTTTTGGCTTGACCAATGCACCTGCCGTGTTCATGGATCTCATGAATCGAGTATGTAAACCGTATTTGGATAAGTTTGTGATCGTGTTCATTGATGACATTCTTATTTATTCCAAGACAAAAATCGATCACGAGACGCACTTGCGACAAGTTCTTGGACTTTTGAAGAAGGAGCAATTATACGCCAAGCTTTCCAAGTGTGAATTCTGGTTAGAAGAGGTTCAATTTTTAGGACATGTGGTGAATAGCCAAGGAATTCACGTCGATCCTGCAAAAATTGAAGCCGTGAAAAATTGGTGTGTTCCCACAACCTCAACCGAAGTTCGTTCTTTTCTGGGCTTAGCGGGATATTACCGTAGGTTCATAGCAAATTTCTCGAAGATTGCTAAACCATTAACGGCGCTAACCCAAAAGAATCGACTCTTTGAATGGGGACCTGCACAAGAAGAGGCTTTCGAGACATTAAAACGCAAGTTGTGTAACGCTCCTATTCTCACGCTTCCCGATGGAAATGACGACTTTACCGTGTACTGTGATGCCTCTAATCAAGGCCTTGGTTGTGTTCTCATGCAACGAGGCAAAGTCATAGCATACGCATCGAGGCAATTGAAGGTTCATGAAGTAAACTACACTACCCATGATCTTGAACTTGGTGCTGTAGTTTTTGCTCTGAAAATTTGGCGACACTACCTTTATGGGACGCAATGCATAGTCTACACCGATCATAAGAGTCTCCAACACGTGTTCAACCAAAAGGATCTCAACATGAGACAAAGACGTTGGATCGAGTTGATTAGCGACTACGACTGTGACATTCGCTATCATCCTGGAAAGGCGAATGTTGTAGCCGACGCACTGAGTCGCAAGGTCCACAACAAGACTGTCTCGCCTCTCCGGGATCGAAGACAATGGTTTGACACGTTAAGGGAATTTGATACCGAGATTCATGTGGATGTTAACGAGGCTACTGTCATGCTCCAAAATATCAGGATTGATAGTGATCTCGAGTTATGCATTCGCAAGGCTCAACAAGTGGCATTAACCGACGAAGAAAAGGATGAAGATTTGGTGTCCAACATTCGGTCACAACTGGAGACAAAACCGAATGGCTTGTGGTACTTTTTGAATCGACTTTGGATCCCTAATCGTGATAATCTGCGTCACCTCATTATGAACGAAGCTCATCAAACCCGATACTCTATTCATCCTGGCTCCGATAAGATGTACATGGACTTGCGTAGTCAATATTGGTGGCCTGGAATGAAGAAAGATATTGCGTCTTATGTTTCCAAGTGTCTAACGTGTGCAAGAGTCAAAGCCGAGCATCAACGACCAAGTGGTTTACTTGAACAACCCGAAATCCCTATGTGGAAATGGGAACATATATCCATGGATTTCATAACCAAGTTACCTCGTACTCCTCGTGGCCATGATAGTATATGGGTGATTGTTGACCGTTTGACCAAGACGGCACACTTCATACCAATACGAGACACTTACAAAGTTTCAAGACTGGCCCGCATCTACATTGACGAAATTGTGAGTCGTCATGGCGTACCGTTGCATATCATATCCGACCGAGATGCTCGTTTCACTTCGCACTTTTGGTCGTCTATGCAAGAACTCTTGGGTACTCAATTGGATTTAAGTACGGCTTACCATCCTCAAACTGATGGTCAAACCGAACGAACAATCCAAACCCTCGAAGATTTGCTACGACTATGTGTCCTTGACTTTGGTGGTGATTGGGATACGCATTTACCGCTCGCGGAATTTTCATATAACAATAGTTATCACTCGAGTATCAAGATGGCACCATTCGAGGCCTTGTATGGACGTAAATGTCGTTCACCGATCTGTTGGACTGACATTGGGGAAAATCTCATCACTAGTCCTGAACTTATTCAAGAAACGACCGACAAAGTTTCTAAAATTCGAAATAACCTTGAGGTGGCTAGGAGTCGCCAAAAGAGTTATGCCGATAGAAGACGCAAACCGTTGGAGTTTCAAGTCGACGACATGGTTCTTCTTAAGGTCTCTCCATGGAAGGGTGTTGTACGTTTTGGGAAGAAGGGTAAGTTAGCCCCACGCTTTGTAGGACCTTTCAAGATTCTGAAAAGAATTGGGAAAGTGGCTTACAAACTGGAACTACCTCCTGAACTTAGCGGGATTCATCCTGTCTTCCATGTCTCAAACCTGAGGAAATGTCTGGCTGATGAAAATTTGCATGTTCCTCTCGAGGAAATCCAAATAGATGAGTCATTGCACTTCGTTGAGAAGCCTGTTGAGATATTGGACCGAACCCTGAAGAAAACCCGAACAACTACCACACCGATCGTCAAAGTCCGTTGGGAAAACAAACGTGGAGCTGAGTTCACTTGGGAACGTGAGGATCATATGAGAAAGAGATACCCGAATTTGTTCGCTTAGTTCATTCTTAATTTCGGGACGAAATTCATTAAAGTTGGGGAGACTGTAACATCTTGTAATTTTGAGTTAATTTAAAGATAGTTTTGTTAATTCTTGCAAAGGCCTTTATTGCTATACATGAAATTTATGGATTTCCTATGCATACTGCTTTAATTTACCTTTTAATCCTTTAATTTGAAAGTTAATAATTAAATTAATAATGAATTGAATATAATAATAATATAATAATAATAAATAATAATAATAATAATAATAATAATAATAATAATAACAATAATAATAATAAACAATAAATTATAATAGTAAACAAGTTAAATCATATAAAACATGAGGTTTAGTTAAGTTTAAGGGGGCTAATTTTGTCATTTAGAAAACTTAAAAAAATGGAAGTTATTACAAAAAAGTGTCAAACTACAAACCACAGGGACCAAAGGAGTAAATTATCAAAACCCAACCCCCACCCACTTTCTCTCTCCCCGCAATTCCGGCGGGAGCTCCGGCCAAACTCCGGCCGAGCTCCGGCCACTTCAAATCGTGAAAATTTGGTCATTTCTAGCATCCAAACCGTTCCAAAACCATTCGTGTACATGATTCGACCTTGAATGCATGAATTAATGGTGTTTAAACACCGGTTACGAAACCAAACAAAGACATAACCGAAACCCATTTAATCATATAGCCGTTCGAGCTTAAAACGATGTTAATAACTCAATTAATCCAACATAAACAATCATATACCTATTATAAACCGAATACAACTCCCAATTTCACTTACAACCTACAGAAACATCCCACTTGATTCTTTCTAAACCGTGACCTGCAACTCTATCAACACCCACCCTCCGACAATATAAACCGAAATTGATAAAGGGCTTAGGATCCAGGGCATCTCCCGAAGCTGTCTACAAGTTTAATTTGAGTTTGGTGATCATTAGCACACGATTCAAGTTCGAACGTGGCCGCGACATCTTCTTCCTTCAGTCTTCTTTCATTCAACATCAATCGGGTAAATTAGATACATCAACATGAGTGTATTTACATGGGGAATCAAAGCCCCATGTCTATTCCCGTTAACATTACCGAATTGAACATCAATTTGGATCAAGGGGGATTAGGGTTCATATGCGATTTGGGGGAATTGGGTTAAAGGGTTTAAAATCAATTGGAACCAAGTGATACCGCGGCTGTATGCCTTGGTTCACTGGTTCCACACTTGGTTGTCCACTTTGAGGTCCCGGGTTCGAACCCGGCACCTCCATATATTTTTTAAAGGCTTTTCAGCCTTAAAATAATTATAAAAAAATATAGAAAAACATAAAAATGGTGTTTGTAAACTTTAAACATTTTTAAAGACACCACATAATTTTCTGTAAATTTTTCAAAATTTATATAATTAAATATATTTTAATAAGATATTATAACAAAGGTTAAATTAGGTTATTTCTTATAAAATGGACTTTAAATAATAGTATAAATTGATAAATTATTATTGATCCAAACGTTCGTTTCAAATAATATTGTTTAAATTGTAATTATTTCTTTTAAATTATAAAACTTTGTTCTATACATTTTCCAAGTTATTATAAATGTTCTTTTCACATCATGAAATAAAACATAAATATATATATATATATATATATATATATATATATATATATATATATATATATAATTTCAAGAAATCATGAATAATTTTCAATTGTGAAAGGTAAGTATTTGACAAGCCCCAAAATCCACTTAGAACCCTAGTCCTCGTTGATTCGTTAAAATCATTACAATAGAAACTTAAATGCTCGTAAAAACATATATTTTAGGTGCATTGTGAAGGATTACGTTGAAACGACGCTTGTTATTATTTTCTTATCAATCATCCAATATATACTTATTTGATCAAGTGAGTATTTCTATACCCCTTTTTCATATTTTCACACTTTGGGGTGAAACATGTTACATTATAATCATTACACTTGTAAACGTTTGATTCTTGTAAACTTATGGCAATTTACTTGTGTGTTGTGATTAGTTGAACCTTGTAGCTACCATGTAATGTCGAATATATGTACAATCATTAACTATTGCTAGCCTGGCGACGTCATAGATCTATGGGCCTGACAAGCCTCCTTGGTTGATACAAGTACACTTAGCTAATCGTATATACTTATAACTTGGTTGATCCAAGTACACGTTTGAGACTTGTAAAACTTTGTCAAGGTTTGATTGTGCATTCTGTCTTACATCCCTAGTTACTTTGTTTCTCTAATTTACAACATGAATTGCCATCTTTTATATAATTATGTATCAAAAACTATAGAATGCTCACCAACGTCTTTATGTTGATCTTTTATTTTTAACATGTTTCAGGAAATACACAAGTCTGATTAATAGCTTGAAGTGCTTCCACATCTAGGAATGGACCTAGCTAAATAAACGAAATAAATTGGATTGTTGCATCTTGTGTTATGTTATTTACTTTTTGAGACTTATATTTGTAATGGTACAAATCACACTTATGAATAATATATATTTGGGTTATTAATAGCGTTATGTGGCTGTGAACGATCTTAACCCTCACACCTCGACGTTTCCGCCGTCAAGGTTGGGGTGTGACATTTTGTTTTGATGTCTGGATAATTCACTCGTGATCCCATCTCGGTGTTAGGATTTGTTGACATCGACTGATGTTGAACAATTGTACTTAGGTTTTGGTTTAAACCGGGCCAATTAAGCCGGGTAATGAATTTTTTGATTACGAAACTCTAAAATGCTTGCTTTAATTCAATCAATCTTCTGTTCTCGAACAGTTTCAGATTTATTGACATCAGGGGCGTTATAGGGATATGATATGGTTGGTTAATGTATAATAGGGTATGATCCGAGTGGTTTATTGACACCGGCTCGTTCAATCCTATTGTTTTTAATCAAACTAAGTTCGTTATGTCTACGTGACCGATTTCAATTGTTCTAAACTAGTTAATATTGCATAACTGAAATCCGGAGGGGATTACCTTTTCCTATTATTGTTTACATCTCAATTTTGGTTTAGTACTTTCTTTCGTTTTGTTAATCTCAATCGTATTTCACAAAAAGCAGTTAATTAGTATCTGAACGCACTTTCCACATATTCCCTGTGGATCGACCCGACTTACTCTATCTACTTAGGTGAGATCGGTTTTATAAATATTTTTGATAGGCTTAACAACCCGCATCAGTGTTCATTCGACTAATCGTCAAAACTTTTGTTGGATCTAGAGTGACCTATGTCTAGATCATTTTGTATAGACTTAGTACTTGAGTCAAGTCTTGTAATTAACACTTGTAACAGTCAATATATATATATACATATATATGCATTGAATCTATAGGTTAACCCATATATGTGTGTGTTGATTTATGACTGTTGACAGGGAGAAACAATATACTTGGAAGGATCATGATATTGACCAAGTGTAAGAAACATCTACGGATGAACATTATTGTTAATCCGTAGATATGTTTCTTACAAGACCAAATGACCAAGTAAAGACTCCTACGGAAGAAGGATTTCCTACGGAAGAACAAAAGTTCTGCGGAAGAGCAATTCATCTACGGAAGAACAAAAGTTCTGCGGACGACCATTCATCTACGGAAGAACAAAAGTTCTGCGGACTACAAGACTCTTGCGGAAGAACATTATACTTGTGCGATTGCAAATACCAAGAAGTCAAACAAGTCAACACAATCAATAACAAATCCCAAGAGATTCGGTGTTTCCTAAGCCGACTCAAACCATCTATAAATATGAGTCCTAGGTTTCACATCTCAGTGAACACAATCAATCAATATTACGGTTGTCAAGAGTTACATCATTGTGCAACCCTAATCGCCGTCACATCAACATCAACATTATTCGATTCACTGAATTCGTTGTTCATAGTTATTCATTATTATTCTTTTGTAATCATTACTTGATAGTTAATAAAATACGTTTGAATAATTATTGAGTTCGCAGTTATTGTGTTTCTGTGGTTGTGTTCATCATTAATCATTAAAACAATTAAACGTCATTTAATGATAATTCCGCAATCATTGAATTGATATATTTTAATACTGATAATTCCTGAATTAAGATCCTAGGATTCACAGGTGGTATCAGAGCTTGGTGCTCATTGATTTAGATCAATTGATCTATCAGTATTAAAATTGTTTAATTGATTTTCAAACAATTAAATCAACGACTTGTCATTCAGCAAGCATTCTCTCATTGCTTGTTTGATTTAGATCTATATTCAAATCAATTGAATACTAGATCTGAGTCTTCGATACATTTGTCAATTTTAACATTTAAGTTTTGATTCATAATTTTGCATCAAACATGAGCACTTTTGGTGGAGGATCTTATCAACCGCCAAAGTTGGAAACCAAAGCTGATTTTAAATCCTAGAAGATCAAGTTCAGGAATCATGTGAACTACACAGATTCTGACTTGTGGGAGTCCATCACTCAGGGTCCTTATATTCCACCCACTCTTGGGCCGGATTATAATGACAAGAATCAGCCGATCAGCACTAAGAACTTGTCACCTGATGATGTCAAGAAGGTCAAAGTCGATATTAAAGCATACAGTTTGCTTAGTATGGCTTTGCCAGAAGAGATCTTAATCAGGTGCGAGAATTACAAAACAGCAAATTCCCTGTGGAAGATACTTCACACTCTCTGTGAAGGGAGTGATGAGATCCGAAGCATACGGAAAGACACCCTCAGATCACAATATGAAACTTTTCATCAAATAAGGGTGAATCAATTCCTCAGAAACTCCATAGATTTATGCAACTTGTTACTGAGATGAATATCTTGGAGTTAAAGTATACCACTGAGGAACTGAACAAGAAGATGCTCCACACTTTGCCTGAAAGTTGGAAGCAAACAGTGTCCATGTTCAAGAACACCATAGATCTCAAGACAACTGGTCTAGATACATTGGTTGCTAAGGTAGAAGCACTTGAACTGGATGAACAATCAAGAAACAAGAGTGTGAGAACTCATGTTTCATCTTATCACTTCAAGGAAACCAAAAATGCTGGAAGTGCATTTATCTCAAATAATGAAGGTGATAACTCTTGTACTTTGAGTGATGATGAAGAGGAAGTCAGTTTTTATGCATCCAAACCCACTAAGAAATCATCTCAAAGTAAAAATCAAAAGGAAAAGGTAAGATCTGCAGAGAAAAGAGATACTTCAGCAACTGCAAACTCTGCTCAACAAAACAAACAGTCAGAACCAATAACTGTGATATTGGATTCTGAAGAACAAAAAGCAGCCTTTGCAGCTTTTAGTTCTAGCTTTCAAGCATATCTTGGAAGTTCACATACATCAGCAAACATCTGTCAGCAAGACTTGGAGGAACTCCATCCTGATGTAGTAGAAGAGATGGATCTCCAATGGCATTAGTTCTAGCTTTCAAGCATATCTTGGAAGTTCACTTACATCAGCAAACATCTGTCAGCAAGTCTTGGAGGAACTCCATCCTGATGTAGTAGAAGAGATGGATCTCCAATGGCAGATGGCAATGATTGCCTACAGAGCTAAGCAATATCTGCGGAGAAATAAAAATCTGGCTGCAGCAAGCAAAACATTAAAGATTGGTGTTGATAAGTCTAAAGTCAGATATTTCAAGTGCAATCTCTATGGTCACTTCTCTAGAGAATGCAACCAACAATCATCTCAGCAGTATTAGCAGCAGCAGCAACAACATCAGCAGCAACAGCAATATCAGAATCAGCAATCAACCTCTCAAAGATCTCTGCATAGGCAGCCTCAGCTAACATCCCCACCAGCCATAAATACATCAGCAGGACCAAGCAATTCTAAGGAGTCAGGGCTGATCATACTTCAAGATGGAACATGTGACTGGAGTATGTATGAGAAGGAAGTGTTAGATGAGAATCAAGCATTAATGGCACATATGGAAAAAAAAGTTCCTCCTATGGCCAGAGAGGTAAAAGACAGGTTATGTTCATCATCATGTGTTGAGGAAGTTGAACGATATAGAGTCCATGCTCAACAATTGGCTGATAAAGTGAAGGAAACAATGATTTTGAATGAATCACACTTAAGAGAACATAAATTATATCAAATCAAAATCAATTCTTTACAAAAAGATTTAGAAAATATGTTTCTGAAAACTACAGCCTCAAAGCCCAAGTTGAGCATCTGACCACTTCCTTAACAAAATCCATGGCTGATCATGCATCCACTGAAGTGAAACTTCAGAAGTTTCAATTATCATCTCAGCAATATGAGAAGTTGCTAAACTCTCATATTGAATCAAAGAACAGGTCTGGGTTGGGTTATAATGTTGTTGCACCACCTATTAATGATAACTACACACCTTTACCTGAAACAATGACAAACAATTTGTCAAATCATTTTGTGCCAAGCACCAAAATTGACATAAAAACCAGTCATATAAATAATAATGAAGCTGAGATGAGTGAAACTGAATCTACTGAATCAGAATCACTTAAACATAATGAATCAGATTTTGATAAATATGATGACTTGGATGATTCTGATGAACATGATACTGTTCAACTGAACATTGATAAGAATGTTCAAGTTGAAACTGGTCTTCCGCGAGTTCTTGAAGAATCAAAGCTGCAGTATCCTCCAAAGCAACGAAACATGCTGAAGACTATCTGCAAGAGGATTGCTGAATTGAATGAAGGCCTTCAAGAACTGAACCTCCATAACGTTGATAGCTGCGAATCAAGTGCTGAGATACCTTTGTCTTCTTCAGAGAGAGGTAAGAAACAACAAACTTCAACAAAGAAAAAGAAAAATTCAAGTGTTGAAGATCTGCGGAAAGAGAAATCAGAAGAATCCGTAGAACATCTGCGGAAAGCAAAAACTGCCAAGTCCGTAGATCATCTGCGGAAGGCAAAAACTACTGAATCTGCAGAAAAGCAACGGAAGAGAGAAACTGATTCTACGGACGAGGTAAAAAGGGATGCCAACAAACATGCACAGAAAAAGCTAAATATCAAGCAACAAAAGGCAGTCAAAGGCAATCAGGAAACAGCTGATGATGCTCCCAACAAAACCAAGAAGAAATCTGTAACGCCCGACAGTTTGACTTTTTGGTAGGTTATGCGACTGAGCCTCAGTCGTATGGAATTGATGCGACTGGAGGTTCGATCGCATGCTATTCGGCCGATTGAAGCTCAACCGTACGATTAGAGTTCAATCGCCCGACTGAAGGTTCAACCGCATGAAGCTCATGCGACTGGGGTCCAATCGCATGGTGTTCATGCGACTGAAGGTCCAGTCGCCCCTGGACTTCGGGCGACTGAGCTGTAGGTATAAAAGAGGAGCAGCTCTCTTCTCCTTCCCAACACTTACATTTTTCAGTCGGGAAAGAACAGAGAGCGACAGAGCAGAGGAGGAAAAGAGAGAACGGGGTGATTCAGGCTCGGATTTTGTCGAGAAGCTAGTCAAGTCGAAGCTCTTCAACTCCAACCTGATAATGTGAGTTCTAGGACCCCTCATTTACATGTTTTCAAACGATTTTGGGGTTGGCACACCTCTAAACCCTAGTTTTGTAAAAATGTATAGTTGACCCATTTGGGTGAAATCTTGATAATGTGTTTAAAGTATGATTTAGGACCTACACATGTTTATATGATGTCCTAGTATGATTCCCTAAGGTTTGGGAGGGTTAATCTGGGCTTGAATGGAGTTTAGAAGGGTTTTTCAGCCGAGTGTCGTGGCTGCTGCTCGTGATGAACTTTAGTCGTTGCCCAGTTAGGGTTATGCGACTGAAGGGCCAGTCGCACGATTGAGAAAGGACTGATGTTCAATCGTACGATTGAGACTCAGTCGTACGATTGGAGCTCAGTCGCAAGACAGGCCATACGACTGAGGGTTCAGTCGCATAGATCCATTCGCCTAATAGTACAGACGTACGACTGAGGGTTCATTCGCATAGATCCATTCGCCTAATAGTACAGACGTACGACTGAGGGTTCAGTCGCATAGACCCATTCGCCTAATAGTACAGACGCACGACTGAGGGTTCAGTCGCATAGATGCCCATTCGCATGACTCAGTCGCATGGAGGCCATGCGACTGGAGTGTGTTCAATCGCCCAAATAGGGCTGATGTGAATGTGGAGAGAAGTGTATGTATGATGTATGTGGGCTAAGTATGATGTAGCCTTATATGATAGTAATGACTGATGATTTGTAAATATCAATGTTCCTCGATTTGATGCATGTTTACCTTTCCACAGTCTTACATGTTATCACTAATAGATGAAATGAAAGTATTATGTAAAGTACAGTTAAAGAGTAATAAAGAAAGTGAAGGAACATTAATGAAAGTTAACAAGTCTTGCAAGCATATAGGAGTTACATGACTGTGTGTCGTTAGCTCAACTGTGTTGCGGGCTAGCTACCCATTGACGCACACAGGGTCAATCAATTGAGATTGGCAGGACCTTTGTGGCGTGCCCCGGATGATCGGGTCGGCCTTGTACATAGTACACATAGCCCTTTCGAGGGAATACAGTTGACCCTTCGGGGATACACATAGCCCTTTCAAGGGAATACAGTTGACCCTTCGGGGGATACACATAGCCCTTTCGAGGGAATACAGTTGACCCTTCGGGGGATACACATAGCCCTTTCGAAATAACACAGTTGACCCTTCGGGGGATACACATAGCCCTTTTGAGGGAACACAGTTGACCCTTCGGGGGATACACATAGCCCTTTCGAGGGAACACAGTTGACCCTTCGGGGTATATAGATGGCCCGTCATCCGTTTCCCATCGCGCACATAGTTGGGGTATCGCCCACTGGTCCACATAGAAAGTGAAACATAAAGATAAAGTTTACAGACAAGGCATATAGTACAGAGAACGAATGTTATTTGTTCACACAGTTGATGCGTGCTCGCATATACAGTACAGTATAGTATAATACAGAAAAGAGTATTTTTAAATACTACCTATAAAACTAGAACTCACTCAGCAACGCTGACTTTTTATGTGTTTCCAGTTGGCAGGTAGGGTTGCTGAGGATGGCACGAGGCGGCTACTCAGCTCTTTTGGGATGGCATTCTCCTTTTGATAATGCTACCCGCACTGGAAGTGGGGGTGCATAATACATGCAACAAAGTATGTTGCATGAGAGTGTCAAGAGTTCCTTAAGACTTCCGATGTACGGGAGTACTTAAGGAATATTCTTTATGATGAAGAATTTTTATGTTCTTATATTAGAGGTCACTGTTTATGACCATTTTGTACACTGAAAAGATGAAATCTTCTGTAATAGTGCTTTTGTGATGTAATGCAACATTAGATGTTTTGTAAATGACGTACGTTGTATTAAATGGCAAAAGTACTTATAGTAAAAAGAAAAGTTATCTCGAATGTTTCCGCTGCATTGTTTTATTTAAATATATGCGATGAAAGACCAACTGTGAGGTTCCCGGGAACGGGGCCTTACAAGTTGGTATCAGAGCCAAAGTTTAAGTGAAATGGGTAAATTTTCAAAATAAACCTAAACTTAAACTGAAAATGGGACAGAAAAAGGGAAGAATGCCATCTGAGTAGCTGCGTGCCATCAGGTATTTTCTTAAAGTTAATCATGATTACGTGCGCATGATATGTGTTTATGTGTACTGTTAGACTTAGATACTAATGTAGTCAGGACAGGTAATGCTCGGGGTGTGAAGGGTAAAGTAAGTGGCAAATCACAACTGGCCACTGTAATTAGGGACTTACTATACTTAACATAAACTGAGCTATTTCCTTGAATGACCGTGTTGGTGTTTGAATCTTTCAGTGTGATAGAAGATGGTCGGTGGTAAATCATCTAAAGCTTCCCGTGGTGGTGGACGTGGTGCTGAACCGCATAACACGCGAGGAAGACCTAGGACAGAGAAAGTAGTTCATGAGGAAAACGAGATTCCTCATCAGGAGGAGGCAGACGAAAGCGCAAATTTGAGGGCCTCGGTAAAAGAGGCAGTGGTCGAGGAAGTGCACCAGGTCATGCAGACGATCTTACCGTCTGTAGTGACCGAAGTGATAAAGGCAGTACGTGAAGACGAGAGGCGAGGGAGGAATCGGTCCTCAGGTAGACAACAACAGACGGGAGCAGAAACGATACTATCTGATGATGAAGAGGAAGAGGGAGAAGAGCATGTACGGGAGACAGCCCGGGGTTGTAACTACGGGGCATTTGTGAGGTGCAAGCCCCCGACTTTTGATGGTTCTGGTACTGCTGCGGATGCTCACCAATGGGTGAGAGAAATGGAGGCGGTCCTCGATATTAGTGATTGCCAAGAGGACAAGAAGGTGAAGTTTGCTACCCACTCTTTTACGGGGACGGCTTTGTGCTGGTGGGACAATATTGTCTAGGCCGAGGGTAGCAGGGCCATAGGGTGGATGAAGTGGGCTGAGTTAAAAAGGATGGTGATCGAGGAGTTCAGTCCTCGTCGGGAAATGGACAGAGTTGAGAGAGAGTTCCTGCAGTTGGAGGCGGGGACGATGACCCACCAACAATACACCACCAAGTTTAACGATATGGCGCGGTTGTTGCCAGAACAAGTGACGCCGGTGTCTCGAAAGATCAACCGGTATATTCAGGGGTTGCCAGCTGAAATTCGTTGGCATTTGATTTCTGCCCGACCGAGCACTTTCAGGTCGGCAGTGAATTTGGCGGGAAGGTTATACGATGAACGGGCTGCGTTGGTAAAGGCTGAGGGTAGCAAGAAGGAAGGTGGAGAGAGAAACTGGCGGGGAAAGAGGTTTAGTCGAGGTGATACTTCGACGAGTAATAAGAAGACGCGGGTGGATGACCGCCGTGTGGTCACGTCAAGTTCAGGAGGAAAGAAGTGTGGTAAATGCGGGAGAGAACACGGTGGGGAATGCAGATTGGGGATGAATGTATGTTTCAGGTGTGGTTAACCTGGCCACATTGCTAGAGACTGTAAGAAGCCTAGGGCGGAGGCTTCAGGGGTAAAGAAGACGGGGAGTGAAGGTCCGAGAGCAAGCGCCAGGGCATTCACAATGACGCAAGAAGAGGCTAGGACGGACCCCGATGTAGTGTCCGGTACGTTTCTGGTGAACCAAACTTTAGCCTCAGTATTATTTGATTCGGGTGCCAGTAGGAGTTTTATTTCTGCTGCTTTCTATGCCAAATTGCCCGTTACTAGTAGACCGGTGGATATACCGTTTGATGTAGAGACCGCTATAGGTAAAACTACCAGGATTTCCGAGGTGATAGAGGGCTGTGATGTAGAATTAGAGGGCCATAAATTTCCGGTTAAACCATTTGCGATGATTTTGGGTGGTTTTGATTTAGTGCTCGGAATGGATTGGTTGGCGGACTTTGAGGCGAATATAGTGTGTCGAAAGAAGATGATCTGTTTGACAGCGCCTGACGGAAGTTCGGTAACTGTTTATGGGGATCGGGTCACGATAATTCCGAAGGTGCTCTCTATGGCGGTGGCGGGAAAATGTATGAGGCGGGGATGTAGCACCTTCTTATGTTATGTAAAGGATGTAGAAACGCCGACACCACAACTATCCGACGTTCCGGTTGTGCGTGAGTTTCCAGACGTGTTCCCGGATGACCTATCGGGATTGCCACCTGACAGAGAGGTCGAGTTCCAGATTGACCTGATACCGGGCGCCCAACCTGTTGCCAAAGCGCCGTATCGATTGGCTCCGACGGAAATGAAAGAGTTGATGGAGCAGTTACAAGAGTTGTTGGATAAGGGGTTTATTAGACCGAGTATCTCACCTTGGGGTGCTCCGGTCCTGTTTGTAAAGAAGAAGGACGGTAGTATGAGAATGTGCATCGACTACCGCGAGCTGAATAAGTTGACGGTAAAGAACAGATACCCCTTGCCGAGGATCGACGACTTGTTTGATCAACTTCAGGGTGCTAGTTGGTTTTCGCGAATAGATCTTCGATTAGGCTACCATCAACTGAAGGTGAAGGAGCAGGATATCCCTAAAACAGCTTTACGTACGCGCTACGGTCACTATGAGTTCCTCGTCATGTCTTTTGGTTTGACCAATGCGCCAGCTGCTTTTATGGATCTGATGAACAGGGTGTGCCGACCAATGTTGGATAAATCAGTGATCGTGTTCATCGATGATATCTTGATTTATTCGAGGAGCGAAGAAGAGCATGCCGGTCACATCCGGGAGGTGTTGGAGACTCTGAGAATGGAGAAGCTGTATGCTAAGTTCTCCAAATGTGCTTTCTGGCTACGCGAAGTTCAATTCTTGGGTCACGTGGTAAATCCGGATGGAATTATGGTTGATCCGGCAAAGGTGGAAGCGGTGATGCAATGGAAGTCTCCAAAGACGCCATCTGAGATCCGAAGTTTCTTGGGTCTGGCGGGCTACTACCGAAGGTTTATCCAAGACTTTTCAAAAATCGCTTCTCCACTAACCAAGTTGACCCGGAAAGACGTGAAATTTATATGGGGTCAAGCTCAAGAAAAGGCGTTTGAAGAACTGAAGACAAGATTGACCCAAGCTCCAGTTCTGTCATTACCCGAGGGAAGCGAAGATTTAGTGGTTTATTCTGATGCTTCTTATTCGGGGTTGGGATGCGTGTTGATGCAGAGGGGAAAAGTTATAGCTTATGCATCCCGGTAGTTGAAAGTCCATGAGGTTAATTACCCTACTCATGACTTGGAGCTAGCAGCTGTGGTCTTTGCATTGAAGATTTGGAGGCACTACCTCTATGGAACGAAGTGCACCATTTTCACAGACCACAAGAGCTTGAAGTACTTCTTCGAGCAAAAAGATCTGAATATGAGGCAATGGCGATGGTTGGAGCTTATAAAGGATTATGATTGTGAGATCCATTACCATCCGGGCAAAGCCAACGTGGTGGCGGATGCCCTTAGCCGAAAAGAGAGGCCCGAGCCAATTCGAGTGAAGGCGTACCAGCTAATCATGACCTCCGACGTGATGAAACAGGTCAGAGAGTTCCAAGATGAGGCTTTGAAAGACGAACATCTTAACTCTGAACGAATAAGAGGTCTGGTCGCGGAGTTGGGTGAGAACACGACGGGTGTTAGAACCCGATTTGGGCGTATGTGGATTCCTCGTCTTGGGGATCTGCGAATGAGGATTATGGATGAAGCTCATAAATCTCGATACTCCATTCATCCTGGTGCCACCAAGATGTACCAAGACATGAAGAAAGATTTTTGGTGGCCGGGTATGAAACGTGACGTGGTGGAGTATGTGAGTAAGTGCCTTACTTGTCTGCAAGTGAAGGCCGAGCACCAGAAGCCATATGGAAAGATTCAACCCTTGGATATCCCGGAATGGAAGTGGGAACACATCACCATGGATTTTATCACAAAGCTGCCACGTACCCCGAAAGGGTATGATACTATATGGGTGGTTGTGGATCGTCTGACAAAGAGCGCTCACTTCTTACCGATACGCGAGACATATTCATCCGAAAGGTTGGCTGATCTTTTCATCAAGGAGATTGTGACTCGTCATGGTGTACCGGTGTCGATTGTGTCAGATCACGACACTCGGTTTACATCCAAGAATTGGAAGAAATTCCACGATGCTATGGGGACGAGGTTACATATTAGCACGACTTATCATCCTCAAACTGATGGTCAGTCTGAAAGGACCATTCAGACTTTGGAGGACATGCTTCGGGCATGTGTTATTGACTTCGGGGGAAGTTGGGATGACCACCTACCGTTAGCTGAATTCTCGTACAACAACAGCTATCATGCCAGTATTGGTATGCCACCCTATGAGATGCTATACGGTAGGAGATGCAGGACACCCGTCTGTTGGGGTGATATTGGTCAGAAAGAGTTGGGAAGCATCGAAGTGATCGAGGCTACGACTGAGAAGCTTGAAAAGATCAAAGCTTATATGAAAGCAGCCAAAGACAGACAGAAGTCGTATGCTGACAAACGACGCAGGCCGATTGAGTTCCAGGTGGGAGATCGGGTTATGTTGAAGGTCTCGCCTTGGAAAGGAATCATCCGATTCCGGAAGCGGGGTAAGTTGAGCCCGTGGTATATAGGCCCTTTCCGAATTGTTGCTCGAGTAGGGGAGATGGCCTATAGGTTGGATCTACCAGATGAGTTAAGTGGAATTCACCCGACCTTCCACGTATCTCATCTTAGAAAATGTTTGGTCGATGAGGATCTGATCGTTCCCCTGGAAGATATTGAAGTAGACGAACGGCTCAACTATGTAGAGCAACCAGTGGAGATCATCGATCGCAAAGAGAAGAGGTTAAGAAATAAAGTGGTTCCCCTTGTGCGTGTACAGTGGCGGCACAGGAAGGGATCCGAGTCCACGTGGGAAACCGAAGAAGAAATGAGGCAGCATTACCCACGGTTGTTAGAGGAATAACAGGTTTCGGGGACGAAACCTAAATAAGGGAGGTGGACTTGTAACGCCCGGAAGTTTGACTTTTTGGTAGGTTATGCGACTGAGCCTCAGTCGCATGGAATTGATGCGACTGGAGGTTCGATCGCATGCTATTCGGCCGATTGAAGCTCAACCGTACGATTAGAGTTCAATCGCCCGACTGAAGGTTCAACCGCATGAAGCTCATGCGACTGGGGTCCAGTCGCATGGTGTTCATGCGACTGAAGGTCCAGTCGCCCCTGGACTTTGGGCGACTGAGCTGTAGGTATAAAAGAGGAGCAGCTCTCTTCTCCTTCCCAACACTTACATTTTTCAGTCGGGAAAGAACAGAGAGCGATAGAGCAGAGGAGGAAAAGAGAGAACGGGGTGATTCAGGCTCGGATTTTGTCAAGAAGCTAGTCAAGTCGAAGCTCTTCAACTCCAACCTGATAATGTGAGTTCTAGGACCCCTCATTTACATGTTTTCAAACGATTTTAGGGCTGGAACACATCTAAACCCTAGTTTTGTAAAAGTGTATAGTTGACCCATTTGGGTGAAATCTTGATAATGTGTTTAAAGTATGATTTAGGACCTACACATGTTTATATGATGTCCTAGTATGATTCTCTAAGGTTTGGGAGGGTTAATCTGGGTTTGAATGGAGTTTAGAAGGGTTTTTCAGCTGAGTGTCGCGGCTGCTGCTCGTGATGAACTTCAGTCGCTGCCCAGTTAGGGCTATGTGACTGAAGGGCCAGTCGCACGATTGAGAAAGGACTGATGTTCAATCGTACGATTGAGGCTCAGTCGTACGATTGGAGCTCAGTCGCAAGACAGGCCATGCGACTGAGGGTTCAGTCGCATAGATCCATTCGCCTAATAGTACAGACGTACGACTGAGGGTTCAGTCGCATAGATCCATTCGCCTAATAGTATAGACGTACGACTGAGGGTTCAGTCGCATAGACCCATTCGCCTAATAGTACAGACGCACGACTGAGGGTTCAGTCGCATAGATGCCCATTCGCATGACTCAGTCGCATGGAGGCCATGCGACTGGAGTGTGTTCAATCGCCCAAATAGGGCTGATGTGAATGTGGAGAGAAGTGTATGTATGATGTATGTGGGCTAAGTATGATGTAGCCTTATATGATAGTAATGACTGATGATTTGTAAATATCAATGTTCCTCGATTTGATGCATGTTTACCTTTCCACAGTCTTACATGTTATCACTAATAGATGAAATGAAAGTATTATGTAAAGTACAGTTAAAGAGTAATAAAGAAAGTGAAGGAACATTAATGAAAGTTAACAAGTCTTGCAAGCATATAGGAGTTACACGACTGTGTGTCGTTAGCTCAACTGTGTTGCGGGCTAGCTACCCATTGACGCACACAGGGTCAATCAATTGAGATTGGCAGGACCTTTGTGGCGTGCCCCGGATGATCGGGTCGGCCTTGTATATAGTACACATAGCCCTTTCGAGGGAATACAGTTGACCCTTCGGGGGATACACATAGCCCTTTTGAGGGAATACAGTTGACCCTTAGGGGATACACATAGCCCTTTCGAGGGAATACAGTTGACCCTTCGGGGGTACACATAGCCCTTTCGAGGGAACACAGTTGACCCTTCGGGGTATATAGATGGCCCGTCATCCGTTTCCCATCGCGCACATAGTTGGGGTATCGCCCACTGGTCCACATAGAAAGTGAAACATAAAGATAAAGTTTACAGACAAGGCATATAGTACAGAGAACGAACGTTATTTGTTCACACAATTGATGCGTGCTCGCATATAAAGTACAGTATAGTATAATACAGAAAAGAGTATTTTTAAATACTACCTATAAAACTAGAACTCACTCAGCAATGCTGACTTTTTATGTGTTTCCAGTTGGCAGGTAGGGTTGCTGAGGATGGCACGAGGCGGCTACTCAGCTCTTTTGGGATGGTATTCTCCTTTTGATAATGCTACCCGCACTGGAAGTGGGGGTGCATAATACATGCAACAAAGTATGTTGCATGAGAGTGTCAAGAGTTCCTTAAGACTTCCGATGTACGGGAGCACTTAAGGAATATTCTTTATGATGAAGAATTTTTATGTTCTTATATTAGAGGTCATTGTTTATGACCATTTTGTACACAGAAAAGATGAAATCTTTTGTAATAGTGCTTTTGTGATGTAATGCAACATTAGATGTTTTGTAAATGACGTACGTTGTATTAAATGGCAAAAGTACTTATAGTAAAAAAGAAAAGTTATCTCGAATGTTTCCGCTGCATTGTTTTATTTAAATATATGCGATGAAAGACCAACTGTAAGGTTCCCGGGAACGGGGCCTTACAAAATCAACTGATGTTTCAGCAAGTGAGAAAAAGAACTATAAAAAGAAGGCTGAATCTGAAGAAAATTCAGAAAAATATTGTAAATGGTGTGATATGAAGAATCACAATACTGATGAATGCTATTTCAGCAGCTATTGTTCCATTTGCAATATGAACAATCACATGACTGCTGATTGTTTTTTCAACAAACACTGTGCCATATGTGACAAAAATAACTATTCCACTCAGGAATGTTATTTTAATAAAAAGAACAAGAAAAAGAGCAAAAAGAAGTCACAAGATGCATCATCTGAATCAGATTCTCAATCCTCAGTAAGTGACAAGAAGACAAAAATTCAGAAAGAACAACAAAAGTCAAAGAAAAGATCATCTGCTGCGGACAAGACTTTGAAGAAGAAAACACCAACACAGTCTAAAACACCTCACAAAAAGGTGGATTTGTCTGATAAACAGACTGAAGCAGTTGATGGTTTCTTTGATAACTTTGCAAAAGGAACTCCTGTGCCTCAATCAAAGCTGAAAGATGAAGAAACTTTCAAAATTCAAGGCTCCTCCTCAAAGTTAAAATATCAACCAAAACAAACTACGTTGAAGAAAGACTCAGATAAGCATGAAGACATTCAAAAACCTGAATCATCTTCAACAGAATCATCCTCACCACCATCAAATCAAAAAGAAACAACTAATACTGAAACTTCAAGATTAATTCATGAAGGAGTAACTATTGTTGACACATCTGGCAAACCCAAGACAATTAAGCCTTGGGTTGTCAATTCTAACTAATTTCTTTTTATGTGCAGGAACAATCATGGAGAGCTAACAACAAGTGGTATGTTGACAGTGGTTGTTCCAGACATATGACAGGCAACTGTGCACTTCTCCATGACTTCAAACATAAACATGCCTCTTATGTGGCATTTGGTGGGGATAAGAAGGGAGGTAAAATTGTTGGTGAGGGAATGGTAACAAATGGTGTTTTAACATTTGAAAAAGTAAATTACTGTGAAAATTTGCAGTATAATTTACTTAGTGTTTCCCAAATCTATGATCAAAATTACTTAACACTACTTGATAACACTAACTGTTACATTCTTAAGCTAGGGTTTACAGTTCCAGCAGACTGGATCCTTCTTAAAGCAGCAAGAAAAGGCAACACATATGTCTTGGATATGAATAACACATCACTCACAAATCATGAGACATGCATGCTATCTAAATCTTCAGAAGATGAATCTTAACTGTAGCATAGAAGGCTTGTCCATTCCAACACGAAGAACATGAATAAATTGGTGAAAAATGACTTAGTCATTGGATTACCAAAGAAAGAATTTCATTGTTCTAATCATTGTTCTTCATGTTACAAAGGAAAACAACACAGAGTGTCTCATAAATCCAAAACAATCAACACTAGCACTACACCACTCAAATTGCTTCACATGGACCTCTTTGGTCCAACCAATGTGCTGAGCATTGGAAAAAGGCAATATTGTTTGGTGATAGTAGATGATTTCACCAGATTCACATGGGTCTTTTTCTTAAAACATAAGAGTGAAACATCTGAAACATTAATGGACTTTGTGATCAAGATTGAGAATCAACTTGATTTAAAAGTTAAAATTTTTAGGAGTGATAATGGAACTGAATTTGTTAATGCTGAATTGGATTCTTTTTACAGGAATAAAAGGATAGCTAGACAATTCAGTGCACCAAGAACTCCACAACAAAACGGAGTGGCTGAAAGAAGGAATAGAACACTCATAGAAGCAGCCAGAACAATGCTAGCTGATTCTCAGCTGCCCATAACCTTCTGGGCAGAAGCTGTGAATACAGCTTGCAATGTTCAAAATAGAACATTAATTGTCAAAGAACATAATAAAACCCCCCCCTATGAGCTCTTATTTAAAAGAAAACCTTTTATAGGATATCTTAGAGCTTTTGGGTGTCATGTGTCTGTTTTGAATACTAAAGAACAATTGGGCAAATTTTCTGAAAAAGCCTATGATGGTTTCTTTGTTGGATATTCATCCACTTCTAAATCATATAGGGTCTATATTCCAGAACATAACATAGTTCAAGAGACTCCCAATGTTTCTTTTGATGAATCCATGTTTACTACAAATGTAAAAGGATCATCTTGGTTATTAGATATAAATGCATTAACTGAATCATTTAACACTAGTTATCTGATTAATGCAGGTGCTACGGATACTTGCTATCCATTTGTGCCTCCAAGTTTGAATGAAGTGCACCTGACAGCTGACCCACCACGGGCATAACTTTCAACTGCACCTCAGCAAGAATCAAGTCAGCAGCATGAAGTTACATCAGTACATACATCCGCAGATGCATCAGTATCTGCAGATGTAAGTCCTGCCTCAGCTCCTGAACTAAGGGATAAAGAGGAGGTGTTGAATCAACAAACCATGCCTGCAACTCAACAATGTTCATCCGTGGATGGTGTTGTAACTCCTACAGAAGTACAAAATGCCTCCGTAGATGTTGCAGTTACTCCTGCGGAAGAACAAAATGCTTCCGTAGAACTTCCTGCGGAAGAAGACAACCCAGCAGCAACTGACACACAAGCTGATCCTAATGACCATGAGCCTTTTGATTACTTCATAGACTCCACTTCTCAGCTGACTCCATCTGCTTCAATGGGTTTCTCCAACTTAGAATCCACAGTTCCAGACAATATCATTGGAGACCTGAATGCAAGAACTACAAGGAGCAAAGGAGGCGTGGCAAACATTTGTTTGTTCACCTGCTTTTTGTCACAAACAGTTCCTGCAAACATTACAGCTTCTCTAAAGGACAACAGTTGGGTTGAGGCTATGCAAGAAGAACTTCAACAATTCAGAAAACAGAAGGTGTGGAATCTGGTAGACCTGCCTCAAGGTCAACATCCAAATGGAACAAGGTGGCTATTCAAAAACAAGCTGGATGACAGGGGTATAATCGTGAGAAACAAAGCTAGGCTTATTGCTCAAGGATATACTCAAGAAGAAGGGATAGACTATGATGAAGTTTTTGCCCCAGTTGCAAGAATTGAAGCTATAAGGGTCTTCCTAGCTTATGCCTCCTTCAAGAAGTTCACAGTCTATCAAATGGATGTGAAGTGTGCTTTCCTTTATGGGAAAATTGATGAAGAAGTCTATGTGGCTCAACCCCCTGGATTTGAAGACCCTGATTATCCACATAGAGTATACAAGCTTGACAAAGCTTTGTATGGTCTTCATCAAGCACCCAGATAGTGGTATGACACATTGTCATCCTTCCTACTGAAGAATGGCTACAAGAGAGGAACAATTGATCAAACACTCTTCCTTAAACATGAACATCAAGATCTTTTGGTGGTTCAAATATATGTTGATGACATAATATTTGGATCAACCAACAAGAAACTGTGTCAAAGCTTTGAAGACTTAATGAAATCTGAATTTCAGATGAGCTCCATGGGAGAATTAACATTCTTCCTTGGCTTACAAGTTCATCAGAAAACAGATGGCATTTTTATCAATCAAGAAAAGTACATTCATCAAATTCTGAAGAAGTACAATCTTGCTGATTCAACTTCATGCAAGACACCAGCCTCAACAATAGACAAGATTGTGCCTGACACTGCTGGAAAATCAGTAGATCAAAGATTGTATAGATCAATGATCGGTTCTTTAATGTACTTAACTGCCAGTATATCTGACATAATGTTTGCTGTCTGTGTTTGTGCCAGGTATCAATCAGACCCAAAGGAGTCCCATCTGAATGCTGTGAAGAGGATTTTCAGATATCTGAAAGGCAAACCTGCATTAGGACTGTGGTATCCCAAAGATGGAGATTTCAGCCTCTACTCCTATTCAGATAGTGACTATGGAGGGTGCAACAACAACAGAAAATCCACAACTGGTGGATGTCAGTTTCTAGGACCAAGACTTGTTTCTTGGCAGTGCAAGAAGCAAACCAATGTATCCGTGTCCACAGCTGAAGCTGAGTACATAGCTGCTTCAGCTGGTTGCTCTCAAGTACTTTGGTTGCAAAACCAATTACTTGATTATGGTTACAATTTCCTTCAAACACCAATTCATATTGATAATTCAGCTGCTATGTTTATTACTGCTAACCCAGTTCAACATAGTAAAACAAAACACATTGAAATCAGATACCATTTTCTGAGAGACTGCTCAGAAAAGGGTCTAATCAAGTTAGTCAAAGTAGACACAACCAATCAGCTTGCTGATTTGTTCACTAAAGCATTTGATTCTGTTAGATTTAATTTTCTGATAGAATCTTTGGGGATGATTAACTTAGAGTAACTCAACAAAAGCATATGACTGACTTTGTGTAGAGTAATAGTTAGGGATGATTTAAGTATCTGCTAGAACATCTGTGCATGCATTATATTTGGGAAATGATAGTAGACTATGCTTGTTTGTTAAACAAACACTCAACCTGACTTGTACATTCTGATATGTGAGTAGGTTCATCTTGAGTGGAAACACAGCTAAGAGCATGCAAAACTAAGAGCAACAGGTAACTATCTGTGGGTATTCCATTTGAGAATCAGGAAGGTATGTTATCTCCTGATGAGATCAAATCACTTACACAACGCACACTATGTAAAATACTTTATAATCTTCTATCTTTGCAAAATCATTTTCCCTCTGTTTTGTGTGAACAAAGACCTGGGAATTTGATAAAAAAGTGTGATCTTCATTCTCCCTCTGTTTTGTGTCAACAAAGACCTGGGTTAAGTTCACCTCTGTTTTACGAAAGTAAAGACCTGGTGACTATGAAGATCATCTCTCAGCTCTTAAAAAATCACTTGTGATCAATTGTACATCAATTCAAAGAGCTTTAACATCAAAGCATATATGAGACTGTAATTTGTCTCGAGATAGAACTTATAACTTAATGTACATAGTCATTAAGTGTGAAATGTAGTGATTTGCCTCACCTACGGAGGACATACTCTAATGACAATTGAATAAGGAACTCATGATAGTTACCGATTAACAAACTTCAAAACATTATAAATAGCATGCCTAGTTGATACATTACTCATGTATGAATTTCAGTGGATCTATATACTTACAATCAAGTGTGTATTGAATCAACTAATCAACATCAGCAGAAGCCAAGTCATAGTATGATCCCTCTATGTATATATGCATGCACGTAATTGTTTAAGCCAGATGTTTAATTGTCCTCTTAACTGAATTTCTCTCACTTAGACTGTCATATGCCTGTCATGCCTGTTTACAACTTAAATTTCTGATGAATGAAACAGTTTACCATTAATCATAAATTTAGGGGGAGTAGTTCATGCATGAAAACAATAAAAAGCTGTTAATTGATTTAATTTACTTTCAAGGAATTGGAACTTGAGCACTAACGTGAATGCAGGATATAGGACTCTTGCTTTCTTGTACTTAATTGCCACGCAAATAAAGTCAACAATGTCCAACATCAATAATTGATTCTACTCAGTAGACATCATACATTTAAATTAAAGTTTTTTAACAGAACTTTAAGTTCCATAGAAGTTTCAGTAATACTTCTCATCCGTAGAAGTAACAGTGAAATTTCTGGATCCGCAGAAGTCTCAGTAATACCTCTCATCCATAGAAGTATTGTGTGATTTCTGATTCAGCAGCACATGCATTGTATGAGCTAAGGCATCCGCAGATGTCAAAACATCCGCAGATGTTAAGGTTCCGCAGATGTTCTGCGGAAGAAGAAATGCATTCGAAATAAACTTAGTATATGGACGGATAAATGGAAAGTGGGCCCAACATAATTAATAAAAGAAATTAATATGTTCGGTTATAAATAAGGTGTCTGACTCAGAATTCATTAATCAATTTTTCAGAACACTTTTTCAGTTTTAACCTAGAAAATCGCCCACTTTCCCCCTCATTCAAACTTTCAAAAATCCGTCCTAAGAAAACATAATCAACATTATCCAGTAATTGATTACTGATATTGCGAAGGTAAATCATGTTCTAAACATCAGTACGAAACTGGTTAATCGATTATTGCCATTAAAACGATTCAACTTCATGAATGCTAACTCGATTTTCGTTGTTTACAGATGGCAAACAGGTTCGCAAAAGAACACAATGTGTGCGCGTTCTTAAATGCTGATGATTCTGCGGCTGAAGGATGTCGAGATATCATAAGATATCTTCGGCGATCCAGGCTCTATTACGCCTTAACGGCAGAGCCTATGATCCATCAGGCACACATAATCGACTTTTGGAACTCAGCACGGGTTGAACAACAAGGTGATGAAGAAGTGATTGCTGCTGAGATACTGAATGAGCATATTCGAATCCATGAAAGCACAATCCGAAGATGTCTGGAATTGGGTGACAGAGAGATAGGGCACCCAGATGTATTCGAGAATGAATACATTGAGAAGGTGTTCAACCTGATGGGGCACAATGGAGATTATGAGAAAGGGGAGATAAAGAAGGGTAGGTTGTGCAAACCTTATCGATTCCTATGCCATACCTACCTGAAGTGCATATCCAACAGGAAGTCGGGGCTCGACAGATTTTCTCGGCACATATCATCTGGAATCATTGGTATATTCGAGGGAAGAACGTATAACTACTCCAAGTACATCTTTAACTGTCTAAGTGAACAAGTCAAACTTCAGCGGAATGATAAGATGTACATGTTCCCTAGATTTCTACAACTAGTGATCAACTCTGAACTTCCAAGGCTGGACAGAGTTGGAGAAGTGTTTGTGCAAGCACACTTGGGCAAATCAGTGCTGAACAAACTAAGTGGGAAGTACCAGGGTGAGGACATGCCCATGTTCGCACATGTGGTGGATGCTTAAGCAGACTTATCACAAGAATTGGTTTGGGTAGATGAAGCAGAGTCATCTGGTGAATCTGTTCAAGCTTCTCACTCACCAAGTCAAACACCACCACTCCAACATCACTCACCAATCCAAACTCCACCACTCCAACATCAATCACCTAGCCAAACACCCCCTCATCAATCACAATCACAAGCCAGCATCAACACCCAACCAATATCACCAATTCATCACCATGAATCTCCACTGCTGATATCCTCATCTTCCACCAAAAACACTCAGCCAATCTCTCCAGTACAACAACAATCACCATCACCTTCTCATTCATCCTCACATCACACTCAACCTTTCTCTCCACTACAAATCCAATCCCCTGCACAACCACCACCAGAATCACCAAAACATCCATCACTGGAAAGTGCTGGTACTGAACCTTTTGAGATAACTGAGTCTGTACACTCTGTACACTCAGGAGAGACTGAGTTACTATCTCAAGCCAGCACTGTTCCCGTCTCTCCTACACACACTGAAGAACAAGTGCCATCAGACAATACTGATCCCACATCTCCAATGATTAATAATCAAATTGATGAGCAAAGGGAAATACAAGATATTGCTAAGGATGTCATTGCTTATCATGAAGATGACCTAAGTGATAGTGACATTCCTGTGGCAAAAGCTTTTTGGTTGCTGAGTACAACAAGTTAGTACTCAAATCAAATAAGTGAAAGCAAAGAATGCAAGAGCTGAAAGGTATCATTCAAGAGAAAGATGAAGAGCTAATGAAGAAAGATGCAAGTCTGAAAAGGCTGAGAGATGATGCAATAAGTAACAATGAAGTGATTGATGCACTGTTGCAAACAGAACAAAAGTTGAAGGCATCCTTGAAACATGAGCAAAATGATAAACTTTAGCTGATCAAACAGAAAGATGAAGAGATAGAGAAGCTGAAAAAGAAGATTTCTGATCTGAAAAAAGGAGAGGCCCCAAGTGTTGAACTATCAAAACCTTCAGCTGAAGCTCCAAAGCAATTGATTATTTACTCCCGGAAAAGACAATACTTGGGTGCAATCAAAAAGAAATCTGATAAAGAAGCCTCCCCTAAAAGGCAAAAACTTCCATCTCCTGAACCTACTCCTTCAGTAGATGTCTCTACTGTGAAGGTATAATCCGGAGATGATGATGATAGTGAGAAAGAATGGGAGGAGCTGACCAGGATGGAGTCCCCCACTGATAAAAAGGGAGGAAAGGCCGATGACCTTCTAACCACAGCAGACATTATGGAAGAGAGGGCTGATTCAAGCATGTTCATGACCCTCATCAACCATGGTTTTCCTTATTACATGGTTGAGAGGATGAATTCTACTGAAATGAAGAATGTACTGAAAGAGTTCGAATTTGCAAGATTCATAATTCCAAACTGTGATTATGAAGCCTTCATTGTCTTTCAGTCATTAGAAAAGATCAAGAAAGACTTAGGCCACTGTGACACAGCCAAGCTTACCAAGTATAACATGACATGCTGGTTACAGGGCCACAACTACAAACCGCATGAGCTCAAAGGCAGATCTACTGGAGAACTGCGGAGGATGATGGAGCATGTGATGAAAGTGGAACTGGAAACTGGGGTTAAGTTCAGAACCACTGCTCCACATCCAAAAGAACAAAGCAAACTTGCTGCTGATCCAGTAACTGTTGAACCAAAAGATCAGCACAAGGAAAAAGAAAAACTGATCAGAGAGCCAAGGGCTGTAATCCTCGGAAAGGTATGGCCTCTGGGAACAACAGTTCGAGAAATTACTGAGAAGAAATCAACTCTCATTGAACTGTATGATCATATCACAACTCCCAGTTCTGTGGAAGAACACAGGATTATGGCCTGGAAATATGATCCAGACTGGGATTGTGCAGTAATAAAGAGGACATCTGGAAGAATTCAATACTTCCATGATGTGGAAGCTATGTTGAGTCTTCCGGAGCAAGACATCAGGGCTTTACAAAGCATCCCAATAACTAACTATCCAATCCATCTTAGGGGGAGAGACTTCTCTGCAGCTGTAAATGGTATGAAGACTAGATTTACTGATGATGTGCTCATACAAGCAAAGAAAGATGATAAGGAGCACAAAATATTCAAACAAAGCAAGAAAAGAAGAACAGCTGAAGTCTCATCTCTTGTAGATGCTGATATGCTAAAGAGAGTTGGATGTGACAAAAGCTCAGATACCATCAAAAGCTTCAAAGGAAATCAATTCACTTATCCCATCACAGAATGGGGATATGTTGAAAGAAATAAAGAGATGGTATTGCTGAGAAATGCTGATGGGAAGAAGGCTGAAAAGATAAGAATTTTCGATCCAGTAGAGATAAAGATGCTACATCCAAGCTACACATCATATCTACACGACAAATTCTTCCCAAAGCTATCAGATGAAAAAGCTCAGAATGATCTCTGCCTGTATGTACACATGATACAAGTTGTAGATAAACTGCATGCAAAGGCACACAAGAGAAGAAAGCATGAAGCTGGGCTGTTGAAGGGAACAACAATAGAAGAGGTGTCTGAGCTCAGAATCTCAGAAGAAGATGAGCTGGAAATTGTACATAATGATAGTGTAGTGGAAACACTCACTACTGAAGAAGATGTTTTGGGGCTGAGCTATGATACACTGAAGAAGATCAGTAAGATGAAGATCAAGTACAAGTACGATGATCAGAAGACTGCTGTATCTTACTTCTACAATAAGATGATTGCAAGAGTAATAGAACTTGCAGTTTTGAAGGACTGATTACAAGGAGCTAAGCCTAAGGGGGAGTATTGTTGGATCTAGAGTGTATAGGTCTAGATCATTTTGTATAGGCTTAGTACTTGAGTCAAGTCTTGTAATTAACACTTGTATATATATATATATATATATATATATATATATATATATATATGTGCATTGAATCTATAGGTTAACCCATATATGTGTGTGTTGATTTGTGACTGTTGACAGGGAGAAACAATATACTTGGAAGGATTCATGATATTGACCAAGTGTAAGAAACATCTACGGTTGAACATTATTCTTAATCCGTAGATATGTTTCTTACAAGACCAAATGACCAAGTAAAGACTCCTACGGAAGAAGGATTTCCTACGAAAGAACAAAAGTTCTGCGGAAGAGCAATTCATCTACGGAAGAACAAAAGTTCTGCGGACGACAATTCATCTACGGAAGAACAAAAGTTCTACGGACGACAAGACTCCTGCGGAAGAACATTATACTTGTGCGATTGCAAATACCAAGAAGTCAAACAAGTCAACACAATCAATAACAAATCCCAAGAGATTCGGTGTTTCCTAAGCCGACTCAAACCATCTATAAATATGAGTCCTATGTTTCACATCTCGGTGAACACAATCAATCAATATTACGGCTGTCAAGAGTTACATCATTGTACAACCCTAATCGCCGTCACATCAACATCAACATTATTCGATTCACTGAATTTGTTGTTCATAGTTATTCATTATTATTCTTTTGTAATCATTACTTGATAGTTAATGAAATACGTTTGAATAATTATTGAGTTCGCAGTTATTGTGTTTCTGTGGTTGTGTTCATCATTAATCATTAAAACAATTAAACGTCATTTAATGATAATTCCGCAATCATTGAATTGATATATTTTAATACTGATAATTCCTGAATTGAGATCCTAGGATTCACAACTTTTAATGACAACAACCTCCAATAACATTTACTAAAGTAAAAAATCTAAGTCATCAATCATTTAGAAGGACGGGAAATCAACAATAAACACTAAAAAAATACACGTACATACTTTATAAACTACTCACACCAACAAATAATGAAAAATCAATAAGGAACACAAATTTGGAGATTACCTGTGATTCTTTGAATTATTTATATAACTATAAAAACAAGAAAATAAACTATGAGTCGTTAATCACACAACAACATAAGCTATAAATTCAAAGAGCGACGAAATATAAAAAATAAATTAAGGATTTTAATCTTACCATCATTGTTTGCTCGAGTTCAAGGGGTTTCAATGGTGTGTGAGATGTTGTAGGTGGTGAAGATGACTGGTATTGGGCTATCAAATAGAGGGGGATGATGGATTCAATAGTATTGAACATAAGAGGAGCGGGGTTCACTGATTTACCCAACGGTTCGATATCTTTTAATTTTATTTTTCATATAAAAAATTTATTATTTTATTTGTTTAATATATCAGATGTGGAAAGAAAATGAAAAAAATACACCTCATGTGAGAGATACATAACTGAGTTAACACTATATTTAACCGAAAGTTAGTGTAAATGACAATAGATGTACACATATTAAAAAAAATATTAGATGTAATTATTAAAATTAAATGATATACCATGTAATTTTTTGTATTAATAAATGACACAATTTGTAATTTACTCCAAATTCTAACAAGTCCAATAACTAGAGGGTCAACAAACCCTTAATCCGTCCATTTGATTTGGTTGTTCCCGTATAGCTTTCAAGTGATTCATAAATTTGTTACTCCTTGACTTTGACTATTCTTGACACGGTCAAACATGAAACAAATTAGAAAACTCTAGTCTTTCTAGATCGATTATTCTAAGGTAAATTCGAAGAATTGCATTGTTTCTAAGGGGCTGTTTGATAAAACTGACTGGGTAAGATCTGACTGAGTCGGAAGCTGACCCAGTAAGAAGTTCTGACTGAGTCTGCATCTGACTGAAACTTGTCTGTTTGATTTTGTATCTGACTGACTCTGCTGATTATTATTATTATTATTATTATTATTATTATTATTATTATTATTATTATTATTATTATTATTATTATTATTATTATTATTATTATTATTATTATAATTATTATATATTATTATTATTATTATTATTATTATTATTATTATTATTATTATTATTATTATTATTATTATTATTATTATTATTATTATTATTATTATTAATACACACACACACAAATTCATATCTCCTCTTCCTCTCTTCTTCCCCACACACACACACACACAAACAGACGCACACTCTTCACCCAAAATTCATATCTCCTCTTCCTCTCTTCTTCCTTTCTTCTCTGCCTCTCTCTCGAACTCTCGATTCTCTCTCAGTGCTCACAATCGCCCGACAATGATTCGATGATGATGATGATTTGGGGTTTTAATCGTTCGCCATCGATGGTGGGTGGATGGGGGTTCGCCGTCGTCGGAGGTGCCGCCGGATGGTGGTGCCGAGGATGGGTGTTCGCCATCGATGGTGGGTGGAGAGGCCGAAGAAGGTGGGTTGATGTGGTGCCGTCGGATGGAGGTGCCGAAGGTGGGTGGAGAGGCCGAAGGTGGGTCGATGGGATCGATCTGCCCGATGGGGGCGATGGGGGCGATGGGGGCGATGAGATCGATCTGCTCGATGGGATCAAACGGGCGATGGGATCGATCTGCTCGGTCAGATCCCATGGAATTAAAGTCCCGGTCAGTTGCTGAGACCGGGTCAGCACCGAGTCAGCTGCACATCAAACGGGCTGACCGGGCTGACCGAGTCCGCCGGGTCAGGGTCAGCCCAGTCAGCGGAAATCAAACGGGGCCTAAGTCCTTGAAAAAGTATGGGGTGATTTTTTAGTTATTATTTGATGATTGACATGTGATACCTTATATCTTGTAGTTTTCGGTTATCTAAAGTAAAAATTAAAGGTTTAGAGTCAAGAAATATCATCAATTGCACACGACGAACAGGGTTTAAGAAGAATAAGATAACGAAAAATCTGACCCAACCATAAAAATCTACACTCAATAAACCTTTTCTTTTTTTTCCTCATGTGTAACAGAAAAACATACAAGATAAAAAATATAATAAATGTCATTATTATATAAAAAACACAATAAAAAATAAAAAATTCCTAAATTGTCTATTTGACCCCTTTTGAGCCTCAAACGTCTATTTAACTAATCTAATCTAAAAAATTTCTATATTTTAAATAGGTTTGTACGAACCTTAAATAGGATCGTTCGACCGTGTTGCAAGTTCAATCGAACTTATTTATAAAGAGGTTCACTCGAATTTAAGATAGGTTCAGTCAAACTTTTAATAGATTCGGTCAAACTTTATATAGGTTCGATCAACAGTATTTTGAATATGTGGAGAAATCATGTTCATCAAATGAAAGTTTAAAGACAATATTTTAGAGGCGAAGACAACTCCGTTGGATGAGGAAAGTTTTAGAAATGATCTAGTTAATGGAGGCAAATCATAAGGATATTTTGAAAAAAAATCTTGATTATATGAACGTTTTGAGAATTATTATTTAGAAAATAATTTTGAAAGGTCAAAAACACTAAAAGTGCAAAATTTTAATGTGATAAAATACTTTTCTTACATTTCTACATCTTTTACAAAAAAACAACTTTGAACAGAACATAAAAAAGATCAAAATTGACTTTTTTTTTTCATTCTCCCTATAAACATTTAACATGATGAACGAATATCTGCAACTACATAATCGCTCCGATTCTCTCTCCCCATCTTTAATCAAGAATCAACATCCAATTATCCAATGCCTCCATCCGATCACAATAATATTATTCTCATCACCACCACTATAATATTATTATTCTCATCAATCATCCAATCATCATCATCTCTAAAGGTCTGTTAATTCATTCATTCTTCAATTCAATTCAATCTCATCACTTATCCCCAATTCCCACTGCTGATTCTTGGACAATTTCATACCAGATTGGCGAAACATGCTCTACGGACGACAACAAATGCGACCCCGGGTTGCGGTGTGGAACGTGCCCCGCGAGCGGGAATACCCGCCCGCGGTGCACGCGTGTCCAACCTATCAACCCGATGTCGAAGGTTGGTGGTTTATATTTTATGAACTATTTTTTTATTTGTGTTTGGTGAGTTGGAAGTAATTGGTTTTGTGTGTGTGGAGTAGGTTAACGGTTTACCGTTTAATCGGTATTCGTGGTTGACGACGCATAATTCGTTTGCGCTTTCAGGCTCGAAATCGCCTAGCGGGTCCCCGGTCCTCGGGCCGGCAAACCAGGAGGACGACGTTGCGACGCAACTGCGCGTAAGTATGATTTTATTTCTGGTTTGTTATCGGTTTTTATGTGAAAAACTTTTGTTATATTTGTTTTTCTGATTGCACGTTGTTAGAAATAAAGATTTTGTAGTTTTTAATGCGTTATGTACAAGTGTTGATGCGCAGTCGAAGCGGTTACATGATGGTTTTGTTCTTGAAAATTCATAAATCTTTATTGCATGGTAGCATATTGATTATATTATATTACTTGTAATCTATATATGTATGAACATACGATGAAAAATGTTTACAAATTGTGTTTTCAACGGTTGTAAAGTCAAGAAATGTTATGGAATCGGTTATACTTGTTCAAATATGCGTCACGTACTAGAAGAAAATTTAGTAAAATGGTTTTGAAATGTAAAGGTGGTTCAACAAAACTGATAAACAACAAAAAAAATATCTTTTTATAATAATTCAGGTTTTATCTACCGTCTCGAGATTGAACCCGAGTCACTTCTTGAATCCCTGGTCTCAAAAACGAACTCGACCCAAACTGGCGATCGACCATCTTGTGAGAATGGTTTCTTTAACCGCGGTGGTTATTTAAGATGTTTACGTACAAAAGTTTTGAGGTTAGGTAGTTTATTAGGTTTAAATATCAATTGATCATTTTCTTGTTTGTCAGCATATAATATAAAACCATGTTAGTTCGTCATCGTTGATTTGTCTTGGCTGCTAGATGGTTAATTAATATTATCCAACTTTAGGTAGTTAATATTTTTATAAAAATTAATACAAAAAGAAAAAGAGAACGTACCATATGAACATTAGATCATGCAATTTGACTTCTTTTTCATCTATGTAGAATGGAGTTCGAGGGCTAATGTTGGACATGTATGACTTCAATAACGACATCTGGATGTGTCATTCCTTTGGTGGTAGATGCTATAATATAACAGCATATGTAAGCGTTCATTTCAGAATCAATAATAATATGTATCAGCAAATAAACCGTTTGTTTGAAGATTTACGCAACTTGTGTAACTTCTCTTTGTTGTTTTACTTGTAGCAACCAGCCATCAATGTGCTAAGAGAAATTCAAAAGTTTTTAGAAGCAAATCCGACCGAAATCATCACCATTTTCATCGAGGATTATGTGACATCCCCGGATGGATTGACCAGAGTTTTCAGTGCATCTGGGCTCACTAGATACATGTTTCCTTTGAGTCGGATGCCCAGAGACGGTGGAGATTGGCCCACGATCACAGATATGGTCGCCCAGAATCAACGTCTCGTTGTCTTCACCTCCAAAGCCGCAAAAGAAGCATCCGAGGGTATCGCCTACGAGTGGTCATACGTCGTAGAAAACCAATGTAAGTTTACAACTTTAGATATATTACATGTATCATTTTAATTGCTTTGGATTCATGTACATCAAGTTATAATAGTCTAGTGATTGAATCCAGATGGACGCGAGGGTCAGATTGCTGGTTCGTGTCCTAAGCGGTCTGAATCTGCTGCAATGAACACAACATCGCGATCGTTGATTCTTCAGAACTACTTCTCCACTAATCCTAATGTGACGGGAGCTTGCATTGATAACTCTGCTTCGTTGATCGTGATGACGAGGACATGCCAACAAGCCGCAGGTGGGCGCTGGCCCAATTACATTGCTGTTGATTTTTACCAGGTATGAACATACCTGGTTCACATGTATCTGATAGCCGATACATATATTTATAACATCGATCTGTATCGGCTATTAGTATCAGATACAAAAGTTCATAACTTTAGGATATGAAATAGATTATTGTGTACTGCAGAGGAGTGATGGCGGAGGAGCACCCGAAGCCGTGGATGTAGCCAATGGTTATCTGACGTGTGGATGTCCGAACATTGCATATTGCAGGGTATGTTTATTTTCTCTCGTTACAATTTTTATTTTTCGTGCATCTTAATGATAGAGGATTATACATTTTGTCTAGGTGAATGCAACGTTTGGGACGTGTGATATTCCTGTTCTTTCACCTCCGCCACCTGCACAGCTGCAGACCGATGGGTCAACTGGAGGTTTTGGCCTAGGTTCCGCGATACATGCAGCAGGTCAACCACGGTGGTTCTATTTGGCTACTGTTATTACATTGATCTTGCTAGTGATATAATTTTATGTACCATTGTGTAGATTTACTGTTGTATTAGTTACATATAATAGAAGTAGGGTTCACTTATGTCATTATGTGTGTCTAGTGCTTGTGCGATTATTTAGTTACGGTTCCACCGAAAGGTTTAACTTGGTTGCACGGGGGACAAACGCCCATAGACGGAGACTTTAATTGAGTGGCAAACATGTGGAAATTAGGTTGATAGTTATATCCAGTTGACGGGTTGGATTGAAGAACATAACACGACTCATATATTTATTCGTTGAAAAAGTTCATGTAGCTAACTGAAGACACTATAAATCATACAATCAAAACCGACCAGTTTTACCAATTTATTTATCAAACATAAATCAAATGGATGCCATCAAGTTCTAATTTTAAACGGATACATTTTTGGCGCCTAAGTGTTCTTCTGCTTACTTCACACGTCCCTCGTTTTTCTGCTTCCGTTATCGAACATGTAGATGAAAATCTTGCATACATCCATTCCTCAAATTAAAGAAAATCTAACTTGTTTATTCTGAGGTTTTCAATAAGAATAAACCTGCAGTTGTATCTTCTGATATCCTTCTTGATAACATGCTTGCCGAAATCACACTTGATGAAAGTAATAAAGAGAAAAGGAGCCAAGGTAACAAAAGATCTTTACAGAACATTGGAATTTTATCGCAACATAGTTTGTTTAAGTCAGTTAGGACCGAGAATACACCTGCAAATTTTGAGGTTGGTAGTAATTTGTTGTCTATAATTTGCATAAACATCAGGTGTTTGAAGAAGAGAAGGAATTGCTAGACAAACCTGAAAATGGTGAAGATTTTGGTGTTGTGACGGAGCCATTGGTGCTGAAAGTGAAGTTGAGTCAATGAAGGGTGAGGGTAAAATGAAGGTGAGCCAGTGGTAGAGGCGATATATGAACTTAAAGTGCGAAAAAGCAAAGACGAATATCTATTTTGAGTTCATTCAGGTTCACCCCGTAGTACCACATCTATATGCATCTGTCGAGGGTGCTAGTCCATCCGTTCTGGCTGATTGTTTAGTGCTTGATCCTTCTAAAGTGCATACCTCAATGATCATTAACAGTCTGCATATCTTTTCAACAGTTGTTCATTAACTTAATAACATTGTATGTTTTGTCATTTGTGTATAACCTATCTTTAGTTCCAAAGCAAACACAACTCTGTTATTTGCGTCACAGATGATCAAGAGAGGTAGTCAATTTTTTTATTTATTCTACTCCTGCTGGTGCTTTTATTACTATTTTGACCAATTGTGCTTTTATTGTGGAGTTCAGATACCGCGGTTGTGATGGATTGTGTTTGTCGTCTCCTGGCTGCTCTAGTACTTTTGATTGTCCATCAGTTCTCAGACATACGTATAGTGACCCTCGAAAGGCCAACAAACTTATAGTTACGCATGATCATGCATGTTAAGAGATGAAAATGACCTCCTAATATTGCCCTGCTCTTGAGTGAGATATACTGGGTTTGTTTGTTTGTTTGTTTGTTTAGGTGAAAAGACGAGCTGACTCGTTCATATTATTGGAATTCAAAATCATACCACCGACCCATTGTCTGCCATCCATATTTTTCACTTTTATGTCTGCCATCCATATCTTCCTCCTTATTGTCTGCCATCCATATGCCAACCACCAACCCTATTTCCACTTTTATGTTATGCGGTTCCTTTCTTAATTATTGAGAGGATCTATTTATTCCATCGTTTTCTTCTTGTTTGATAATCAGAAAATAATATATCAAAGAATTGTTCTCTGCAATACCAATTCCATTATGGTATCAAAGCGGTTCTGAAAATCTAAACCCACCGACCTACAATGGCCGAAAAAGAACAACAAAAAACTACCACCATCGATCATGACTCACCTTACTACCTTCACCCCTCTGACTCTCCCAAACAGCTCCATGTCAATGACGTTCACACGGACAGCAACTTTGCCGATTGGCTACAAGAGATGACCAACTTTCTCTTTGCCAAAAACAAAATCGATTTTGTTGATGGCACCATTGCAAAACCGGAAAACACCGCATCTGAATACAAACCATGGATGCGATGCGATGCTATGATAAGGGATGGCTCACCACAGCCATGGAGAAGAATATACGTGACAGCGTGAAATATGCCTCTACCGCAGCAGAGATATGGTTGGATCTACAGGAGAGATTCGGAAAAGAAAGTGCACCTAGAGGCTACGAACTAAAACAAAAGATAGCGGCTACCAGGCAAGATGGGTCCACGGTTTCCGCCTACTTCGCGCGGCTACGTTCGTTGTGGGACGAAGCAACGCAAACCTTCCCACGTTGTTCCTGTAACAAGTGCACCTGTGAACTAGGCAAAAATATCACACAACACCTTGAGAAGGAGAAACTCTATGAATTTCTCATGGGACTAGACAATGAATTTGCTGTGATTAGGACCCAGATCTTGGCTACCAAAACAACTCCCACTCTGGGAGTGGCTTACCACATGGTGGCGGAGGATGAGAGACAAAGGGCAATATCAAACGAAAGACGAACCGTGCCTGAACAGACTGCGTTTAAAGCCTTCCAAAGACGCGACGGAGGATCTGGACAATCAAAAGAAAAGGGAGTAAGTCGGCAGTCGAAAGAGACCAAAGAAAATCTCTACTGCACCTTCTGCGAAAAGAATGGCCACAAACGCGAGGGGTGCTTCAAGCTTGTTGGGTATCCAGACTGGTGGCCTGGGAAGAAAGAAGAGAAAATCAAACCAAAGGCTGGGTGTGTCGAGGCAGGAGCGTGTCCCATTCCTGGCCTAACCGATGATCAATACAAATCTTTTGTGAATTTTTTTTCAGGAAATGGCAATGTAGAAGATATAAAACCAGAGGCCAACATGGCAGGTATAAAAAGCAGTTCGTGGGTAATGGATTCGGGTTGCACCGAGTACATAACCCATCAACCAGAACTTATTAAAAATCCCAAGAAAACCTCCTGTGAAGCTCCGGTTGTGATTCCGAACGGAGACGCTATTCCCGTCGAGGGAAGAGGCGAATCTATCATTACAGGAGGAATTAAAATAAAAGGGGTTCTTTATGTTCCAAATTTTAAATGCAATCTTCTCTCAGTAAGTCGGTTGAGTAAAGAATTACAAAGTGCTATAACATTCTTCCCTGATTTTTTTGTCATACAGGGGTTGCGTACGAGGAGCTTGATTGGAGCGGGTGAATGCCGAGGGGGATTGTATCATTTGAAGATGACCGGGGAAACCAGAAAAGCTATGATGACTACGATGGACACGTGGCATAAGAGATTGGGTCATGCTTCAAAGGAAAAGCTCTCAAATATAGACTTTCTCGAAAGTAATTCTATTAAGCCTAGTGATGATTTTTGTGATTCCTGTATCAAGGCAAAACATGCCCGAACCTCGTTCCCTTCTAGTTTTATTAAAACAAGTGATTGTTTTGAACTTATCCATTGTGACATTTGGGGTGGGTATAGGACACCATCCTACACACGGGCAAAATTTTTCCTCACCATAGTTGATGATTTCAGTAGATCTGTGTGGGTTTTCCTCTTAAAACACAAGAGTCAAGCCAGCGATTGTCTGATAAATTTTTAAAAATTAATTGAAGTTCAATTTGGGAAACAAATTAAAAGGGTTCGATTTGTTAATGGAGGAGAGTTTACTTCAAACTCTATGATTGAATTTTACAATAAAAATGGGATCCTATTAGAGACTACTTGCCCTCACACACCCCAACAAAACGGGGTCGTTGAAAGGAAACATAGGCATCTCCTTGAAACGGCTCGTGCTTTAAGGTTTGAAGCAAATATCCTAAAAAGGTTTTGGGGGGAATGTATCTTGACCGCTGCGTATTTAATAAACAGACTGTCCTCCAAGGTTATTAAAAATAAGACGCCTTATGAGTTAGTTTAGAATAAAAAACCCAAATACGATCACCCAAGAGTTTTTGGCTGCCTAGCGTATTATAAAAATCACAACACGAAGGGGGATAAGTTTGAAGAAAGGGGGAGACCTGGAGTTTTTTTAGGATATCCTTTTGGTACAAAGAGATACAAGATTTATGATATTGAAAGTAAAATGATCATTGTGAGTAGAGACGTTTTGTTTTGTGAAAATAACCTCCCGTTTAAGACGGTTAAGGAAATTGACACTCATCTTGATGAACCTTTCAAGATCATAAGTGAAGCTAAACATGATGATGCTATTGAGATGCATATGGCTGCAGAGAGATCAGAAGATCCTTTTAATGTTAAAGAGGGCCCAGAACAGAACCAAGAGCCCACGACCCTTTTTAATGAGGAGCCCGTTGTTTCTAATGGGCCTGATACGAATGAACAGCCCCCTAATTACAGTGAGCCCAATACCGAGCCCAACACTACCGATGCTCCAAGTACAGCTCCTCCCACCCAGTCCCGAAGTACAAGAAATCGAAGTCAACCCTCTCGTTTCAATGATTACATTGTAAAGCTCCCCCCCTCGGTCGACCATTCACAATCTGCCTCTGATCAAGATCCCTCTACGGTACACCCTCTCTCAAATTTTATTACGTATGACAATTTTTCAACATCGTATAAAGTTTTTTTTGACCACCATTGACTCTAATGATGAGCCAAGATGCTTTGAACAAGCCGCACAGGATAAGCGATGGAGAGAGGCCATGCAACAAGAGATCAAGGCTCTTGAAAAGAATGGAACATGGACTTTGGAAGATTTGCCCGAAGGAAAGAAAGCCATTGACTCCAAGTGGATTTACAAAACAAAGTACAAGTATAACGGTGAAATTGAAAGATTCAAGGCAAGGCTTGTTGCTAAAGGTTTCACTCAAATGGAAGGAGTGGATTATCACGAACTTTTGCTCCGGTGGCTAAACTCGTTACCCGTGCGAACACTTTTGGCGGTCGCCGTAAAGAAAGATTGGTACATCCACCAATTAGATGTGAACAAGGCTTTTCTTCATGGGGATCTACATGAGGAAGTTTATATGAAAATCCCGAAAGGCTTCTCAAAGGAAAATGAAACGAGGGTTTGTCGTCTTCGAAAGTCCCTCTACGGTCTCAAGCAGGCTTCCAGGAATTGGTACCACAAGTTTACAAAGTTTCTTCTTGGGTTACAATTCCGCCAATCCATGGCCGATCATTCCTTGTTTACATTCCAAAAAAAAGGAATTTACACGGCTATTCTCATTTACGTAGATGATGTTATCATCGTAGGAAACAATATTGAGCATATTCAACAAGCAAAGAGAAGACTCGATGAAGAATTCAGCATCAAGGACCTTGGTCCCTTAAAATATTTCCTTGGCATCGAAGTGGCAAAGACCGTGGATGGTTTAGTCTTGAGCCAAAGGAAATATACATTGGATATTTTGGAGGACTGTGGCATGTTGGGCTGCCGTCCATGTGCTACCCCATTCGACCAAGGAATCAAGCTTGATAAGGGTGAAGATGAAACTCGGGTTAATGCCACACAGTATCGAAGACTAGTAGGTCGGTTACTTTATTTGCAAGCTACTAGACCAGACATTACCTACTCTGTTAATGTTCTAAGCCAATTCGTTGCCGACCCACGACAAAACCACTTAGAAGCTGCAAATCGGGTGCTAAAATACCTTAAAGGAACTCCCGGACAAGGTATCCTACTCTCCCGAGAAGGACCTTTACAACTCACAGCCTATTCGGATTCCGATTGGCTCGGATGTCCTTTCACGAGGCGATCTAGAACGGGTTATTTACTTCTGCTTGGGGGAAGTGTCATCTCATGGAAAACGAAGAAACAATCTGTCGTGTCCCGTTCATCAGCAGAAGCTGAGTACAGGGCAATGGCATCGACGGTCAGTGAGACTCTTTGGGTTAGATGGTTGCTCAAGGATTTGCAGGTTCACGTTACTGGTCCAATACCGTTGTTTTGTGACAATCAAGCCGCTCGTCACATTACCAACAACCCAGTGTTTCATGAACGCACGAAACACGTTGAAATGGATTGTTTTTTTGTTCGGGAGCGTGTGGACTCGAAAGAAATTATCCCCATGTCCATCGACAGCAAACTTCAACTTGCCGACGTGCTCACAAAAGGTCTCGGGTCTCAACAGTTTCACTCGTTAATCAGCAAGATGGGCATTAAAGATCTTCATGCTCCATCTTGAGGGGGAGTATTGGAATTCAAAATCATACCACCGACCCATTGTCTGCCATCCATATTTTCCACTTTTATGTCTGCCATCCATATCTTCCTCCTTATTGTCTGCCATCCATATGCCAACCACCAACCCTATTTCCACTTTTATGTTATGCGGTTCCTTTCTTAATTATTGAGAGGATCTATTTATTCCATCGTTTTCTTCTTGTTTGATAATCAGAAAATAATATACCAAAGAATTGTTCTCTGCAATACCAATTCCATTACATATCAACTTATATAATGGATTAATGGTGAAGCTTGAATGATTTTGAGATTAATAACTGAGAAAATTATGGTGATTATGAGTTTTAGGTTGAGGCCAGGGACCAGCACTAACAACCGTAATATTTGCCAATATAGGTAGTTGGTGGAGGAGAGCTTGATGGTGAGCATGTGGAGAATAGTAGCCATGGGTAGCTTAGTTTCGGTGGTGTTAGAGGAGGAGGAAGAGGTATTGGTGGACAGTGAGTTGTTTATGTCTCAAAATCCCGTCTCTCACAAGCGTGCTAAACACATAGATTTGGATTATCATTTTGTTCGGGAAGCTACACACCAAGTTTATTCCTACCAAGCTTCAACTTGCGGATATCTTTACGAAAAGCTTGCCGAGACCTTTGTTTGAACATTTTCGACATTTGCTTAGAGTTCATCCACCGCCGTTTCGCTTGCCGGGGGTAACAACCGTAATATTTGCCAAAATAAAACAACTCACAAAAGTCCTCCACTAACTCCTGGAATCACTCCTGGAATCCCTCTTTATCATATTTAAATTACATTCGATGTATCTAGTCTAGTTTTTCTTATTTATAATGTTGTAAATTTGTTAATGAAATCAAGTGAGAATTTTTATTCTTTCATGGCAAATATTACGGTTGTTAAGCACAATGATCTATTTGCCACAATCTAAATACTTGGTATTACATTTAATAAATTTGAATTTAAAGAGATACCAATTAGCTTAAAATCATGGTGAAGAAGCTGAAGGAACTATTCAACCAATTATGTATCTGTATATGTTACATACTGTGATGTTCACAAGCTGTGAATTAGATTTCATTTGTGTTTAGTTTTTGCTAGTCTATGTTTTTTTTTCTTTTTTTCATGAAAACTAATTCATATATAAACCGAACGAACGCATTGAATATTTATTGTGTAAAATATCATTACATATGACACTGTATATCAAACCTTATTAACTATGATAATTACAGTAAATACCAACTACACAAAATGCTAGTTAACACTTGCAAAAAATGAAAAGAATACATCTTTCTTGGTTAAGTTTAGGTGTGAACCTTAAAACATCAACAAAACAAGGTGAAATATGTATTTCATCAATCAAAATCTTTATTCATGTATGATATAGTAAGATTAAAACATAAAAAAAAGTCCAAACACCTAGGAACAAAATTATTATATATTCAAACTACTATAAATCTATAATGTCATGTAATATGCACATCCTTACTGCAGCTCCCCAACAGGTGCTTCATTGAGCCATAGAAAATGAATAAACTCGTACAACTTCGCGCTTACACTAACCTGCCCCGTCAAAAACAATAAGTCATACTTTTGTTACATGTATCATATAGTATATAGGTCGGTGGCATACCTTGTATGGCGTTGGATTCAATCTTCTCATGTGATCAGTCCTCATTTGCTCCAGTTGCTTCATACAATGTTCTCTAATCTTGCTAAGTGTTGGCAGTTCTTCTCTTGCTTTGTCTTCACACATATACACACACACACATATTAATCACACAAGTGTATACCTTGGATACATACATACACACGCACGTGCGCACATATGCATATATTTTAATTTGGAATATGCTGGTTATATAAAGGCTCAGGTCTCACCTGCACTTCCAGGCCAATAGCACTTCATAAGTTCCTCGACACGTTGTGGAACCACATAAGCTCTCTTTGATTCATTGAATGGGTGTCGACACAAAATCCTTTGGCCTTCCTGTTATCAAACATATGAGTATTATAATGACTTCTAACTTCAAAATCCACCATAACCGAAAGTAAATAAGAAACATACCTTTGGAGGTGGTTCAGTTTCCCCTGACATTATGTCTACAAGAGCATAACCTTCCTTTCCATACAATCTAAAAGACCGTTTTTTACATGGAATGGAGACCTAAAAACACGGCATTTATAAGTTATAATATATTTATAATGTAACAAAAAC
Organism: Flaveria linearis; assembly: GCA_024085815.1. Classification (NCBI taxonomy): domain Eukaryota; kingdom Viridiplantae; phylum Streptophyta; class Magnoliopsida; order Asterales; family Asteraceae; genus Flaveria; species Flaveria linearis. The sequence goes on from CM044013.1 coordinate 17,001,204, forward strand.
ACGAATTGTGCGCTCAAAAATCCAAACCTTTGACCTTCAAGGGTGGCACAGTGGCTAGTACCTGATTCCTCCTCTAGCAGAGGAAGTATCGGGTCCGAATACAGTTTCCACTGGTGTTTGCCTCTGACCCCTTGAAGGCGATATGCCTAGCGTAAGCTGCACTTTACTTGGTCCCACTGGTTGGATATTGGTGGGACCTGATGAGTTTTTTTACGGGCTATTATGGTTACTAAAAGAAGAAAATCAAAACCTTTGAGACGTCTTCTGACAGCTTTATACGCGGCTGGTCATTTATCTCAACAAGCTTGAACACACAACCTAAAGCAGGTTGAGCAAAACATGTAACCAAATTGGTCCCAATCCCAAAAGAGTCAACCTCATGGCCCTGGACAACACAAGAAACCGAAATCTAACATAGATTCTCTACATAGTAACGAACTTTATAACTCTTAAAGTGTCATGAACTCACGATAACTCACCTGTTTGTTTAAAGCATCTAAAGTTTCCTCATTTAGGTCATTACTAGCAGTAATTCCAGTGTTTCCAAAACCAGGAACCTGAAATTCCTTTTCAATGGTACGAAAAAACTTTCGGGCTTCACATGACAGATAAGCAAGGTCACCCGAGTCTAGTCTAATGCCTTTTGCTTTGTACCCCATATCAGTTAGTGCTAGAGCAACAGCACAAAAGTTAGGAACACCGCTCCTCATGACCTGATTGTATGGAACCACACAGACAATCAATAAAATTAAAAAGTATACGTATATAAACTGATTAAAAAAGGAAAAGAAAACACTCGTACGTCATACGTGTCCACAAGAGCTAGAAAGTTGTCAGGAAATGCGAGTGCATATGAAACAAAAGCCGCCAACTCACTTTGGTTAGTCTCACTAAAACGCCCTCTGATGAACTTAATCGCTGTAATATGTGCAAAAGTCAAGCACCAAAAGTTATAATATATGCATGAAAGTATGCTAATATCCATGAGAATACTACCATACCTTCAGTTTACCCAACCATGTCTTTGTGAGAAGAACAAAATCCACTCTTGACCCGTCATGACTTTGAAGAGACTTCTCTGTAATCTCATCAGGTCCCTAAACATCAATAATTTGACTTAAAAGTTACAACAATCAATAAAAAGTAACCAAAAGCATCATCGTTTGTATAGCAGCTGCATAGAATAAATGAACCTTCATTGAACAAATAGAACAGATGTATATATCACACCAACCGTGAAAGAGCTAACAAAAGCATGAGAATGGGTTCCGCGAAGTGGAATTCCAAATAACTTTCCAGCTGCACAATTGCTATTAACACACAAAAATTAAAAAATAAATAAAATAGTGAGCTGCAATGTGTAAAGGAGCATGCAGATTAACATATGTGGTCAACAAGATTACCTTGTTGCATCAAATCCTCCCATGTAGCAATACCTTGATGCCCCTACACCACCATCTGGGCCCTATACATGATATGAGAACATATATAATCTTTAAGAAAAATCAACTACGACGCGCGAAATCATGGATTGTTGAAAACCTGTGCGCGCCGAAGCCCAAACTCAAGAAGAAGTTTGTCTTTCCCTGCAACAAAACGATGTCTTGCGGCGTTTGTAGTGACTAAAGACGCGAAATTTATAAGATTTACAAAAGGAGTTTCCAACAGTTGAACCACCTGAAAAACATCAGATATGATTTAAGAGTCTTTATGTTATTATCAAACAATCTTGAAAAATAGGCATATAATCAAGATTATATATAAGACTCACAGCCACAGGGCCTTCAATCCTCATCAAGGGCACTTTAGGAAACACAACAGATCCTTCGGCAATAGCATACACCTCAACATCAGAACAATCAATTCCTCCAAGATAATCACAGAATTCATCCTAATTTCACCATGAAACAGGTTAGTAAATGACCCTTCTACCTTTTGACCCTGATGTTTGACTTTGAGTTGATACTAACCTCACATGTGGGAGATAAACATTCTCTAACAAAAGCAATCTCTTCCTTTGATAACTTAAAATTAGCAATGAACCTTATGCACTCTTCAAGACCTGCAAATACTGTATATTCACCGCCAAATGGGTTCCTTCGAAAATACAAGTCAAACCTGCACAAAAATCAATTCAATCAACATATAAATTTTGAATCATTTAGACATGAATGTGTATTAATCTGAGTAAATACTGTAGGTGATTCGTAAATCAAACACTGGATTATTCTAAGAGTCTTGATGCACTTTCAGATGACTTTGCTCTTTGAACCCACCAGGGGCTGCCACCTCTTGAACCCCACCAGATGTTGTCTTTTTAGGGGGCCATATGGGCGGAGCTTTTAAGGGGTCGGCTCAGAAGTGAAAATTTATACGTATTTCGTCCGAAAATTTGATATGTATTGTCGTATCAAGCTCCACCACCTCGGGCGCAGCCCTCTTGAAACACTATCGCTTAGAGATTTCGTATCTAAGAACGGACAAGGTTCAAGTACAGAAAATCGTAATAAACTCAAACATGCATTTCGTGCGTCCGGACTTCTTTAAAGAATATTATAATTTACATTGGTCAACAAACCAATCTATTACGCTAAAATATGTAACAAAAGCATCAAAATGCATCTAAACACAAACATTAAACACCAATCATACATAAGAAACATCGAAATAAAACAATTAAAACGAGGGATTAAGAGACTAACACAGCGCGATCGTTATGTTTGCCAGCTTTCCAATAAGCATACGCCATGGTGAACTGATAAAGATCGGTGAGCAGCGGCGTAACCATTGGATTTGTCGGACGATTGATCGCCGGCGTACGGCGGTTGTGTGCTCCGTCGTTTACGCCGCCGTTGTTCATGGGTGTCGATTCCATTATGAGTAATCGAATTACAGGAAACAGAGGAGATTCTTTAGGGTTTGTTGTGAGTGTTTGCAGACGAAATGATTGATGGTGATGGTGAATTGGTGATGGTGATGGTGCTGTAAGAGAGAGAGTGTATGTGTGTGTGTCTGTGTCTGTGTGTGTAAATAACGAGAAGATGAAGAAGATGATGATGAAGAAATGGGTGTGTAAGGAATAATTAATTGTATATATAGACTTGTCTCTCTTGGATTGTATGAAAGAAAGTGTTAAAAGAAAGTAGGAGATCAAGACCTAAAATAAAATATGTGTTTTTATTTTGTTTTGGAAATAATAAGACTTTAATAGAAGTACTATTATTAAAAGGTTTATTTAAGACTTCAGGGAAGAAGGATTCTATTCAACGGAAAGGGTAAAAAAAAAAAGTTCATTGTCAACTAAAAAATTGATGATGTCTATATGCCCATGACGTCATGATATACGTGTGATAGACGGGATGAACCAATGCTTAAATATGTTATCATAAATGCAGACGCGTCATAGATAAAATTGTACAAATAGTGATTAGAAGAAAACTCGTCCGTTTCAAATCAAATGATATTCTTGTAGTGTTTAAGTATAAAAGAAAACCCAAATGAACGTAATCACATAGGTATAGGTACGATAAGGCTTAAAACCGATGTCTGGTTATGAGTGCACACCTGAAAAGGATTTCAAGTCATGGCAAGATGCAATGTTGGAAACAATCCTAGCCTTTGAACCGCAAAATAGTAAAAGGTCTTAGATGACACGGGTTTATCATTATCCACCCATCAATCTTTGCAAGACAATCGAAACATCACGTCAGAATACAAGCTTACTTAACAGCATTACACCACAAACACAACAATTTGGAGGGTGGTGGAGTGGTGGTGGAGTGGTGGTGGAGGTGGTGGTGGTGGAGGGGTGGTGTTGGAGTGGTGGTGGTATGGTGGTGGTGGTGTTGAGATGAGGTTGAACGAGGAAGAAGAACATTTTGCAGCCGTTAATGGAATTAATTAATGGTCGTTAGACACAGGGACGAACATGTTAATTTTTTCAAACCTTAAGACTAAACCTGCAATTTTTGCAATCACAGGTTTGAAAGTTAAATTTAAGCAAAGTTCAGAGAAGATACTTGTATATACTCTAAAAAATACGTAACTTAAGTTGTCGCGTATCAAATATTTTGAACTCTAATTATATTTTTCTACCTATCTCGCCTCTAAGTTAAATGATTTAAAATAATTATATCACATCTTAATATTAAAAAAAATTATTAGTTATTTTTAATATTAAATTTGTATTATGATTTTTATATACAATGGCTTATAACATTTAAAATATAATCTTTTCTAAAAACTGTCAGTTTATAACAAGTTGGATTTATTCAACTAGTGTAATAAATGAGTTTTTAATCCGGTTTAGTATGCTTGAAAGATTAGAATTCGACCTTTAAGCATATTACTATTCTCTTATTAGCTTTAGTCGGTGGTGACTTCTCCTCTTTTTTTTTCTATTTTTTTTTAAATTTTCTTTTGATTATTTTTTTTTAAAAATTTCTTTGATTCTTTTGTTTGTGTGTTTATTTTTTTTTTCTTTTTTTTGTTTGTGTTTAATATGGTTTGTTTTGTGTATGGGCTCGAGAATTTGGGATGGAGTTTTTTGTATCTGGACACGTGTTTTTGATTTATAGGGTTCGTTGACGTTGTCTTTCTCCGTTTCCTACTTTCTTTCTTTCGTTATCGATACCCTGACGATTCTCGCTATTAAGGTTTGGGTTTTCCTTTTGTTTGCTCTTTTTGGGGCTTTGATTTTTGTCGGTTTTTTATTTGGACTGTGTCGCTTTCTTACGGCTTTGATTTTCGTTTGTTTATATATGGTGTTGGGCTTTGATTTAGTTTTTGGGTTCCGCATGTTCTGATGTGTTTGGATTTGGGCTTTGGTGTGTTTTACTTTTGTATTTTACTGATTTTGATTATTTTGTTTATGTATTTTGTGTTTTTTTGTTTAAAATTTTCTTTGATTATTTTGTTTATGTGTTTATTATTTTGTTCTTTTTTTTGTTTGTGTTTTAATGTGGTTTGTTTTGTGTGTGTGGGCTCGAGAATTTGGAAGGGGTTTATCTGGACACGTGCTTTTGATTTGTAGGGTTCGTTGACGTTGTCTTTCTCCAGTTTCCTGCTTTCTTTTTTTTGTTATCGATACCCTGACGATTCTCGCTATTAAGGTTTGGGTTTTCCTTTTGTTCGCTCTTTTTGGGGCTTTGATTTTCGTTGGTTTTCTATTTTGGACTGTGTCGCTTTCATGCGGCTTTGATTTTCGTTTGTTTTGTGTATGGTGTTGGGCTTTGATTTATTTTTGGGTTCCGCATGTTCTGGTGTGTTATGGATTTGAGGTTTTGCTGTGTTTTACTTTGTGTATTTTACTGATTTTGTGGTTTTGAATATTCATTTTGATTTTGATTTGGGGTTACATTAAACTCGCATACGCGCGGCAACACGCGCGCCATAATTACTAGTTTTTATTATTCAAACCCACTCCTTTGTTGTAACGACATATGCTGCCATTATATTCTTAAGAGAACAAGTTGGACATAACAAGTATTAATTCTTAATTTAATTTTTCTTGGACCAAGCTTTGTTTTTGCCAAAAGTATTTCGTTTCTAACAAGTTAGAAATGCAACAATTGAATTGAAAACTGGGTCATGTAGAAAGATTACTTGAATTCCAATTTGACTACTCGATCGTGGACTCATACTAAATACCAATCGTCTTGCTTTTTCAGTATTTCTCTTCAAAAAACACTGTTTTTTTCCACTATAAATTTGCATTATTATGTTTGGTATTTATTGTTATAAGTAAAAGTTGTAATCTCACTAAGTAAATCAATCCTGATATAACTATTAGTGTTTGGAAAGCTGACGTAGGCGGAAGCAAAAGATAACAATTAAACCATTTGATTCATCGATAATACCAGGAACAACTCTTTTAACTATCGTTGATTCATAAAAAATATCGATAGGCACGGTTTCACAAACTAACATTCAAAACTAAGATTCTTCCATTGTTTATATGCATATAAAAAGCAAACCAAAAGTCAAATGAGCCACAAAAACATAAATGGGGTAAAATCTGGGCAAAAAATAAAGTCCGACAAAATCTAGAAATAAAACAAAAAGTAAAATAACTCATAAAATAAGCCGCTTTTAGTCCGAAACGATGACCCAAACCGCGACGGTTTGTGAAAACGTGCTACTCTCGGTCCAACAGTCGTTTCGACTAGTCGCAGACCCAAAACGAAAACTTATATCCCAAGTTATTGTCATTTTAGTAAAATTGCTTTGGACAAACGATCTTGAACCTGAAAAAAAATAGCCGGCTCCTTTACACTTGAATCCACACAAGAAGCCTAATGTGAAGCTAAGACAAATTCAACAATTATCTCAACTTTGAGTTTGGTGACATTCCAAGATTAGTTGTCTCGTCGTATAAGTATTTTAGCATGCTTCCACATATATATATGTTTTCCAGTTTCTTCAAATATATTGATGCATTTTATAATATGTATCGTCTTTGTAATAAAACATAATCTCATTTGAGGATATAAAGATGCATAAAGGAATTGGACTTAGTAGTACGTGACGGGTGGTTCAAGGAACAATCCTTCTATGATGTTAAAACGCGTGATATTCTCATATTTGGTTGGGTAGTTGCTTTGAATTAGATAGCTACAGTTACTTTTGTTTCAGGCGTATTATGAAGCTTGATATGAAGAAAACGCAGCTTTGGACGGACCACGGCGGGATGGAGCAAGGAAGGATGGAAAGAAGGAACAAAACAAGAAAATTGGGGGTTCACCGTAATTTACGGTGGCGACCGTAAATTACGGTGTCCCCCAACACTCTAATTCCTACCGTACTGCAGTGGATTTCCACCGTAATTATTCTGTCTCCACCGTAATTTACGTGGCTACCGTAAGTTACGGTAGAGATGACGAAAAAGTGTAATTGCCATATTCAAATCGTTTGAGTGGTGCCTTTTGACATTAGATCTAGATCTGACGATTTCTGGGCAGAAAAGGGGCGATTTTGGTTGTTCTTGCTTGATTCCAAACATTTCTAAACAATTGATTTGCGTTTTCAATTCGTATGAACATTAACCGTTGTGTGATGATGATGATTTAAGCCATGCTTGGCTAAACCTTTGGTGATCATCCTAGATGTAAGGTTTACTTTTGAAACACTATGTTTGTGCTTGAATTTCTAGAATAATAACTTTGAATGTTTGTTTGAGTTATTATGGTGTTTGGATATTTGTTTGTAAATTGTTGATTGTTGTTTGATGTTAATCTAAACCATACGTTCTTGGTTCCATTGGCAATTGAGATATCATGGGAAGGATTAGGGTTGGATAATTGTCAATTGATCATCGAGTAACAATCTCGCATTTTACAATCCGAGTACTTAGTTCTTCATCACAAACAGCTAATCAAGCACGAACATGTCTATGTGGTTCTTTCTAGTAGGCATAAACATAAGTGTGGATTAAAACCTGAAATCTAGGGTGGTCGCTTGTTCTTAATCTGTTACAAAAGTACTTTTTGATTTGCAATCTACTAGTTACTATTAATTCTTAAACCAACAATCCAACTTTTGATATTTAATTTTTACATTTTAGGGTAATTGTAGCTAATTTACAAGACTATAAAATAAACACATACTAGGTAGATAACCACCGGTGCGTTGCGCCTCTTACCACGCAGTGGTGATCATAAGGCTCAGAATATGTGCTCGTTGTGGCTGCAAATTGTCATTTGTCGCGCCAAACAACAAAGCCACACTTACTTTTTATCATCATCGTCAAAGAAAGCAGTGATAAACATTAAACCAAAGCCAAGTCTCAAATGAGGTGTTCCTCATCATCATCGACACATTCCATCGATGAATTACACATACCCAACCACATGCATAAGCTGATCATAAGGCTCGGAATGTGTGCTCGTTGTGGCTTTAAATTTTCATTTGCCACGCCAAAACAACAAAGTCACACCTACTTTTTATCATCATCGCCAGCCCTCGGAACATATTAGTAACAAATCAAAACGAGAACAAATAAACCAATGATAAACATTAAGCCAAATCCAGTCTCATATGAGGTGTTCCTTTTCATCCCCAACATATTCCATCGATGAATTACACATACCCAACCACATGCATAAGCCGGTTATACAACAAGAGTCACGAAAACCACTGTGAGTGGTAACCCACAATACCATTGTGAGTGGTAACCCACGATGGAGAACAACAATCAGCAAAGCAAGAACCAGACAAAGGGGATGGGACACCGGCATGGCCACAACATCAAGGGGGTACAACAACAAATGGACTACAATGGTGTCCACACCACAGCCGTTGACAGGAGCCGCTGTAGATTTGAAAACCCTAAATGGGTTTCGGAAGTAGGCGAAGAAAAGGGGGAACAATAATGGTTGCACCATCATTGTCGCCACCGCTCAGACCCTATTGTCATCATCGCCGTCACAAACGTGATGAAAAACCCACGCCCGGCGATGACAGCTCCCTCCAGTAGAGAGACCATCATCGAGTCCAGGTCAAACCGGCGACTGACCAAATGGCGACCGACCACCAACACTATCGGCCATGGTGAGGAAACACCACCTCCTCCACCTCGACCACCGAGGGGAGGCAGAGCGACAGCGGATCCCACCACCACCGACAGAACCGAACATGGTGAGGAAACCGTCGCCTCCTCCACCTCAACCAGATAGGAAAGGTCGACCGTCGCAGATCCCACCACCACCGGCACAGAGAAGAACAAATGATAAAATCACTATCGTCACAGCCGCCTTTGCCACCGCCGACCACCAGCAACATACCCAAAAACCCCACATAAGACACAAGAAACCATCCGGTTTCAAGCACACATAAGTACAGGAAGAAGACAAGAATGAATGCAGAGGGTAACACAAAAGTGACCAACCTCGAGTGGCATCTGAAAACCATAAAAGGGTATAAAATAGAAAAGAAGAGAAGGGGAAAACCACCAGCTAAGCATGACCTGTACATCATGTAATAGTAGTTGTACAGCCACTGTTCATACTGTTCATTTGAGTTGCTTTTTAAATATATAGGGTAATTCCACAAACTCCCTGTGTTCGATACCTTTTTACTGCTATCTTTGAATTGTAATTTGGATTAAATTTACGTGTACTGCGACAGCACGTCAAATTTTGGCGTCGTTGCCGGGGAGTAGTGCGCAACGTGTGTTTTGATTATTAGTTTTTTTTGTTATTTTGGTGTTACGCTGGTTGTGTGTAGTGTGTAGGTTTTTGTTTCAGGTGTATGCATACCAGGAACTCGCGCTCATCATCACCATAGTGTTTGGATCCAGAAATTGAGCGAGCCGCTCGTAGAAACAGAGTATTACATCGACAAACAAAATAAGTGGTTCACCAATAGCACCTACATCACCCGCTATACACACACGGAACACAATGGATCCGCTTTCACCGCCTCCTACTATGGTCAACAACACCATCCAAGCCTTTACCCAATCCTACATTACCACCCGAGACTAAACCAACCCATACCCCATTACCTACATGTACCCAAACCGAACATTCTTTTAGTTTTGACCCTTCAGCCCCCATTCCGCCCTTTCATATTTTCTTCCCAACAACCGGTCAATCATCATCGTCTAAACCGGTACCACCACCACAACCATATCAATCCAACCTATCCATATTTCATACTCCCCATAGCTCTCAAATGCAAACGGATACACAATACCAACACCCCAAGTTGTACAAACCGGGAGCAGGAGGAGCTGGTGTTGATGGTGGTTATGGTGGTGAATTTAGGAGATATGAGGAAGAAGGGTACACGTATAAAGGAGATGCTGATCAAGGAAATTATGCTTACAGTCAAGGACAAGATATGCAAGGATATAGGAGACCATAACCACAAGTTGTGCAGCAACAAATTATACCATAACAAATACAACCCCAAGTGAGGCCACATGGGCCCAATTTCAAGGGCAGATTCCTCCATAACATGGGGGAGCAATCTTTCAACCACTGTTTCAGCAATTCGTGCCTCCAGGACCATAAGTTCAAAGACCAATGGGTCCTCAGCGACCAAGAGTTAGGTTGGGTGTCCCACGAAGGCATAATGGGACGCTGCTAGGGGTATTGAGGCACACTTCCGTCCAATCATCACAAATAATCTTTCACCAGTGGTCATCCCTCAAAACAATCAAGGGAGAACGTTGAAGTACGAACAAATTCACTTCAAAGTTTGCCAAAGTACAAAGGGTTAGCAACAGAAGAATCCTATTTTCATTTGCAAGCTTATGACTCAATTTGTAACACAATTGGTGGTCAAGGATTTTCTGCGATGATGTCAAGTTGGTGTTGTTTCAGTTTTCATTGGAGGATAAGGCAAAGAGGTGGTTCTATACTTTACCATCCGCTTCAATTTACATATGGCTGAGATGCAACAAAGGTTTTTAGAAGAGTTTTTCACAGCCCAAAAGACTAATGATACTAGGAGAAGCTTGAGAAGCTTCCAATAACAAAAAGGTGAACTGTTTCATGAGGCTTTTGAGCGTTTAAACTTGATGATCAAGAATTGTCCTCATCATGGAATTGAGTTATGGGAGTTGTTAAATGCTTTTCACGAGGGCTTCATTCTGAAGATGCCTGGATTTGATGTCTATCATAAATGGTACATTTGGTACAAATTATGAGCAAGACGATTGGGTATTTTTGGAACAAATGGCGGTTACATCAAAGAGGAAGGCGTAATCATCAAGACGAGCACGACCGGTCATTACATGAGCTCCAGTTCATGCGGTGGATGATGGTAATGTACAAGCTACAATCAAGTTTACAATGTTTGTACAAATTGCAATGAGTTGGGGCATACCGTGGATTCTGCACGGTAACTTTTGAACAAGTGGAGGAAGTGAATGCTATTCAAGGTCAAGGGTTTGGTGGAAGAAATTACAACATGAATTCAAATATCTATCATCCGGGTTTGAGGATCATCCGAACTTTAGTTATAGGAATTCGGCTAATCAATCTAACCCAAATTTCCAAGGAAAGCCTCAAGGTAATTTTTCCTCGTCAACAATATCAAAATTCTCAAGGAAATGTTAGAGGGGAAACAATCAAGGATATCAAAAGCCTTTTCAACAATCGAGAAATGACCAAGGAAATGAGACAAATCATCTTCATCAAGTGGTGGTAATGAAGTGATGGAGATGCTAAAGTCCATGCACAGGAGATGCAAAGAAGAATCAATTGGATGATGCTAGAGCCTAAAAAGATGAAATTCGAGACAAAGCCATTCAATCATTGACCAATCAAATAGGGCAACTTGCAACAGATGTGGCGAATCTCAAGAAGAACAAAGGCCAACTTCCTAGTGACACCAAGGTAAATCCCCTCACAGTTCTTCTCGTAATATTCCTATTAACCATGTTAGTGTTTTGAGAAGCGGCAAAAAATATAAAAACATCATCTTCCCCCGTTTTAATCGAGGGGGTAGTCGAAGATATTACGGGTAACGAAAGTGATGATGATGTTCCACTGGTGACATCTAAAGAGTCAATATCAAACATCAGGGTTGGGTGAAAATGTAAAGAATGAAAAGTTGAGGTGAAACGGGTCAAGTCCCATTTCCATCGGTCTTACTGACCCGGGTAGAAAAAATTTTATTGCATCAAGAGGTCCTCAAAAAGAAGAATTGTGGGACATGTTTACACAAGTAAAATTAATCTTCCACTACTTGATGAAATAAAACAAGTACCACTGCTTATGCTAAATTTCTAAAAGAGATATGCACACAAAAAAAGACAACAAAGAAGAAAATGCCTAAGCGGCCTGTGAAGTCGCTGGATCGGTAGACATCCGAGCATGTTCTTGACGGAAGGATAAAAACCAAAAGACAATCAATAACACGAACAATAATCGAATGATTTTATTGATAAAACATAACGATTTTAAGCTCGTTACAACTTAAGAATCAAGACTTTTGGCAAGGGGAGATCGAGCATGATCTCCCCTCTCTCCGCAACACCTAGGCCCCGGCAGACTATCAAAACCCTTAGTTTCTATACATTGAAACTGCTATATATAGGCCTCGGCCCATATTAGATGCGACTGGGCCATTCGTGCGATTGGACCATGCGAATGGTTCAATCGTACGACTGGACCATGCGTATGGTTAAATCGTATGACTGGACCATTCTTATGGTTCAGTCTTACGAATGCCCCAATCGCATCTCTCAGTCGCACGCACGACTGGTCCATTAGCATGGCTCAGTCGTACGACTGAGTCTCATTCGCATATGCTCCTGCGAATGACCCATTTCATGTGTTTACAAAGTGTATAACATTAAGCCTAGACTATTCGTCAAGCGACGGACACACTATATATATATATGCTCCAACAAATTCCCCCTTGGACGTTGCTTGCGAATAGTAGATAACACTCTTACAATCTTCAGTCAATCTTTGCTCTGGTTTCTAATAGAATCAAACGAACAACCATATTAGCCAACATTGCTGATCCGTCAGGTTACCACAATATCCCTGAAAATAATTTAGGCATAATAGCTTTTCGTTGACTTTGCAGAACACCATCATAGCAGTAAGATTCCCCAAATGATGATTTTTCTAGATAATGACATGACCAGTTTTCCATTGCTTCAATCTTCACACGTCTAACCTGTTTAACATTTCCAACTGTAGAAATTCCCCCTTACGTTCAGCATATCCCAATATATATACATTGTGCTCTCCTATCGTCTTCATACGATGTATTGGGCAAAAGGTGAAGGTTCCATCCACAGCTGACAATATCAAATAAATTAGCATGCACGAAGATTCATCATCAGAAACCTGCTCACATCATCACTTTCTGATTGCGTCTTCAATTTCTCTATACATGGATTCCTCCTAAGAATGAGAATCCTCTCTGTGCGGATAAATATAACTTGATTGGCCCATAAATAGTCAGATGCTCCTGACTACCCCATAAAATCAGCACCGACAGCTGACATCTTCTCTTCTCTTTTTTCGTGTTCTAACAACATTCACCGATTCTGGAAGTCCAATGAATAATGGGGTATCCATCGAACTTGTTTCACATAAGAAACTCAGGGTGAATGTGCTTTGCTCATCCTCAACTCTTGCATAGACTCTCCAGGACAATCTTCACTATTGACCCGAACATGAACCGAAAATGACCCGATAATTTTCCCAAAAAAAATTATTTTACCAGACTTTTTCAGAAGGCTTCCCGACTGATAAAATGGTTTAGGGAAAAATTCGTGCAAGAAGCTGTTCCAGACTCTTTTTTTTTGGTCTGGTACACAGCTCATTCGTGCGACTTGAACAGATGAATGAAGACATACGTACGAAGGGGTGATTCGTGCAATGGATACTCCGAATGGGTCAGTCATGCGATGAAGTACACGAAAGGGTCAGTCGTGCGAATGAAGGTTCATTCGTACGAATGGACATATGATGGTTCAGTCGTGCGAATGAGGCCCAGTCGCATAGCCCAATCGCATGAACGGGTCTGAACGTAGAAAACCAATCTGCAGCCGCCACAAGGCTGAAAAACCCTAATCCGATGATTTGGACGAGACACAGCACAATAATTGTACCACCGGATTCGCTTTTATGATCTGAAGAAGATTTCGAGTCCGCTTTATAACAAGTAAACATCACGCGCAATGAGATTTGAGCAAAACAAGATGAACACGAAGTGGGTTTTACGTCAACGAACAAGAATTCGATCCAGAACTCAAGAGCTCGGGTTGCTAGAGTGATTGTTAGATCATTCTAGCAGTAACCGGCTCTGATACCAATTGTGAAGTCGCTGGATCAGTAGACATCCGAGCATGTTCTTGATGGAAGGATAAAAACCAAAAGACAATCAATAACACGAACAATAATCGAATGATTTTATTGATAAAACATAACGATTTTAAGCTCGTTACAACTTAAGAATCAAGACTTTTGGCAAGGGGAGATCGAGCATGATCTCCCCTCTCATCCGCAGCACCTAGCCCTGGGCAGACTATAAAAAACCCTTAGGTTTCTACACATTTAAACTGGTATACATAGGCCTCGGCCCATATTAGATGCGACTGGGCCCATTCGTGCGATTGGACCATGCGCATGTTCAATCGTACGACTGGACCATGCGTATGGTTAAATCGTACGACTGGACCATTCTTATGGTTTAGTCTTACGAATGCCCCAATCGCATCTCTCAGTCGCACACTGGTCCATTAGCATGGCTCATCATACGACTGAGTCTCTTCGCATATGCTCCTGCGAATGACCCAGTTTCATGTGTTTACAAAGTGTATAACATTAAGCCTAGACTATTCGTCAAGCGACAGACACACTATATATGACTATATATGCTCCAACACAACCTCGATCTGATTTCTGAAATGTAATCCTTATAGAGTTTAACTTTAGTGTGACAACCCGAAATTTTCCGTGATTTAATACGAATTTTTATGTGAATTTATGACTTTATTTCTTTATTTTTATTATTAGTTAAAATAATATTAATAATAAGGAAAATAATAATAATAATATAATAATGAATATTATTATTACTACAAATAATGAAAAATAATAATAATAATAAATGATATATTATATTACAAATAATGATATATAATATTATAATAATATTATATTATTATCAAAAATAATGACAATAAAATAATAATGTTATTGTTAAAATAATAATATTATTAATAATAATAATGCTAATAATAAATAATATAATAGTAATAATTTATAAGATTATTAATTGATTTAATAATCCAGGGGGGTAAATGTAAATCTTAAAACTTGTTTTAAAACTTAAAAACATAAAATAACAAACTGTGAAACCCCAGGGACCATTCTGTAATTAATTGAACCCAACACCCCTCGCGCGGCGGCCACTGTTCCGCGCCATCCCGGCGACGATCCGCAACCACAACCAACAAAATACGCGGTTTTTTTCATCAACCAAAGCTACCAACACAACCCCGTGAGTGTCTCGAACACAATGACCCACAATAATTTGAGAATCAAATTCTAATGCGATCTAAAACGCCCGTGGTTCCTGTCGGCTACTTTACAACTCCGAACGCACAAAAACATCAACAATAATCGAATTAATCAAGCCAAAACGATGCTATAAATACTAGTAATCGTAACACACTTCGAATTACACCTGAAACAATCTCATTCATCGAATTTGATCCTCTCTTCCCCGCGACCTGCAACTCAGTCGATCTCTGCCTTACAAGCATCAATTCACAAAATAGATAAGGGCTTTCGATCCTTTAATCTATTAAAAGCTTCCTGTAAAAGGAATTCGATTATTAACATCATTTGAATAGCGCGCTGTTCTTCACAAGAATCATCATCAATTCGACATCATCTGGTAATTAAAACACCATTATGTTCTATTGATCATGGGGAATAAAAGCCCCATGAATCTATACATTACATAATCGATGAATGCTCAATTTGATCGAATGTGTTCTAGGTGTTCTTGATTTGGGGGGGATTGCATACGGGTTGTGTTTAAAAACTATTTGGGGCGGGGTTTTGTTCGCTGATGAGCCTTTGGCTCGTTGTTTTGGGCGCGGTGTGTTGAGGGGAGGTCACGGGTTCGAACCGTGCACCTCCCAACCTTTTTATTTTATTTATTTTATTTAGTATTTACCCTTTAAAAATAAATAATAAAAATTATTAAAAATACATAAAATCACAAAATATATAAAACTGATTTTAAGAACTTCTTATTTTTAATTAATTTTCTGTAAATTATTTAATTAAAAATACTTCAAATAAATTTATAAAATGTTATTCAAAAAATATTATAATTAAATATTTTTATAAAATAGACTTTAGATTATGATTTAAAGTATTAATTCATTAATGAACACCATATCATTTTTAATTAATGATAAATCATAAAAATGTAGAAATTCAATTATTTAAAAACCCTAAATTATTATGTAAATAATTATTACATGTATTCTAAATTATTACATTATTATAAATTGTTATTCATACAAAAATGGGTTTTTAAATATAAAATAAACATCAAATTATTAATGGATATTATATTATTTAGGGAATTATTTTGATAATATAAATACGATGATTTTTATAAATTTAACATGTTTATAAAATCTTACAAAATTAAATATAAACTTATATGTTTATATAACGTCTATCATTTAATTAAATTAATGATATGTCAAAATCATTATTAAACTAATTAAATTTTTATATACATCATTAATTATTAACAAAATAATTAAATGACTTAATGATTATAACAATCCCAGAAAACCAAACCCTAGATCATTGAACACCAGGTTCAAGATCTAACTTATTAGGTTATGGATTTGTATATATATATATCTTATGTGAATATTATTCCTTAACAGGAATTTACTAGGTTGTCAACACCACACAGGAACTGAGGTGATTCATAACTATTCCCTTTTTAATCATTAAATATTTTGGGGCTGGAAACATGTTGTAATTGAAATTACAAATTATTTTTGTGTATTATGTTAAATAATAATTGATCACATTTATGATTACATATGGTTTTGTGAAAATCCTTCTCTGTAACGGACTATAAATAAGCAGGGATCTTTTGGATAGTACTATCGGGGAGTGACTTACCCCCACAAAGTATGGACATGTGATCCATATCAGATGCACAAAGATCTTGATGTCATTCGGATGACTGTTTTGTAGTGAGAAGGCAGATGTGCACTTTATATAGTTTGCATTATGTTCCATTTACAACCCATATGAGATAAATGTAAAGGAGGATTTGCTCCCTCTGATTTGAAATTATTATGAAAAATAATATACACATAAAAGGATAATAAACTAAGTGACATGGACAAATTCAATATGAAGGATTTGTTGGGCTGTACTTTAGGTATGTGGGTAGCGGGTTCACCTTATTAAAAGGGTTCCGACAGGCTATTCATATACCGTGTGAGTAAATTAAACTCACACTTTTCTATAATCCTATTGATGATAATTGATGATTTATCACTATGTTTTACTACCTGTGAACTCACCAACCCTGTGTGACACTTGATTTACATGTATTCTCAGGTATCTACTACAGAGCTTATGGATATGCATGTAGGATCATATAAAGCTCAAGATACCTATTGATTACTTATTGAAATTGATTAAGAAATGTGTCAAGAAAATATCTATCTTTTTTTCCGCTGCTCTGATTATTAATGAAATGTTTATCTAAAACTTATCATATAGATACTGCATCTCATGTTGTGACTACTGTGTTCGATCCTGTTTGTTCACCCCTCCGTGATAGATTCCAGACCCGGAATTTGAGGTTGTGACATTTAGCAATACAGGCAGCAGTACAAAGATGTTCATATACCTGATCATCATCTGTTCCGGCCATGAGTGCTTGAGCGGGAGTCACATCCTATACCATGAAGCTCCAGTCAACTTCTGTGAGCTATAGCAGCTGTTTTCAGTTGACTTCTCTTCATGTTTTGAAGCAGTGGGATGTGTGGAGGCCTGTGGGTTCCCGGGTTGTTCTTGGAGCCTTGCATTCCCTAGCAAAGTGACCAAGTTGGTTGCAGTTGTAACACTTTGCTTTGGTCTTATCAAACCCAAACTTGCTGTTGACTGGGTTTTGAGGGAATTGCCTTCCATTTCTCTTGAAGAACTTCTTCGCTCTGTAATTTAAAAGAGCCATCTGTTGGACAATGTCCACATACTCCCATCATCTGGACTGAAGCCTCAAGATCATCAAAGCGTATTGAAATCACCAAGTGTCCACTTTCCAGAGACAAAGGCACAACTATCCTGAAAGGAGTTGTGTTGAACCTTTGAGACTTTGGAGTCTCAGGTAGAGTAATGTAGGTCCACTATGTGAGTTGTCAGGGTAACACAGCAACTGATGTTGTGGTTCTGTGATTTCCCTTTCAACCACATGAAGGGCTGAACTTAGTTGGTTATTAGAATGACCAGAGGATTCTGCATGTTCATCTCCATCTGGAATGCACTTAGGATACCATACAACTCTGTGAGAGTAAGAGTCTTAAGGTCCGAAGTTCTCTTGATTACAATACAATAGTGTGTCCATAGTTTAGGAAGGGAAAACATGAACTTCCTAACTATGTCTCTATTCTCAAGAGCTACTCCAATATCCACCAGAGTATCTACTATCTCAACATACCTAAAGTATGTTGAGTCAAGGTCTCACCAGCCTTGAAAGTAAAGTTCTCAAATTGCTGCTTCAAGAGATCCTTCTTGTTCTCTTGGGTTTCCTTGGATCCTTCATACATCTTTCAATGCATCCCATAAATCTTTAGCAGTCTTGCACTTCTTGAAGCCTCTGTAGATGGAGTTGGGGAGAGCAGTTTGGAGAGAAGTCATAGCCCTTTGATCTAGCTCTATTCTCTTCCTATCTTCTTCTGAGTAATCATCAACATCTTTTGGAATGATACGATTACCATTGGTAGAAGTAGTGCTTGGTATGAAAGGACCATTGATAATGGAGTCCCACATCCTTGAATCTTGACGCTTGATGAAGCCTTCCATTCTAGTACACCATGTGTCAAGTCTTCAGGGGTGATCAGTGGGGACTTGGTCATGGTACCGGTTTCCATATCAGCCTTGGAGAGAGCGGCCATTTGAGTAAGTGGTTTGTAGTGAGGAGTGAAAAACAGGTTGATTTGGATGGTAAGATCTCACAATCAAAAGCCTGAGCTCTGATACAATTGCAGGATCGTATATTGGTCACTCAACGGATGGTTTTTCCTCTCAAACTCACCTTGAACAACACTCAGCAAGAGTCTATAAGAGTTGATCATAATATAACAAGTAACAGGCAGTAAATAAACACAAGATGTAAATTTTAAGGTACTTTTATATATTACTTCTCAACTCAAAGGATTACAAGACTCTTGGACTCAAATCGCTTATCTAATGAGTTACATGGAGAAGAAGTATATATAATACTACCTTAGCCGGATATACTTTGATACCAGCTGAAACCTCTAACCTAACATCTATACTACAAGACTCTAGGTGAGATTTTTCAGACATTTTGCCTGAGAGTTGGTAGTCAGGACATGTCCCTGACTTACCTTTTGTCACCAACAAAGTTGGTAACATGTGCTATCAAAAAGGTGAACAGTAGAATAAAGTATGGTCAACAACATGGCTCTTTAGGAAGATGCGTGCTGTATCAGAGGTCTGACAGCGGACTGTCAGGGACCATACTTATAATCTACTGGACATAGCAATGTCTTCCGAAGGATAAAATGCTTCGGAAATAACTTCTTCCGAAGCCACTTATACTTCGAAAGACTGCTTCTTCCGAGGCTTGGAGTCTTCTTTGTCTTCGGAAGCAGACTTTGTCTTCAGCTCTTTATCAGACTTTGTCTTTGAAGCTCAGACTTTGTCTTCAGCTCTTTCATCAGACTTTGTCTTCGGAAGGCTCAAACTTTGTCTTCAGCTCTTTCTATCAGACGTTGTCTCGAAGCTCAGACTTTGTCTTCAGCTATTTCATCAGACTTTGTCTTCGGAAGCCAGACTTTGTCTTCAGCTCTTGGCTTCAGCTGTTGTCTTCG
>CM044013.1:17020885-17198385 GCA_024085815.1 Flaveria linearis
AGGTTGAGTCTTTAAAGGTGTTAAATTGATTTTAAAAGAGTGAATCTGACTATCAAAGGAAAATGAAGAGTTAGAGAAAACTGGTCTCTTTTAAAACATGAAAAGACCAACTATCGGACTCAATCAAAGATCTAATATCCAAACTATCTGAAGTTCAAGCCCAGTTGGTCACTGCTGAGGCTCAGGCCAGGAAGCAAGCTATTGCTGAGCAAAAACTTCAAACTATTCTTGCATCATCCTCTCATTCCAAAATGTTTATCAAAACAAAGAAGGGTGGGAACCAATGAAAATAGCTCCACCACACTCTATGAGTCTATTAGACTACCTAGATGTGGTACTGAAGAGCAAGAGGTTCAACTGCTAACCTTCTCCATTGGAACTAGAGGAGGAGGCAAAAATAGTGGCCACCACAGGGGAGAAACAGGAGGATACACCATCTCCACCTGTGAAGACCAAATCCTAACCACCAAGGCAAGAAGAAGCAGAGCTAAAGCTGCTAGAAGGACTGTGAAGAAGGTTGCAGAGTCCAAGCTTAAGATGACCCAAAGCAAAAGGGTGTCTTCATTTCTGCCGGATTCCAAGTGGTAGGTACTTCTGATTCAGGAAAGGAGTGTAGTACCAGCACTCCTGTCCTACCAAAGGATCAGAAGTTGAAAGGGAAAGTTGCTGATGAAGAGAAGAAATCCAAGAAACAGCAACCTACAAGTCCCAGAAGACTAACATTGCATGCGTAATGTGTGGTCTGCACAACCACATGGCTAAGATTATTACACAATCCAGCAAGCACATTATGCAAATAATGTTAGAAAAGAAGGAGTCAAAGAAGGTTTCTCAGTTGGACCATTTCAAACGGTCCAAATGATGAAGAAGGGAAAGTTGGTCTCGGAAGCCAAGTTGCTTTCGGAAGAAAGTACTTCTTCCGAAGGGAAATGGCTTCGGAAGCCAAAGCTTCTAAGGTTCGGAAGAACAAGAAGGCTCCCTTGAAACCATCTCAGAAGAAGACTACTTCGGAAGAAAAGGTGGTGAAGGCTTTTTCCAAAAGAAAGAAGCTCGGAAGAAGACCATGCTGCAAAAGCTTCAACAAGCTCATCCTCAAAGATCAACCAAGGGATGGATTGGAAGATCAAGGAAGATGCTGCAGCCCAAACTCTTCTTCAACGACCTCTATTGAACCCCAATGCATATCTTTGGTTCAATTATGTCATTATCTTTGGAAGAGCCCAAGACCAGCATGGCTTGGGCTTCCAAACAAAACTAACCATCTCTTTATGTGCAGGGACATCCATTTGACAAGAACAACAATGTCTGGATTGTAGATAGTGGATGCTCAGGCACATGACAGGGAACAGATCTCTCCTTCAACAATTCCAGAACTTTGATGGAGGGCCTGTCCAATTTGGAGGTGAGGCCGGAGGATATATTTCTGGCAGAGGAAGTATATCCAATGGCAGAATAAATTGACAAAGTTCACTTTGTCAAACAGCTTGAACACAATCTGTTAAGTGTTTCTCAATTCTGTGACCAGAAGCATCAGATGCTTTTCACAGAACATGAGTGCATTATCCTCAAACCAGGGATGACAATTCCTCCGGAATTGGTGCTTCTTAGATCTCCCAGGAAAGGGGATATGTACAAGCTGAATATGAACAATGCTTCTCCTATGGGTGAAGTATCATGCTTTCTTTCCAAAGCTGATAGTGATGAGTCAACACTATGGCATAAACGCATGTGTCATGTGAATTTTAAAAAATGAATAAATGGCTAAAAATAACTTGGTACATGGGTTGCCTAAAAAGAATTTTTCGCAAAGATAACTGTGTTGCATGCCTGAAAGGGAAACAACACAGATCATCTCATAAATCCAAATATGTTAACTCTATCACACTCCATTGCACTTATTGCACATGGATCTCTTTGGTCCCACAAGTATAATGAGCATTGGAAGGAAATCATACTGCCTTGTGATTGTTGATGATTTTACAAGATTTACATGGGTATTCTTTTTAAGAAGTAAAGATGAAACTGCTGAAACGTTAAAATCTTTTTTTCTTAAAATAGAGAAATCAAATTGATCACAAGGTTAAGATATTAGAAGTGATCAAGGGACTGAGTTTAAGAACTTTGTTCTTGACTCATTCTGTGACTCAAAAGGGATTGCCAGACAATATAGTGCTCCCAGAACTCCTCAACAAAACGGTGTTGCTGAGAGGAGGAATAGGACACTTATTGAGGCTGCTCGGACCATGTAGCTGCCTCTAACATTCTGGGCAGAGGCAGTCAGCACTGCATGCTATGTGCAGAACAGGGTTCTTGTAGTTAAGCCCCATGGAAAAAACCCTTATGAGTTATGGAACAAGAGGCCACCGTTCATTGGCTTTCTAAGGTCCTTTGGCTGCAGGTGTACCATACTTAACACAAAGGACAACTTAGCAAAGTTTGCTGAGAAGTCGGATGATGCTATCTTTGTTGGATACTCTTCTAGCTCCAAAGCTTATAGAGTATACAACATCAAGAATCAACAATTTGAGGAGTCATCCAATATAGTTGTAATGAGCACACTCCTTGTGTTAGGGGGAATGGACCTGATTATATCTTTGATTTAGAATTGTTTCCAAACTATTCTAAACAATCTTGTGAGAATGTTTCAGCTGGAACAGGTGCTCAAGGTGATGCTGATGCTGATGCAGATCAACTATTTGAGCTTCCCAGACCTCTTCCAAATTCTCCAAGAGCTGAAAGGCAACAAGCTTCAACCATTCACAGATCTGATAGTGTAACTATCTCCAGGAATAGTGAAGCTTCAACAAGTGAATCACCTGATGAACCCCAAAGCTCTTCAGGTGATCCATTACAACACCAGGTGAGGGAAGTAGTATTCTGAAGGAACAGGCAACTGTTAATACTACTTCACAACCAACCATTGATTAGTTTCTCAATCATTCAATCAGTCCTCATTGAATGACTTTGAAACAGCAGCTGGACAGAGTGATCCAGTTCCTGATCAGAATATGTCCAATCTAGACTTATCTCTGCAACTGGAAGTGATTCCTCGTCTTAGGATTCACAACACTCATCCAACTGAGAACATCATAGGGAATGTCTCTGAAGGGGTGAGAACAAGAGGACAAACTCATCATGCGAATGTCTGCTTGTACTCATGCTTCTTGTCTCAGATGGAACCCAAGAAGGTGGAAGATGCCTTAAAGGATAGTATTTGGGTTGAATCGATGCAGGAGGAGCTGATTCAATTCAGAAGACAAAAGGTCTGGAATCTATGCCCACTACCATCTGGTCAAGTACCCATAGGCACTAAATGGGTGTTCAGAAACAAGAAAGATGATAAGGCTTGATTATCAAGAACAAGGCAAGACTAGTAGTTCAAGGGTACACCAGGAGGAAGGAATTGATTATACTGATGTCTTTGCACCTGTTGCAAGACTTGATGCAGTTAGGATCTTCCTTGCTTATGCTGCATCCAAGAACTTCACGGTCTACCAACTTGATGTCAAGTGTGCTTTTCTATATGGGGATATAGATAGGGAAATCTATGTATGTCAACCTCCAGGATTTGAAGACCCACAGCACCCCAACTATGTGTGCAAACTGGATAAAGCTCTATATGGGCTGCACCAAGCACTTAGGCTGTGGTATGAGACCTTGTCTCAGTTTCTCCTGAAGAATGGATACACTAGAGGTACCATTGACAAGACTCTCTTTATTAGGAAGTCTGGAGAAGACATTTTGCTTGTACAAGTCTATGTTGATGACATATATTTGGTTCTTCAAATGACCAAATGTGCAAGGACTTTGAGAGCATTATGAAGCAGAAATTTGAAATGAGCTCCATGGGAAAAATGGACTTTTTCCTTGGAATTCAGGTGAAACAGATGAAGGAAGAGTTCTTCATAAGTCAATCTAAGTATGTCTTAGACATCTTAGATAGATTTGAAATGAAGGACGGTAAACCAGCCAAGACACCCATACCCAGAAACCATAATCTTTGCCCTGACCTTGAGGGGGAGGATACTGATCAACATCAGTATAGAGCAATTATTGGTTCTCTGATGTATCTCACTGCTAGTAGACCAGATATCATGTTTGCCACATGCATTTGTGCAAGATATCAGGCTGCTCCGAAAGGTGTCTCACCTGGCTGTTGTTAAGAGAATCCTCAGATACCTCAAAGGAGCACCTAAACTAGGTCTCTGGTATCCAAGAAATAGTGATTTCAATCTCTATAGATACTCTGACAGTGACTATAGTGGCTGCAACATTGACAAGAAATCAACATCAGGAGGATGTCAATTTCTTGGTGGAAGGATCATCTTATGGCAATGCAAGAAACAATCCTGTGTCTCTACATCAAGTGCTGAAGCTGAATACATTGCTGTGCTGCTAGCTGCTGTGCTCAACTGCTATGGATTCAAAATCAGATGTTAGACTATGGATTCAACTTCATGACTACTCCTATCCATATTGACAACAATAGTGCTATCTCCATTACTGAGAATCCAGTGAAGCACTCCAAGACAAAGCACATTGATATCAGGTATCATTTCATTAGAGATATTCATGAGAAACATCTGATAAAGTTAATCAAAGTTGACTCAAATGAACAATATGCTGATTTGTTCACAAGGCATTTGATGAACAAAGATTTAAGTATCTCATATCAGCTATTGGGATGATAAACATTGATTAACTACCTCTTTGAAAAGCTTTTTAAAATGTGTAATGTCTTGTGTCAATACAATTTAAGCCCTGTTACAAAAGATCTTTAAATTATTCCAAGTGTAAATTCCTTCCGAAGAGGAATTAACTCTGGAAGATATTCTTGAATATATTTCAAAGCCAAATTACTCAATGGAAATTTTCTTCTCGGAAGAGTTTTTGGTCTCGGAAGAAGCGATTGATTTTACATCAGATCTACTTCCGAAGCTTATATAACTCTCCATTCGGAAAGATAATTTTACCTTCGGAAGCAATGCCTTGCTTCGGAAGAGAAATTGCCTTCGGAAGACAATTACCTTCGGAAATGTTTTACATTCGGAAGTAAAGGTTTACTATGTAACAGATATCTTTTGGGCCCACTCTGTAAAAGGTAAAGATTTTGCTCATGATGGTCAGATTATTTAAAATTATCCCTTGCCGCCACTGTCATTTCTCAGCCGAAAACCACCATACCACCCACAGTAAACCTCAAACAATTACCTATTACCGCCACTACCACAATTCATCCCCTTTAAATATTCTTGACTGATCAATTTCATCTTCTTCTACCAATTTACTGCCCTAACTTTCCCTTCACTGTCAAAACTGCAATTTCACCCAAATTCAAGCTTACTTTCTCTGCAATGGCGCTAAACCCTCAGCACAACCAAGTCGCATTACTTGATTCATCAAGAGATGCTGACTTTACCCAAATCATCACCTTTCTTACTGAATCCACCTACCTCACGACGCTAACTGTTAACCCCACCGTCTACTCCAACCACATGTCCGAATTCTGGAGTAATGGTCAAACTGAAGTTCTGAATGGGGTTCGCGTCCTGAGAACCCACATTTGTGGCCAGGAGTTGGTCATCACTGAACAACTCATCAGGGAGCATCTCGAGCTTCATGATGATAGGGCTCCTACTGAGTTTCCCAAAGAAGACTTGGATAGTACCTACATCCTCATGGGATATGGTGGGGATGTGAGCAGGTCAACCGTCTACAAGTTCAACTTCTCATACTAATGGAAGTTCCTGCTGCACATTGTCCTGCACAGCTTATCCAACAAGTCAGTGGGATGGGATCAAATCCCATATGAACTGGGATGCCTAGTTCATGGGTTGGTGAAAGGTCTACGCTTCAACTACTCACGATTGTGTTGACCAACCTAATCGGCAATCTGAGAAGGGATACATTCTTCATGTATCCCAGATTCATTCAACACATAATCAACTGTGAGCTGGAACCGAGCAAGCTTGTCTGTGCAGCTGCTCTTACTGTTCCCCAAGTGAGGCCTACCATCTTCAAAACATTGAAAAAGTGTCCTATCAACTTCACTGGAAGGTACACTCTATTACCTCCAGAGATGACTGAGCGCATAGCTCCTGATGACATCCCTGTTATCCCCACAGTTGATGAACCCACACCAGCAACCTCCACCACAAATGTCCCCACACCTTCTTTACCCATCAAAATTACATACCAGAGACGCCCTAAACGAACCCTTGTTCAATCTACTCTGATTGAACAAGCTCCTCCAGTTCAAACCAAAAGGGCTAGAGTGGAATCATGGGCTCCCACTCAGTCCGAGGTCATACCTCCTTCACCATTGACCTCAATATGGGTTTTGAGCCTCCTCAGTCTCAAACCCAAGAGCCCGAACCCCAAGCCTTAAGCCCACAGGGTGAGTCTTTACACTCCCCTATGCAGCCTTCAAGGACAGCCCCACCATAGGCTCTATGCCTGTAGACATTGATCTAGGTCCCGGGTCAGTAGGTTTAACCTCCTCATCTTTCACTGACCTTTTACTCCACACTGATGAAGAGATTACATCTCTCCATGGCCATGTAGTTGATCTACAACACCCTCTGAAAGATCAACAGAGCCAAGAGAGATCCCTTGTCTCTAGCCCTCATCAGCAGCCAATTACTGAGGTGAGTTCCACTGATGTGGAGGGGACTCATGTAGGCTCAGCTGCCACTACTCAGAGTCTCTCATTGAGCTCTCAGGACAGTGGTAACATCAATAGGACTGAGTCTAAGGCAACTTTGCCCATTGACATCTCTGAAAGAGATGACTTTGAGCAAAGGTATCCAGGGTGCCAAGAAGCCATATCTGGTGGTGAGACTGAGCATACTAGGTATGTTATCTCATTTCCCCGTGATTCTTCTCATGAAGACGAGGGAAGTATGCAACTCACACTTCAGTACTTGCTTTTAAGGTCTCCAACCTGGAATCACAGGTGAGGATCTTAGAATCAAGGACTGCCACTCAGCAACTTGAGATTAACAATCTCAAGGCTAAACTAGCTGAGAAACAGACGGAGAGGTCTGTTAGGCATGTACCTATTCAAGTCTCATTGACTTCTTCCTCTAGCTCATCTAGCTCTCAAGATGATGCTACCAAAAAGGGAGAGAAAGTTCAGAGACAAACATCTGAGGAACCACAGACCCAGTCCTTTACTTCCCAACTCGTCACACTACCTGAGTCATCTCAATCATTTCTAGAGATTGACTCAAAGATGCTTCATGATCTCTACAGACTTTTCACAAAGTTTGTATTGAGATCCTCCTTAGAACAGCCCAGCCCTGACACCACACTTATATATTTTGGGGCTGAGGAGCTTCAAAGACTGATTGCACCTTCTACCACTGTGGAAGAAGTTGGTCAACCTAAGGTCCACATGGAACCTGAGATTAACTTCGAAGGGGAAATGGGGACTGATGGCCCAGCAACTAAAACAGATGGGACAGAACTTGCAGCAGCCTCTTCTTCCGAAGCTCAGGCTGAAATTCAGAAGCTGACATTGAAGCCTCGGAAGAACAAAACAAGTCTTCCGAAGCTAAGATGGAAGCTGCGGAAGGTTTGTTCCAAATGTCCGAGGAACTGACCATCACAGATGTTATTGCTGAAATAGCATTTGAGGTGAGCAGGGAGGACATTTCTGATATACCTCCATCCCAAACACCAGCTGAACCTCTCTCTCAATTGAACCCTCTATCCAAGAACCACCACAGTCAAGCTCTGCCAAAGACAAAGGCAAAAGGAAATTGACTGCGGAAGAGCTTCAGGAAGAGGAAAGGATTGAAAAGCTCAAGAAGAAAGGTAGGTTTCCTGCTGAGAAGTTGCTAGCTGCTAGCTCTAAGGCAGCTGTAGCTAATCAGGAGGAAATCAACACTAAGAGAAGGACAGCACTCATTGACCAGCCATCAGCTTAGGAGCTGCCAATGAGGAAGTACTCCTGCTACCACTAGAGGAGTTGGTGAATTTGGAGAGGACAACCAGGCTAAGGCTAGAAGAAGAAGCCAGGTTGTCCTTGGAGAGGGAAAAAAAGAAGAACAAAGGGAAGCAGCCCTGCAGCTGAGAGAGGCTAGGATCAAATTCCTACTCTCAAGAGGCTTTAGTCTTCCTGAACTATCTCCACACGATGATGACATGATCCTGCTGCTCCACAACAAAGAGCAGGATCAAATGGAGAAGGAAAGGAAGCAAGCTGCCAGGGAGAAGTTGAAGGAGAAGAAGCGGAGGGAGGAAGAAAAGCCTAATGACAAAGCCTGAATGAAAGACTATCTCCGGGCTCATGAATTCTCTGGTAGGCAGGTGGGACCTATGTCCGAAAGGACACTCTAGCGGATAGTCAGTGAAATAAAAGCTGACATCTGTATGGGGAAAAGGAAGGAGATGTACAGGAGGGGACAGGGAATGGTCTTCACCCCAGCCACTCAACCACAGCCAATCACTAAACCACAACCCACACCAGAAGAACCAATCCCATTTCCCATCAAAACCGAACCCACTGATGAAACCTTCACCCCTGAACCACAACTCTACCCAAACCTACCACTTCACCTCAACCACCTAAACTTCCCATCCTAAAACCCAAAACACAACCCAAAACCACTAAACCTAAACCTACCCAACAGAAACCAAGATCATCCCCTCAGCCTTCTCAACATCTCTCCTTTGAGGAGATAAAGGAGTTCAAGACTAGGCTCATCAACTGCATTACTATGAGCAGCATCTCCTGTGAGGGAGACCTTATCAACATCACCTATGTTGATAACTCTTCAAACTCCCTCACCCTAGGCCAATTTCTTGAGTTGCCTAGAGATACTTTAGGCCAGGCTGCAAGACTTCTTGGTCTCAACTCTGATACCCTCAATGCTGAAGAGAAGAGACTAAGAAGGAAACTGGTGACTCTACTGGATACAAGGAAAGAGGACAGGATTTCTAGTCAATCTCCTGGACCTAGGAAAGCTATAATCCAGTGGAGGTTCAATGAACCTTCTCACAACTTTGTTGTGGAAAGAGAGAATGGTGAAACCAACAGGCTTAATGCCACTTCTCTATGCATCTCAGCAGATTTGACATTGCTGAGCTTGCAGAGAAGCCATTCTCCGATCCCTCCAACTCTGAGACTGCTACACACATCAGAAATCATATCAGCGGTCTCCACTTGGCTGAACTGAATACAAGAGCCAAGATTGAAGAAGAGTTGAAGTTGAAAAGACCGGAAGACAAGGAAAGACCAACCACCAAAGGCACAACCTTTCTACAGATGGTGGAAGGTCCGGAATTGGAACCAATAGTTAGATGGGAATATGACTATAGTTCCTATCAACTAACTCTTTTCAGAGGGCCACAACAAAGGGTACACATAATCCAAGGTGACAGAGTGGAGGTTTTGTCTACCAAGGATTTGTACAAACTCCTCAGCACCACATCAGGAAAGAATGAAGAAACTGATAAACACTTACTTTCAATGGTGCTAAGAGTTTTGAGAAGAAGAGGGAAGTGAAGTTTTGGTAGCATCAGCCTAGGAGGAGTTTGTTGGGTCATGATAAGGCTGGTGCAACCAAAACCACTTCACATAGTCATTTTGATGCTACATTCAAGGGCTTCCGAAGCTAAGCATGAGATCTTCCGAGAGTTTGAAGAACATCAGCTGAAGATATCAGCTGAAGGCAACAGCTGAAGTCAACAGCTGAAGACAACAGCTGAAGCCAACAGCTGAAGTCAACAGCTGAAGGCAACAGCTGAAGTCAACAGCTGAAGATAACAGCTGAAGCCAATAGCTGAAGGCAACAGCTGAAGTCAACAGCTGAAGACAAGCAGTGAAGCCAAGAGCTGAAGACAAAGTCTGAGCTTCCGAAGACAAAGTCTGATGAAATAGCTGAAGACAAAGTCTTAGCTTCCGAAGACAAAGTCTGATGAAAGAGCTGAAGACAAAGTCTGAGCTTCCGAAGACAAAGTCTGATGAAAGAGCTGAAGACAAAGTCTGAGCTTCCGAAGACAAAGTCTGATGAAAGAGCTGAAGACAAAGTCTGCTTCCGAAGACAAAGAAGACTCCAAGCCTCGGAAGAAGCAGTCTTTCGAAGTATAAGTGGCTTCGGAAGAAGTTATTCTTTTGAAGCATTTTATCATTCGGAAGACATTGCTATGACCAGTAGATATAAGTATGGTCCCTGACAGTCCGCTACAGACCTTTGATACAGCATGGCATCTTCCTAAAGAGCCATATTATTGACCATACTTTATTCTACAGTTCACCTATTTATGATAGTACATGTTACCAACTTTAGTTGGTGACAAAAGGTAAGTCAGGGACATGTCCTGACTACCAACTCTCAGGCAAAATGTCTGAAAGACCTCACCTAGAGTCTTGTAGTATAGATGTTAGGTTAGAGGTTTCCAGCTGGTATCAAAGTATATCCGGCTGTAGGTAGTATATATATCTTCTCCATGTAACTCATTAGATAAGCGATCTGAGTCCAAGAGTCTTGTAATCCTTTGAGTTGAGAAGCAATATATAAAAGTACCTTGAAAATTTACATCTTGTGTTTATTTACTACCTGTTACTTGTTATATATGATCAACTCTTTATAGACTCTTGCTGAGTGTTGTTCAAGGTGAGTTTGAGAGAAAAACCATCTGTTGAATAACCAATATACGATCCTGCACACTCTTTCCTACGTACTTCCCTACGAGTTTAAAGGGACATCCCTTCTTTATGCTCCCAGTACGTCTACTTGTGCCAGTGAATTTAGGTTCACCACTACGATTGCATAATAGTTCCACATCCTTTTTTCGTGACCGACCCACCACAATGACGCACCCATGCTCGCGTCCTCTCATTTTAGCCCAGCTCTCCAAGTCCTCACGAGAATCAAAATACTGAAAAATGATAAAGCTAGACATAAAAAACAATATATAAAACAAGTAAAAATAAAATAAACAAAAGAACAAAAACTCTTCGTACTTTATCGGTTTTATAAGAAACCGTAGCCTTCTAATCCGATCCTCATCCTCATCATGCTCCGCGGTGTCCCCATGGTTTTCTTTGAGGTGAACCCAACCGTCACTCTCATCAGTGTCATTCCCATTAAAAGTATCCGACACATGTGTAATTTCTAGTTCTGACTGGTACGGGGATGTCCGTAATCCAGCTCTGTTTGTGAGTGGTACGTGTTGGCATGCCCGTAAGAATTGCAAGGGGGATATCTGTACCCTTCACCGTAACTTGTCGTCCAAATAAAAAGTTGTACGCCTCTTGAGCAAATGTGTTCGACGGGTTGGTTTCCTCCTCCCCCCACGGAGGGTGACTCCCGTATATATAATATTCCTAAAATGATAATGGTTAGATATTTCAAATGATAAGTTATAATAAAATATATACTAGTTCAACCTGGTTCGAATCTTCGATATGTGACACCTCATTCGAATCTGGAAGCTTCGGCTTTTGATAATGGTCCCGAACCCGATATTGTTTTTGAATTAACGTGTTTTTGGAATGAAGAAGGCTGAAAAATCTCGAGTGTTGGATGAATAAAAGCTCAAATACCTTATGATGAAAAAATTTCGAGTGTGGATTAAGTGTCGAGTGTTGAAAGTTGAAAGGTATTTAAGGTGAAAATCTGGTGCACAAACCGTCACGGTTTGGCCTCCACGTGACGGTTCGTGGCGCGATTCCCGACCCTTCTGTCAAAATCACGTCTACCTCGTACCTTAAACTGAGACCTCGTACCCTAGAGGTCACGGTTAGGCCAAACCGTGACGGTTTGGTCACCGCTTTTCAACTTTAACAGGCCATTTTGTCGTTTTGTTGTCACGAGGTCACGGGTAGTACCACCATAAACCGTGACAGCAAGCCCTTGCGGTCACGGTTAGGGGCCAAAATGTGACTGCAGGGCCTAACCGTGACCGTTTGAACCGGCCTACCACCAAAAACCCCAGCAGTGTCCCCAGCACAACCCATTTAATATTGTATATAACGAGGCTTTGGTCTCAACTCTCAACCATCTTTACTTCCTTTTATTTTTTAAACCTAAATTTGTTACTAGAAACTCGTGATACAACCACCAATATTTTTTAGCTTGCATTGAAAATATGACATATAAGAGGTTATCGTTGAAACTAGTGAGAAACATTTAGATCTAATAAAAGCAAGGGAGGAATGATAGTCTGACGCTCTTTTTCATATCGATGTAGAAGTACACCGCATCTTTTTGGGCATGTTGTCGATCTATCTTTTGGTTACACAAGAACACTTATATGTAACTGGACCTACTATTGATTACTTTATTTTGCAGCAGTCTTTCGGTTACACGAGATATCTTTTGTGTAATTAAATCTAATAGCGTTGGAGGATGATCCTAAGGTTTCTGTCTCGGGAGTCATGCTAACGGATTTTTAATTTTTCTACGACCCCTGCTATGAATCCTAGCTTTGGATGGTGAAGAACGACTTGACATGCCCATTGGGACTTAATCGAACAATCGGAACAACCAGTTTTTTTTTTGTAGCAATAGCTAGTAGCTACTATGGGTCTTATCCAATACAATGGGCCAAATATGTTTAGTTTATATCAAAGACTATTTTTTCATTAGGCCCTTACATTTTGCAAAGAAGTAATGTAGTTGGACTACCTTAATTCATTAACAACCCATACAATGTTTATGGAGAGGGCCAAGGGGAATGGAGAGAGGGGATTAGGGGTTTCAAATAGCTTGAAGCTCATTTGGAAAAAGCTTGAAAAAAGATCGATTGAAATGGTTAGTGTGAAACTGAGTTGAGCCGAGCTGGGTCACTATGAAAACGAGCTGCACTTGGCTCGATCGGCAACGAGCCAAGCCAGCTCGGTTTGGCTAGTTCGTTATCTCGGTTCGATGTGGTCCGGATTATTTTACATGGACTATATATTATTTTTATGCATATAAGACATATAATGGCATTTGCTCATTTATTAAGAGTATAGAATTTTTATTTAGTTTTAATGTCAAATATTAAACTGTAATTGATCACTTCATATGTTGTTTTCTATATTTTTGTATATTAACATGAATAATTCAAGTATGCTTTTAATTTCTTTACTAAAAAAACATACCACTAGATATTATGTATATTACGGGTTTGGTTCGTTCGGTTTAGATGAAAATGAATTTATTTATAATCTGTTAAAGTTGGACTTACTTTTTATAAATTATTTTATAGTTTGTGAAACTTGATATAAACCGATCATGAGATATGTAGTATGTTAAATTAATCTTGCATTTGTCTTTCTAATTGTGTTTATAAAATTAAAACCAAGGCAAAATGAACTAAGCGGAGCTCGAGCTTAGGTTTCCAACTCGATTTAAAATCCAAACCGCAAATGAGGTAAAATCTAATTGATAAACCAAAACTTTTTATGTCAACAACTTATGCTAGTGTACTCAATAGGTAAGTTATTATTTAATCTAAATAAAAATAGAGTAGATTACACATAAAAAAAAAGAAAAAAAAAAAAAAAGAAAAGAAAAAGGTCCTTTATGTATATACCAACTGGTAGGTTTGGTCCTTAATATTCATTAACTACGGTAGACATCATTAATCTAATACGTTTGTAATACATTTGGTATTTTCACCAACTAATGTTAGATTTTTCAATTAAATACATATTAAACGACTAATTTACCCTTTGTGAAAGTGAAAGGTGAGAAATCAACCTCATAATATTTGAGGTTTGGGAGTATTTTATTTATACTGAGATTATACAATAATCTCTCCTTTGATTAAGCCTTTGATTAAGCCTTTGATTAAGGAGAGTCAACGAAAAAAACAAGGTAATGAGATAATTACGAGGTAACACATTAAATACAAATATATTACAATTATTTCCTAATACCCCCCTTCAATCGAAATGGTGGCGGTCCAAGACGTAGCATCTTGCGAAATTCAACAAACTGCGCGCGCGGAAGACTCTTGGTGAAAATGTCAGCCACCTGAAGATTGGTTGGAACAAACTTGGTATAAAGTTTGCCAGAGTTGACTAACTCACGAATAAAGTGATAGTCCAGGTCAATGTGCTTAGCACGTTTGTGGGAGACGGGATTTTGCGTCATAAACAAGGCACTCTTGTTGTCACATAACAATGTGGGACGATCCGGTGGTAAAGCATGTAATTCTCGTAAGAGATGACTGAGCCATACTAGTTCAGCAGCGGTGTTTGCCATGGCACGATATTCCGATTCACAACTGGATCTGGAGACAGTAGGCTGCTTTTTAGCACTCCAGGATACAAGATTACCCCCTAAAAAATGGAATAGCCATACGTGGAGCGTCGCGTATCAAGACAACGTGCCCAGTCAGCATCAGAGTAGCCAATGATAGATGGTTGAGTGGAACGACTGTAAGTAAGCCCGAAGGATAGTGTGCCTTTCACATAACGTAATAGTCGTTTCACAGCTCGAAAATGATCAACCGTGGGACTCTGAAGAAACTGAGAGAGATGATTCACTGCATAAGATAAATCCGGTCGGGTAATAGTCAAGTATTGTAAGGCACCGACTAAGGAGCGATATAGAGTTGGATCCGAATGAGACACACCAGTAACGGTGAAGGACTCATGGGGTGAAAGAGGAGTGTCAACAGGTTTAGAGTCATACATATTTGCCCGAAGAAGGATATCCTTAGCATACTTAGCTTGTGTAAGGAAGACACCAGTAGTGGTGTTAATGACCTCTAAACCCAAGAAATAGTTTAGATCCCCAAGATCTTTAATGGCAAACTCGACGTGCAGACGAGAAACAAAAGTGCAAATGATGCTTTCATCATTGCCTGTAAGAATAAGATCGTCCACATAGACCAGAAGATACATGATATGAGAGTCTCTTCGTAGAACGAAGAGGGATGTATCTGCACGACTGCAAGTGAATCCATATGTTAAAAGGAACATGCTTAATCGTTGAAACCAAGCACGGGGAGCCTGCTTGAGTCCATAAAGGGCCTTGGAGAGTTTGCAAACATGGTGTGGAAATTGAGTATTTGCAAAACCAGGCGGTTGCTCCATGAAGACTGTTTCAGTCAAAGTCCCATTTAGAAATGCATTTTTAACATCAAGCTGATGCAATTTCCAGTTGTTTAGGACCGCAAGAGATAAGACAATTCGGACAGTAGATGCCTTAACAATGGGACTGAACGTATGAGAATAATCTAATCCTGGAATTTGAGTAAAACCTTGAGCTACTAATCGGGCTTTGTAGCGCTCGATGGACCCATCAGCTTGGTACTTGACGCGAAACACCCATTTGGAGCCGACAACATTCGTGGATGTAGGTCGTGGAACCAGTGTCCACGTATTGTTTTGTTTTAAAGCCTCAATTTCGTCCACCATGGCTGCCATCCATTTCGGGTCTTTGGATGCCGATTTAAAGCCTCTGGGTTCGACAACTGATGATAAAGCAACATGTAGAGCATGCGATTTTAAAGCAGCAAAATCTGCTTGATGCTTGGGCTTAAAAATTCCGGCCTTTGCTCGTGTTGTCATGGGATGAAAGTTAGAGGTGGAGGTTTCTGGTATGGTGGAGGTGGAGTTGTTGGTGGAGAAGTAGGCGAGGAAGGTTGGTAGTGTGGTGGGTCGTTTGGAGAATAGTTGGGTTGGTTTGTGGGTTTGTTGGTGGGTCAGATGGTTGCGTTGATGTGAGTTTGTTGTTGAGCTGTCGGTTGGGTGAATAATCGGGGTGATTTGCGGATGGGTTGGTGGGTCAGGTGATGTGTTTGGTGGGGTTAGTGGTGTAGTTGGTGAGGGGTCGCAAAGTGGGCAGGGCGCATTTGGGCCTGAGTTTGTAGGTGGGCTAGGAGGTGATGTAGGTAATTTGGGTGAGGTAGGTATATTTTGAGACCAAGGTAGCTCTTCACAAAATGTTGTAAGCACCAAGGTTTGGGTATCCAAGTTGGCAGGAGTGTTTTTAAATGGGTAGGAGGACTCATTGAAGCGAGCATGCCGAGAGATAAAGATCCGATTGGTAGATGGATCTAGGCAACGAAAGCCCTTATGAGAAGGACTGTAGCCAATAAAAATACATGGGAGGCTCCTTGGTTCAAGCTTATGCTTAGCATAGTCTCGTAGGTAAGGAAATACTTGACATCCATAGACCGAAAATTAGAATAATTAGGTACTTGTCCGAATAAAACCTCAAAGGAGATTTATTGTCGAGTAGAGGTGAAGGCACTCGATTAATAATGTAAGTAGCCGAAGTAAAGGCGTCTACCCAATATTGAGCTGGAACATGAGCATTAAACAACATGGCAAGACCTGTTTCAACAATATGACGATGTTTCCTTTCTGCACGTCCATTTTGTTGGGGCGTGTATGGACAGGAATACCTGTGAAAAGTTCCATTTTCTTCAAAAATTTGTTGAACGTATGATTCACAAATTCTGTGCCACCATCACTCTGAAGGTCTTTATTTTTCTCGAGCATTGATTTTGAACAAGTTT
This sequence comes from Flaveria linearis, assembly GCA_024085815.1. Taxonomy (NCBI): domain Eukaryota; kingdom Viridiplantae; phylum Streptophyta; class Magnoliopsida; order Asterales; family Asteraceae; genus Flaveria; species Flaveria linearis. The sequence goes on from CM044013.1 coordinate 17,037,356, forward strand.
GATAAATGCGGATAAAACCGCGTAAAAACCTGTTTTGTTTGAGTGGATAAAACCACGTAAACCGTGAAAAATCATCAATAAAAATAACATAATAGCGAAAACCATCTGTAGAAGTAATAGGTGATGGACCCCACAAGTCACAGTGAATCAAATCCAAAGGAAGGAAGCACGTTTTTCATTTAAACTGAAAGGTAAACGATGACCTTTTGCAAGTTGGCACGAAGTGCAATATCCGGTTTAGGTAATAAAGAGGTAACAGACAAAACACCACACTTATTCAAAATGGAAATAACATCAAAAGAAATATGCCCTAAACGAGCATGCCAAAGTTCATAAGAGCTTTATTCGAAACATTAGCAACAAAGGCTTGTGGTCCATTCTTGAGCACATAGAGTCCATCAATGCATGTCCCACGAGCAAGAACCTGTTTAGTTTTCCGATCCTGAATATCAAAGTAGTGTTGAGAAAACAATACATCAACTGGGTGTTCTGCAGTTAACTTGCCAATGGACAATAACTTTTTAGTGAGATTGGGGACAACAAGTACATTATTGAGATAAATATTTTTGCACAGTTTATAGGTTCCTGTGTGAGTGATGGGAAGTTGTTTTCCATTGCCAAAAATAACTTTAGCATTACCTTTGTATGGAGCCGAATCATGAAGGCACTCCGTGGCTGGAGCCATGTGATCAGAGGCGCCCGAATCGCCTATCCAATCTGGAGAATCATTTGTAACATGGCACTTAGCATGGAAAGCCTTGGCTAAAGATTCGTCCGAAGTTGGTGCTTGACTAGCAAAGGTATGCAGATTTGGACAGGCAGATGCATAATGGCCGTTTGTACGGCATAGTTGACAGTGAGGAAGGCGACGTGTGTTGCCACGGCCTCTGCCAGAAGAGCCTCTGGAAGAGATACCACGAGTAGAACCACGGCCCCGATTTGGCGTTGAAGAGTCATGCCGTTGTGTGAGAGTGAAACGCAGCAGGAGGTGTGGTAGTACCATGAAGGGACTGAAGAAATAATTCGTGACTTTCGGCCTGAACAACAAGATCAGGAAACGAAGGTGCTGGTTTTGTGGCACGAATGGCTGTAGAGAAGACCTCATAGGAGGGGCCAAGACCACAGAGGAACCAATGTAGTTTATCAATGTCAGCAACGGGATGCCCAATGGCAGTAAGCTGTTCACAGAGAAGACGAAAGCGACGTGAAAAACCGTAACAGAAGACGTCCCTTTGGTGAGTTGCCTGAGAGAATCCCGAAGAGATTGAACACGTTCAACAGAGGCATTGCTATAGGCGTTTTCAAGAGCACACCAGATCTGTCTCGCACCGGATAAACCGAGAACCTCCGCTGCGGCTTCTTCGGTTAAGGTGGAGAGAATTAGAAGAGAAGCTTTACGGTCAGCCTGAACCCAGGTAAGATGTTGCGGGTTCGTAATCTCTTTTCTTCAGAGACGATGGTCTTCGATGGTTCAGAAGAGGAGCCGTCAATGTGATCCGAGAGGTTATGAAGACCAACAAGAAGGGTCATATGGTTGCGCCAGACTAGATAATTGCCGGCTGAAAGCTTGATTGGAGATAGATGCGAAACAGAGGTGGTGTTTGAGAGGGAATCGGAAGCCATGGAGATATGGTGGGGCTGAAGCAATTAGGGGAAAAAGGAAGATTAGGTCACAGGAATGAGACAAAAGAAAAAGAAAGAAGTGGGGCTTTTGTCAGTAGGCTGATACCATGTGAAAGTGAAAGGTGAGAAATCAACCTCATAATATTTGAGGTTTGGGAGTATTTTATTTATACTGAGATTATATAATAATCTCTCCTTTGATTAAGCCTTTGATTAAGCCTTTGATTAAGGAGAGTCAACGAAAAAAACAAGGTAATGAGATAATTACGAGGTAACACATTAAATACAAATATATTACAATTATTTCCTATACCCTTATTAATAAAAAATTAATTAGAACTCAAGACAAATAAAAATAAGGATGTCTAGGGTTCGAAACTCATACAAGCAAAAATGCTCAAGGTTAAGCCAATGATTTCCCTAATTACAACTTTCCTTCTAAACGAGATGGGGGTGCGAACCTGACCGAAAACCGAATACATGAAATTAACCAGTTAAACTAACGCATATTATTCGAAACAGCGTTTTACATTTGCAGTTAAAAAAACAGTATTGCAAATGCTTTTTAGCATCAACTAGTAATTATTATGTAGTATAAATTAAAAAATACATCCACAGGCCGGTCGGACTACCAAAACAACAAAAAAATTTTTCCACTATGGTTGGCCAAGTCAACATCTGACCAACCGCACCACCTTCCGCGATACACCATATATGACCCCTTGGCTCCATCACCATTCACCAACCCATTAACCCACCCTACCCTATATATATATATCCCAATGCACTCACCTTTGATCATCTCAGGTTCACTTATACATTCACTAACTTAATTAACACAAACCAAACAATTCACCCTCTATTTCATATTTCATATAACCAATGGCAGCTACACATAAACACCAAGAAGTTGGTCACAAAAGCCTCCTCCAAAGTGACGCGCTTTACCAATACATCCTCGAAACAAGCGTCTACCCGAAGGAACCACAACCCATGAAAGAGCTACGCGAGGTCACCGCTAAACACCCTTGGTAAGCTAGCTAGCTAGTGTCGTTTAATTATTAATGTTATAACATGTTAAAAAACGCGTGTGAGATGCATATAATGATTACCATAAATGTATTTCGTCGTGTATGTATAATTGTGATATATACTAAATGTTGTAGGAACCTTATGACAACGTCTGCTGATGAAGGACAGTTTTTGAACATGCTTCTTAAACTCATTAACGCTAAGAACACGATGGAGATCGGTGTGTACACCGGTTATTCCCTTCTGTCTACCGCCCTTGCTCTCCCGGAAGATGGGAAGATATTGGCTTTGGATATAAACCGAGAGAATTACGAAATCGGTCTTCCTATAATTGAGAAAGCCGGTGTTGCTCACAAGATTGACTTTAGAGAAGGTCCTGCTCTTCCTCTTCTAGACCAAATGGTCCAAGATGTAAGTTATTACAAATTAACATATGCATGAAATTAACATTGTGTGTGTTTTTTTTTATTAATTTAAATAAACTGTCAATTAACAAAGCAACTCATGAAGTTTCTTGTATATTAATTTGACGTGCAGGAAAAACTCCATGGATCATTTGACTTTATCTTTGTGGACGCTGACAAAGACAACTATCTTAACTATCATCAAAGGTTGATTGATCTAGTTAAAATAGGGGGAGTGATTGGCTACGATAACACCCTTTGGAATGGGTCTTGGTGGCTCCACCTGAAGCGCCACTTCGAAAGTATGTTAGGTATTACAGAGATTTCGTGTTAGAGCTTAACAAAGCTTTGGCCGTTGACCCAAGGTGGAGATTTGTCAGCTTCCTGTGGGTGATGGAATCACCCTCTGTCGTCGTATCAGCTAATTATAAACGAGAGACCAATGTTACATATGTGTTATTATTATTTGACAAATTCGCCATGTTCTATGTTTATTCGATCGATCATCTAATCCCAATGTTATGTGTTTGTTTATTATGATTTTAACTGCCATTGATATATATGGTAAGATGAATGAGTTTTTTTATACAAAAGATGCAAAAGAAATCATGTTTGCTTGTTACTTTCATTTTGTTAGAGTTGGTTAACCTCACATATATGTTGTAGGAGATCTAAAAGAACCATACGTAATTACAATATATGTTAGTAAGAACTTCAAAAAGTTAAATTAATGTTGGTAATTCCAAATAAAAACAATAAATGGCACCTCTAATGCTTTTAACTCGTAAAAATAAGAATCAGATTTGAATTAAAATAAACTTACAAGTGTCACAAAATGCCATTCTTAGAACCACAATGGTTGACCAAGTCAACTTCTTCCTTCGAAGCTATATCCATTGTCTTCACTCTTTCATAAAATCATGAGGTTTATAGTTTTGACTTTGTCTCTTTAGAAAAAGTCAACTCTACTCACAAGATTGCTTCGGAGACTACTTGTTTATCCTTATATAAAAAACTATAAATATAATACAACATATTGGTTAAAGGGAATCCTATAACCAGTCAAACAAAACTTGAAAAGACCTCACAAGATTTCTTTAGAGACTACCTATGTTTTCTCTTATGTGCCTTTTAATGTTGTGTGCTCTTGTACACTGCAATTTGTGGTAGCCTTTATTATTTACGGTCTGTTTATCCTTATAATTACAATAAACATTTATTTATTTTCTTTATTTTTAATTACATAATATTTTTTATACATTTACCATTATATTTTCTCTCTTATCCACTCACAACTACTTTAAAAAAATATAAAAAATTTATGAGGGTTAAACCGTGTTTCCTCAAATATAAAAAGACATGGTACAATACCATAAATTTTCAACCTCTTTCACTCACATCCACTCACAACCATCCTTTATAATATATGAAACCTACTCATATAAAAATAGGGAACGGGCTACGAATGCTCTTAGGTGGTGTTTATTTTTTCAAAAAAGGTCTACGAATGCTCTTCTGTCTACGCTGCGCAGACATTACCATCCGCGAATTGTTTGTTTTTTCGAAAACGTTTTATTAAAAACATATGCGTGAGCTCTTCTTGATACAGATCTAGCACAACCACTTCTAAATAAAGTCTACAAAGAATTAAACACAACCACCCACCACCACCCATGTCCGCCACCACCGTCCACCCCACCACCATCGTTCGCCACCACCATCGTCCGCCACCACCACCGTCCGCCACCACCACCGTCCGCCTCCACCACCCACCGTCTGCCACCACCACCACCCCCACAACCACAGTCTGCCACCACCACCACCCCCACATCTACCATCACCGGCCATCACTGTCCACCACCATCGTATACCAACACCAGTTTATTTTTGCAGTCTATAGATGTTAAAAACAGACTTTTTCTTGTCGTAAACTGCAGAGGTTTGGTCTACCTATTTTTTTACAGATATCTGCAGATGTTGTCCGCATACCGTAAACATTTACCTTACTGTATAATTCATGGTGATTGATGTAATATCCCATGGATAAATGATACATGGGGGTGTTATGTAATCTGTGATGATAAATGAATTACATGTTCATATCTCATTGTTTTATCAATACTACTCCCATCTCCTACGCTTCATGTTCTCCATAACAAATTGAATTTAACAAATTTAGAGAATTCACATTAGCATCTTCGCCTCCATCTCTATATTTACACTAAAAACTGTAACATCGTGCATTTTCAGTAAATATATATATATATATATATATATATATATATATATATTAATCTTTGTTTAGAATGTTAATAAATACAATAATCATAATAATAATAATAATAATAATAATAAATAATAGATTGTAAAATTTAAAAAGTTCAATTTATATAATACTCTAAGTATAGGGACCATTAGTGTAATTATGAAATTTTCAAAAAACAACCCAACCCCACCCCCATCTCCCTCGCTGTATTCCCGTGTTTTTCCTTTCACCATTGTCGGCCAGAATTGATCCATTAACGCGCACTTTGGCTTTCAATACTCAAAAGAAATCACGCACTAACAAACCTTGATTCGTTTATAATCATTCTCTAAATTCAATTTCATTCAAACGAGCAAAAAACACCACCCGAACATCATCTTCATCATCGGACCTGCATCACCCTTGAAATCCCATCTCCGGTTAGTTTTAATCAAAATTGATAACGGGCTTTTGTTTGCAGTCATCATCCGAAGCTACCTACGAAACTAATTCGATTTTCATCACGTTTTGCTCACCCATCAACCATCACCTCGATCGCGACCTGCAACCTACTCAAAACCCCACTTCCGATCGATTTAAGCAAAATTACCATAGGCTTTTCATCTTGATCACCATTCGAAGCTCCCCACAAGTTTAATTTGATTATGGTTATGGTTTGATCATCAAACGATTACCCCACGAGTCGCGACCTGTTCTTCATTTGGTAAGCTTCGAACCGAACGCTATCCATGTAATTAAACATACCTACATATTCGGTTTCCATAGGGAACAAAAGCCCCATGATCTTGTTCGTAAACAATCTCGATTTGATGGTCAATTTGGGCAAGGATCGATCTAGGGCACGAAATGAATTTGGGGATTTGTTTGGTTTGGTTTAAATGAATTAAATCCTGGTTATGTTCGCTGATCAGGCTTTGGCCTACTGGTACCCGCGCCCCATGTTATCCAGGAGGTCCCGGGTTCGACCCCGGGCCACCTCTGTTATTTTTAAACATTTTTTTTAAGGTTTTAAAAGCCTTTAAAAATTCCAAAAAAAATTCTAAAAATCATAAAAAATGTTTTTAAATCATTAAAAATATTTAAACAACTAAATGATTTTTCTGGAATCTATTTTAACATTTTATCTATTTTTATTAAATGTTTTAAATAAATAAACTACAAATAAAACAAATTAATTAAACAAAAGTGAACTACTAATAATAATTTAATTTATTAAATTATTATTCGATACTATATTAATTTAATTATTTCACATAATATTTATTATTGTTTAAATAATGATTAAATATATAAATTTTTATATTTAAATCATTCCAAAAAAACATTTTCATTTCTTTTAATAATTTAAATAATTAAATATATTAATTAATTATCATATATTTAATTAATAAAATTAATTATTTATTTTCCCACACATTCACAATAAAACAAACGGTTACGCATATTGATACGTTTATTTTAAATTTTAAACATAATCACTTTCAACAAATTCGTTTATTTCAAGACATTTCAAACCAATAAAATTGATCAATTTAAACTACCATGGAAATCCTAATACATTCCCAAATTCCCAAATCATTATTATTCTAACTCGAGACACCGTTCCTTAGGTTAATCATAAGGAAATCGTTGGTGTCTAATCTATCACGTCCAAATTCAAAACTCATCAATCAAGTGAGTATTCATATCCCCTTTTTATATCATTTCCTATTTGGGGGAAATCATGTGATACAATATATTCAACCATGATATTCTATTGTTATTTCATTCTAAATTCAATTCAAGACAGGTTATGTTATTACTTGCAATTATGTGAACATACTTTGATAAACTGGACGACAGTAAAACCCTAATTCAATCAATCAATCCTGGCAACAATGTAGATCTACTGGTTTGGATAACCCACCCCATATGGCTTACGAGTGGTGATTGTGCCAGAGGCAGGAGTTAATCTATGGTGTATGTGTGGAGTCTATTATGTGCAAGTGTCTAGTCAAGGGGTTGTTATTGTGTCGGTTTATCTATATGCTTTACTATTGCAATATAAGTCTTAACGTTACCTTGTGAATTGAATTATTCTCAATCAATCAATCAATCTATATGTATACTCAAAACTGTGATTACTCACCAGCTAATTCGTTAGCTGACTTTATTTTCTCACATGATTTCAGGTTAAGCAAGCTAGTGGACTTCTACTTGATCATATAAGACCTGGACTTAGTCAAAACAAAAGACAATTATTATTCGTGACTTTAACTGTTGTATTTGTATCTGTTAAATTCATGTTATCCTGTAATCTGATTTTAATATTATTTACACAATTAGACAATCATGAGTTATGAACAATCAATCATTCCCTCGTCCGCTCCGATGATTCCGCCGTCGGTCGGGGTGTGACAGATTGGTATCAGAGCCATGGTTATAGGGAATTAGGTTATTAGAAATGGAATGACCTAGACTATAACTAAGTACCTTCACACATGAGTCCTCTCATGTATTTTATATGCTTAGATAGGATTTTATGTGCCTTACATGTTTATACTTGATTATGTGATTATCTGCTTTATGTGATTCTTCTTATACTTTGAATATATCAATATACACACGAATCTTAACTCATATTCTAAGGCATTGTGTGCCTAATTCAAGTGATTTCAAACTCCAAAACTCGATTGTTATTCATGGTTTTCAAATCTCGTCAAAGTCCGTGTCACATGACCGAGAACGTGCAATGCTGGAAGAGTGGGATACCTGTATCTTAAGGTGTTCTGCCTAGGCAAGGTATTCATACAACTTGATTACCTTACCTGGGAACCCTCGAGATGAGTATTCGCTTATAGGTACGCATGTCCTCGTTAAGGTTGTGGTGGACACAAATACTTTGATAAGTCAACGTATTCGCTTTGGTTTGCGAACCGAACGTTTACACTCCTAACCTCTCATTGTTATTCTAAACAATCTCGTTAACGATTTTATTATTTTGAAAAGTTTTAAAAACCAATTACCCGTTTCTCATAGAGGTTTCTTCTTTCCATATTATACAGAATGGCTTCTCGTCGAATCCGTTCACGATCTAGAAACTCTGGCCGTAAGATTTCTGCTATTGTAGCACGTGAAGTTACTGCGGTCATCCCAACTCTACTTACCCATTTGAACCAAGGCAACAATACTGTCCAAAACCCAATTGCACCAAACCCTCCCCGAACTTGTACTTACAACATTTCAGTTCTTGCAACCCCACTAAGTTCAGTGGAACTGAAGGTGCTACTGGATTACTACAATGGTTCGAAAGCATCGAGAACACTTTCCTAAACAGCGAATGCCCTGAAAATCTGAAAGTCCGGTATGCCACAAGTGTTCTTCAGAAACGCGCACTTACTTGGTGGAACGGAGAGACGAACCCGTGGAACAGAAACTGCTCTAGCCTTTACATGGACTGAAGTTAAGGAGCTCATGACTAAAGAGTTCTGCCCAAGAAACGAAGTCCGGAAACTGGAAGCTGAGTTCTGGGAGTTAACCCAAGACAGTGGCGAGAACCTCGCATACACTAACCGATTTCACGAACTGAGCCTTTTAGTACCGCATCTTGCTACCCCTACCTCCCGAGCCATCGAGAAATACATTGGTGGTCTACCTATGCAGATTCAGGATACGGTGCTAGGAAGGAATCCTTTGACACTAGAAGATGCTATCAGGCTGGCTGCACAGTTAACCGATAATCATGTGAAAGCTGGTTCCTTAACCAGGAAAGGGTCGAAGAAAAATACTAATAAACTTCCTGACGAAACTGTCAAATCCGATCAAGCCGAGCTTTCCAAGAACAAGAAGAGGAAGGCTCAATCTCAAAACTTTGCTGTAATTACCCCTGCTGTACCAATTAATCAAGTCCCTCCAACTCGTCAACCAGTAGTAAACAACCAATCGCTAATGAAAAAGCCATACGCTGGACCCTTTCCGCAGTGTAACAACTGCAGTTATCACCATCCCGCTAACATTCAGTGTCGTCAATGCACAAACTGTGGCCGTTTAGGTCATACATTCAACGTGTGCAGGAGTGCTGCTAAAGCTCCGACCAATGCACCAGTTCATCAACATCCTCTTGCAATTACCCAGGGTCGTGCATGCTATCAATGTGGTGATCCGAACCATTTTCGCAATCGATGCCCTCAACTTATCAGCCTAGTTCCTACGGCTCAAGGACGTGCTTTCAACATCAATACCCAACAAGCTCAAGCCACTAATGATGTGGTGTTGAATAATTCTTGTCCTTGATTTCGTCTTCATGATGTAATTCAAGATTTGTAATCGTGATTTCCTTTTGTTACATTGAAGTAATTTGAAAATTTCTAAATTTCTAATTGAAATATTTTTCCTTCGTTGTTAAGTCGAACTTTGAACCGTTTGCACCGTGGGAGATGCAAGAGTTTGCAAGTCAACCTATGACTAAGGACACTCATATCTCCTAAATGATTCTAACTCATCAAAACAGGGGTGATTCCCTTACTATGATGATGATTCCTTATTCGTTTCAATAAATGGTTTTCAATTGTGTGTTTTATGAAGTTTCATCCTCTGGATTAGGGTGATTTCCTTATCTCGAGGACTGACTTCAATTATTCTCTTTGGAATTTACATTTCACAAATGACATGATCTCACCAAAATAGGATTGAAACCCGTACTTTGGTGACAAATGTCAATCTTCGATTGTTTTCTTGAAGCCCAATCATCAAGATACGTGTGAAATTCATACCTTGATGATAATTTCATTTTTATGGATTGTATTTTCTCAAATGAAACGACCTCATCAAAGTAGGAGTGAATTCTGGATTTTGATGAAGAAGTTTATCTTGTTATATTTGTTTTTGTAAAAATTTATCGTTAAGATAGGAGTGATTTCCCTTACCTTAATGGTGAGTTATCTCGTCTTATTTCTGTAGATCCTCAGATCGAACTTTTGATTGGTAAGTTAGTGGCCATACCTTGAGAGTACACCATCAAGTTAGGGGTGAAAACCATACCTTGATGACTATTCTCATTTCTTGATCATCAACTTACCATGGTTGTAATCAAGTGACGAGACGCATGTAGTAACTTGAAGGGTGAAATAATATTAGTGTTTCGACCTATCAAGCCAAAGCATGATATCTGAACTTGAAAAGAGACCCGATCGTTTTAGGTTAATTTTGATTCTAAGCTTGGAACATTTAAATTCTTAAATCGATTTCTTTTATTCTCATGTTTTGACTCGATCTAGCTACATCAAACCATTTATTCCTTATTTATCGATTTTCATTATGAGTTATCATCAAAACCTGATTACGGAATGGTAGTCTTCATAAACAAACTTTTGTCAAGTAAAGATACCATCTCTGATCGCGATGGTCGCTTCATCTCTCGTTTTCTGGAAAAGTCTCCAATCAGCTCTCAAAACTCAACTGAATCTTAGCACAGCCTATCACCCGCAAGCCAACGGTCAGACTGAAAGAATGATACAAACCCTCGAGAATATGCTCTGGGCTTATGTCATTGATTTCAGTGGATCGTGGGATTCTCATCTTCCGTTGATCGAATACTCTTACAATAACAGTTACCAGACCAACAGATGGCACCATTTGAGGCCTTGTATGGTCTGAAGTTGGTGAATCACATATTACTGGCCGGAATTGATACAAGAAACAACAGACAAAATTCATAAGATCCGTGATAACTTGATCGCCGCTAGAAATCGTCAAAAGCATTATGCTGATAAAAGACGTAAACCCATGGAATACAAAGTTGGCGAACTCGTACTTCCTAAGGTATCACCTTGAAAGGGAGTGATCCGTTTTGGAAAGAATGGGAAACTAGCACCTCGTTACGTGGGTCCATTCAAAGTACACGAGCGAATTGGGAAAGTAGCCTACAAGCTTGAACTACCCCAAGAGCACAGCAATATACATTCGACGTTTCATGTTTCAAACCTCAAAGAAATGTCTTGCCGATGAAAACCTCCACATTCCACTCGACGAAGTCCAGATTGATGAATCTATGCACTTTATTGAGAAACCTGTGGAAATTATGTATCGGGAAGTCAAACAACTCAAACATAGTCGAATACCTATTGTCAAAGTCCGCAGGGAATCTAAACGTGGCCCAGAATTCACCTGTGAACGTGAAGACCAAATGAAAGCCAGTGTACTCATCTTTCCGTTTCAGCCTCCTCGTGAAACAAATTTCGGGACGAAATTTCCTAAAGCAGGGGAGACTGTAACATCGTGCATTTTCAGTAAATATATATATATATATATATATTAATCTTTGTTTAGAATGTTAATAAATACAATAATCATAATAATAATAATAATAATAATAAATAATAGATTGTAAAATTTAAAAAGTTCAATTTATATAATACTCTAAGTATAGGGACCATTAGTGTAATTATGAAATTTTCAAAAAACAACCCAACCCCACCCCCATCTCCCTCGCTGTATTCCCGTGTTTTTCCTTTCACCATTGTCGGCCAGAATTGATCCATTAACGCGCACTTTGGCTTTCAATACTCAAAAGAAATCACGCACTAACAAACCTTGATTCGTTTATAATCCTTCTCTAAATTCAATTTCATTCAAACGAGCAAAAAACACCACCCGAACATCATCTTCATCATCGGACCTGCATCACCCTTGAAATCCCATCTCCGGTCAGTTTTAATCAAAATTGATAACGGGCTTTTGTTTGCAGTCATCATCCGAAGCTACCTACGAAACTAATTCGATTTTCATCACGTTTTGCTCACCCATCAACCATCACCTCGATCGCGACCTGCAACCTACTCAAAACCCCACTTCCGATCGATTTTAAGCAAAATACCATAGGGCTTTTCATCTTGATCACCATTCGAAGCTCCCCACAAGTTTAATTTGATTATGGTTATGGTTTGATCATCAAACGATTACCCCACGAGTCGCGACCTGTTCTTCATTTGGTAAGCTTCGAACCGAACGCTATCCATGTAATTAAACATACCTACATATTCGGTTTTCCATGGGGAACAAAAGCCCCATGATCTTGTTCGTAAACAATCTCGATTTGATGGTCAATTTGGGCAAGGATCGATCTAGGGCACGAAATGAATTTGGGGATTTGTTTGGTTTGGTTTAAATGAATTAAATCCTGGGTTATGTTCGCTGATCAGGCTTTGGCCTGCTGGTACCCGCGCCCCATGTTATCCAGGAGGTCCGGGTTCGACCCCGGGCCACCTCTGTTATTTTTAAACATTTTTTTAAGGTTTTAAAAGCCTTTAAAAATTCCAAAAAAATTCTAAAAATCAAAAAAAAAATGTTTTTAAATCATTAAAAATATTTAAACAACTAAATGATTTTTCTGGAATCTATTTTAACATTTTATATATTTTTATTAAATGTTTTAAATAAATAAAACTAAAAAAACAAAATTAATTAAACAAAAGTGAACTACTAATAATAATTTAATTTATTAAATTATTATTCGATACTATATTAATTTTAATTATTTCACATAATATTTATTATTGTTTAAATAATGATTAATATATAAATTTTTATATTTAAATCATTCCAAAAAAACATTTTCATTTCTTTTAATAATTTAAATAATTAAATATATTAATTAATTATCATATATTTAATTAATAAAATTAATTATTTATTTTCCCACACATTCACAATAAAACAAACGGTTACGCATATTGATACGTTTATTTTAAATTTTAAACATAATCACTTTCAACAAATTCGTTTATTTCAAGACATTTCAAACCAAATAAAATTGATCAATTTAAACTACCATGGAAATCCTAATACATTCCCAAATTCCCAAATCATTATTATTCTAACTCGAGACACCGTTCCTTAGGTTAATCATAAGGAAATCGTTGGTGTCTAATCTATCACGTCCAATTCAAACCTCATCAATCAAGTGAGTATTCATATCCCCTTTTTATATCATTTCCTATTTGGGGGAAATCATGTGATACAATATATTCAACATGATATTCTATTGTTATTTCATTCTAAATTCAATTCAAGACAGGTTATGTTATTACTTGCAATTATGTGAACATACTTTGATAAACTGGACGACAGTAAAACCCTAATTCAATCAATCAATCCTGGCAACAATGTAGATCTACTGGTTTGGATAACCCACCCCATATGGCTTACGAGTGGTGATTGTGCCAGAGGCAGGAGTTAATCTATGGTGTATGTGTGGAGTCTATTATGTGCAAGTGTCTAGTCAAGGGGTTGTTATTGTGTCGGTTTATCTATATGCTTTACTATTGCAATATAAGTCTTAACGTTACCTTGTGAATTGAATTATTCTCAATCAATCAATCAATCTATATGTATACTCAAAACTGTGATTACTCACCAGCTAATTCGTTAGCTGACTTTATTTTCTCACATGATTTCAGGTTAAGCAAGCTAGTGGACTTCTACTTGATCATATAAGACCTGGACTTAGTCAAAACAAAAGACAATTATTATTCGTGACTTTAACTGTTGTATTTGTATCTGTTAAATTTATGTTATCCTGTAATCTGATTTTAATATTATTTACACAATTAGACAATCATGAGTTATGAACAATCAATCATTCCCTCGTCCGCTCCGATGATTCCGCCGTCGGTCGGGGTGTGACAGATTGGTATCAGAGCCATGGTTATAGGGAATTAGGTTATTAGAAATGGAATGACCTAGACTATAACTAAGTACCTTCACACATGAGTCCTCTCATGTATTTTATATGCTTAGATAGGATTTTATGTGCCTTACATGTTTATACTTGATTATGTGATTATCTGCTTTATGTGATTCTTCTTATACTTTGAATATATCAATATACACACGAATCTTAACTCATATTCTAAGGCATTGTGTGCCTAATTCAAGTGATTTCAAACTCCAAAACTCGATTGTTATTCATGGTTTTCAAATCTCGTCAAAGTCCGTGTCACATGACCGAGAACGTGCAATGCTGGAAGAGTGGGATACCTGTATCTTAAGGTGTTCTGCCTAGGCAAGGTATTCATACAACTTGATTACCTTACCTGGGAACCCTCGAGATGAGTATTCGCTTATAGGTACGCATGTCCTCGTTAAGGTTGTGGTGGACACAAATACTTTGATAAGTCAACGTATTCGCTTTGGTTTGCGAACCGAACGTTTACACTCCTAACCTCTCATTGTTATTCTAAACAATCTCGTTAACGATTTTATTATTTTGAAAAGTTTTAAAAACCAATTACCCGTTTCTCATAGAGGTTTCTTCTTTCCATATTATACAGAATGGCTTCTCGTCGAATCCGTTCACGATCTAGAAACTCTGGCCGTAAGATTTCTGCTATTGTAGCATGTGAAGTTACTGCGGTCATCCCAACTCTACTTACCCATTTGAACCAAGGCAACAATACTGTCCAAAACCCAATTGCACCAAACCCTCCCCGAACTTGTACTTACAAACATTTCAGTTCTTGCAACCCACTAAGTTCAGTGGAACTGAAGGTGCTACTGGATTACTACAATGGTTCGAAAGCATCGAGAACACTTTCCTAAACAGCGAATGCCCTGAAAATCTGAAAGTCCGGTATGCCACAAGTGTTCTTCAGAAACACGCACTTACTTGGTGGAACGGAGAGACGAACCCGTGGAACAGAAACTGCTCTAGCCTTAACATGGACTGAAGTTAAGGAGCTCATGACTAAAGAGTTCTGCCCAAGAAACGAAGTCCGGAAACTGGAAGCTGAGTTCTGGGAGTTAACCCAAGACAGTGGCGAGAACCTCGCATACACTAACCGATTTCACGAACTGAGCCTTTTAGTACCGCATCTTGCTACCCCTACCTCCCGAGCCATCGAGAAATACATTGGTGGTCTACCTATGCAGATTCAGGATACGGTGCTAGGAAGGAATCCTTTGACACTAGAAGATGCTATCAGGCTGGCTGCACAGTTAACCGATAATCATGTGAAAGCTGGTTCCTTAACCAGGAAAGGGTCGAAGAAAAATACTAATAAACTTCCTGACGAAACTGTCAAATCCGATCAAGCCGAGCTTTCCAAGAACAAGAAGAGGAAGGCTCAATCTCAAAACTTTGCTGTAATTACCCTGCTGTACCAATTAATCAAGTCCCTCCAACTCGTCAACCAGTAGTAAACAACCAATCGCTAATGAAAAAGCCATACGCTGGACCCTTTCCGCAGTGTAACAACTGCAGTTATCACCATCCCGCTAACATTCAGTGTCGTCAATGCACAAACTGTGGCCGTTTAGGTCATACATTCAACGTGTGCAGGAGTGCTGCTAAAGCTCCGACCAATGCACCAGTTCATCAACATCCTCTTGCAATTACCCAGGGTCGTGCATGCTATCAATGTGGTGATCCGAACCATTTTCGCAATCGATGCCCTCAACTTATCAGCCTAGTTCCTACGGCTCAAGGACGTGCTTTCAACATCAATACCCAACAAGCTCAAGCCACTAATGATGTGGTGTTGAATAATTCTTGTCCTTGATTTCGTCTTCATGATGTAATTCAAGATTTGTAATCGTGATTTCCTTTTGTTACATTGAAGTAATTTGAAAATTTCTAAATTTCTAATTGAAATATTTTTCCTTCGTTGTTAAGTCGAACTTTGAACCGTTTGCACCGTGGGAGATGCAAGAGTTTGCAAGTCAACCTATGACTAAGGACACTCATATCTCCTAAATGATTCTAACTCATCAAAACAGGGGTGATTCCCTTACTATGATGATGATTCCTTATTCGTTTCAATAAATGGTTTTCAATTGTGTGTTTTATGAAGTTTCATCCTCTGGATTAGGGTGATTTCCTTATCTCGAGGACTGACTTCAATTATTCTCTTTGGAATTTACATTTCACAAATGACATGATCTCACCAAAATAGGATTGAAACCCGTACTTTGGTGACAAATGTCAATCTTCGATTGTTTTCTTGAAGCCCAATCATCAAGATACGTGTGAAATTCATACCTTGATGATAATTTCATTTTTATGGATTGTATTTTCTCAAATGAAACGACCTCATCAAAGTAGGAGTGAATTCTGGATTTTGATGAAGAAGTTTATCTTGTTATATTTTGTTTTTGTAAAAATTATCGTTAAGATAGGAGTGATTTCCCTTACCTTAATGGTGAGTTATCTCGTCTTATTTCTGTAGATCCTCAGATCGAACTTTTGATTGGTAAGTTAGTGGCCATACCTTGAGAGTACACCATCAAGTTAGGGGTGGAAACCATACCTTGATGACTATTCTCATTTCTTGATCATCAACTTACCATGGTTGTAATCAAGTGACGAGACGCATGTAGTAACTTGAAGGGTGAAATAATATTAGTGTTTCGACCTATCAAGCCAAAGCATGATATCTGAACTTGAAAAGAGACCCGATCGTTTTAGGTTAATTTTGATTCTAAGCTTGGAACATTTAAATTCTTAAATCGATTTCTTTTATTCTCATGTTTTGACTCGATCTAGCTACATCAAACCATTTATTCCTTATTTATCGATTTTCATTATGAGTTATCATCAAAACCTGATTACGGAATGGTAGTCTTCATAAACAAACTTTTGTCAAGTAAAGATACCATCTCTGATCGCGATGGTCGCTTCATCTCTCGTTTTCTGGAAAAGTCTCCAATCAGCTCTCAAAACTCAACTGAATCTTAGCACAGCCTATCACCCGCAAGCCAACGGTCAGACTGAAAGAATGATACAAACCCTCGAGAATATGCTCTGGGCTTATGTCATTGATTTCAGTGGATCGTGGGATTCTCATCTTCCGTTGATCGAATACTCTTACAATAACAGTTACCAGACCAACAGATGGCACCATTTGAGGCCTTGTATGGTCTGAAGTTGGTGAATCACATATTACTGGCCGGAATTGATACAAGAAACAACAGACAAAATTCATAAGATCCGTGATAACTTGATCGCCGCTAGAAATCGTCAAAAGCATTATGCTGATAAAAGACGTAAACCCATGGAATACAAAGTTGGCGAACTCGTACTTCCTAAGGTATCACCTTGAAAGGGAGTGATCCGTTTTGGAAAGAATGGGAAACTAGCACCTCGTTACGTGGGTCCATTCAAAGTACACGAGCGAATTGGGAAAGTAGCCTACAAGCTTGAACTACCCCAAGAGCACAGCAATATACATTCGACGTTTCATGTTTCAAACCTCAAAGAAATGTCTTGCGGATGAAAACCTCCACATTCCACTCGACGAAGTCCAGATTGATGAATCTATGCACTTTATTGAGAAACCTGTGGAAATTATGTATCGGGAAGTCAAACAACTCAAACATAGTCGAATACCTATTGTCAAAGTCCGCAGGGAATCTAAACGTGGCCCAGAATTCACCTGTGAACGTGAAGACCAAATGAAAGCCCAGTGTACTCATCTTTCCGTTTCAGCCTCCTCGTGAAACAAATTTCGGGACGAAATTTCCTAAAGCAGGGGAGACTGTAACATCGTGCATTTTCAGTAAATATATATAATATATATATATATATATATATTAATCTTTGTTTAGAATGTTAATAAATACAATAATCATAATAATAATAATAATAATAATAATAAATAATAGATTGTAAAATTTAAAAAGTTCAATTTATATAATACTCTAAGTATAGGGACCATTAGTGTAATTATGAAATTTTCAAAAAACAACCCAACCCCACCCCCATCTCCCTCGCTGTATTCCCGTGTTTTTCCTTTCACCATTGTCGGCCAGAATTGATCCATTAACGCGCACTTTGGCTTTCAATACTCAAAAGAAATCACGCACTAACAAACCTTGATTCGTTTATAATCCTTCTCTAAATTCAATTTCATTCAAACGAGCAAAAAACACCACCCGAACATCATCTTCATCATCGGACCTGCATCACCCTTGAAATCCCATCTCCGGTCAGTTTTAATCAAAATTGATAACGGGCTTTTGTTTGCAGTCATCATCCGAAGCTACCTACGAAACTAATTCGATTTTCATCACGTTTTGCTCACCCATCAACCATCACCTCGATCGCGACCTGCAACCTACTCAAAACCCCACTTCCGATCGATTTTAAGCAAAATTACCATAGGGCTTTTCATCTTGATCACCATTCGAAGCTCCCCACAAGTTTAATTTGATTATGGTTATGGTTTGATCATCAAACGATTACCCCACGAGTCGCGACCTGTTCTTCATTTGGTAAGCTTCGAACCGAACGCTATCCATGTAATTAAACATACCTACATATTCGGTTTCCATGGGGAACAAAAGCCCCATGATCTTGTTCGTAAACAATCTCGATTTGATGGTCAATTTGGGCAAGGATCGATCTAGGGCACGAAATGAATTTGGGGATTTGTTTGGTTTGGTTTAAATGAATTAAATCCTGGGTTATGTTCGCTGATCAGGCTTTGGCCTGCTGGTACCCGCGCCCCATGTTATCCAGGAGGTCCCGGGTTCGACCCCGGGCCACCTCTGTTATTTTTAAACATTTTTTTAAGGTTTTAAAAGCCTTTAAAAATTCCAAAAAAAATTCTAAAATCATAAAAAAATGTTTTTAAATCATTAAAAATATTTAAACAACTAAATGATTTTTCTGGAATCTATTTTAACATTTTATCTATTTTTATTAAATGTTTTAAATAAATAAAACTACAAATAAAACAAAATTAATTAAACAAAAGTGAACTACTAATAATAATTTAATTTATTAAATTATTATTCGATACTATATTAATTTTAATTATTTCACATAATATTTATTATTGTTTAAATAATGATTAAATATATAAATTTTTATATTTAAATCATTCCAAAAAAAACATTTTCATTTCTTTTAATAATTAAATAATTAAATATATTAATTAATTATCATATATTTAATTAATAAAATTAATTATTTATTTTCCCACACATTCACAATAAAACAAACGGTTACGCATATTGATACGTTTATTTTAAATTTTAAACATAATCACTTTCAACAAATTCGTTTATTTCAAGACATTTCAAACCAAATAAAATTGATCAATTTAAACTACCATGGAAATCCTAATACATTCCCAAATTCCCAAATCATTATTATTCTAACTCGAGACACCGTTCCTTAGGTTAATCATAAGGAAATCGTTGGTGTCTAATCTATCACGTCCAAATTCAAACCTCATCAATCAAGTGAGTATTCATATCCCCTTTTTATATCATTTCCTATTTGGGGGAAATCATGTGATACAATATATTCAACCATGATATTCTATTGTTATTTCATTCTAAATTCAATTCAAGACAGGTTATGTTATTACTTGCAATTATGTGAACATACTTTGATAAACTGGACGACAGTAAAACCCTAATTTAATCAATCAATCCTGGCAACAATGTAGATCTACTGGTTTGGATAACCCATCCCATATGGCTTACGAGTGGTGATTGTGCCAGAGGCAGGAGTTAATCTATGGTGTATGTGTGGAGTCTATTATGTGCAAGTGTCTAGTCAAGGGGTTGTTATTGTGTCAGTTTATCTATATGCTTTACTATTGCAATATAAGTCTTAACGTTACCTTGTGAATTGAATTATTCTCAATCAATCAATCAATCTATATGTATACTCAAAACTGTGATTACTCACCAGCTAATTCGTTAGCTGACTTTATTTTCTCACATGATTTCAGGTTAAGCAAGCTAGTGGACTTCTACTTGATCATATAAGACCTGGACTTAGTCAAAACAAAAGACAATTATTATTCGTGACTTTAACTGTTGTATTTGTATCTGTTAAATTCATGTTATCCTGTAATCTGATTTTAATATTATTTACACAATTAGACAATCATGAGTTATGAACAATCAATCATTCCCTCGTCCGCTCCGATGATTCCGCCGTCGGTCGGGGTGTGACAAAAACATAATTTTTTACTCTCTTTTTCAATTTTTGTTGTGAGATATAATTTTTTTTGATTTTTTTGACTCGTTATGTCTTCTCACACTTTGTAGTAATAATACACTTTGTATTTAAAGCTCTTTCTTCAAATATAATATAATATCAAAAATTGTCAACCTGTCCCACTAGGCTATCTCATCTGAACTCCAAAATTTTTAGTTTTCTTTCATATTTTTTTTTAATATTGTCACAGGACAATAATAAATTTTCTTCCAATTTTTAAATAACGTATTTATTTTTTATCCATATTACTTGAGGTAGGCCTGTCTTACAAGATCGGTCAACCGCACCTCATATATATACGATGTGACGCCAATGAATTCTTGACCTAGTGATCAAGGGGATGTTGAAGGTTTTGTCTCTCTTGGAGGTCTAAGTTTTAATCCTTCACATGAATGAATATTATTAAATTGATGATAATAACAATTAACAACTAAAAAGACATTTAATATATATATATGTGTGTGTGTGTGTGTGTGATGTGACCTTTATAAAATTTAAACACCAATCCCATTAAAAGTTTGGGACCGACCCCATGAAATTGGAATCCATTGAAATTTAATTTACCTTTTTAAAGCTTTACAATTTTATAAATATTATGAATTATTACCATCACAAGTGTATGAACTCTTTATCAAACTTGTAGATAAGTTTACTATGCTACTTATCTATCAAATAGCTTTACTTGTCTACCAAAATGATTGATATTTGTAGTATAAATGTCACCTTAATGTAGAGGAGAAGATGCACCTCTTATATACAATTTCGTAAGTTATACATTTCTCTTCTTCTTGCTCTTACAATTCTCTTTAAAGTTCTTAAGGTTATAACACTAATCTTGTGATAATTATTGTAATATAATAACACGTTATCAGCACGAGAGCTCTTAAACTCTAATCAAGAAGATCAAGAAAGTACAAAGTCATCCATGAAGCAAACAAAATGCCGAACATTGCGAAAATAGAATTCCCAGCTCTTAATATCAATGGAGAAAACTATATATCGTGGACGGCTCATGTAAAAAAACATCTTAAATCCATAGGTGTCTTAGAAACTGTGCAAGAGAGGAATGCTTACTCGGAACAAGACAAAATGAAAGCTGATGTCACTTAGCATAAGCATATTGATGAAATGTTACAGTTTGAATATTCAAATTATGAAGATTCATACATTTTATGGAAAGATTTACAAAGCAGATTTGATCACCAAAGGGAAGTTCTACTTCCCACTATTAGAGATGAATGCAACAATCTTAGGTTCCAAGATTTCAAAAAGGTAAACGAGTACACCTCTTCTTTGTTCAAAATATGCTCGACCCTCAGATTCTGCGGGCAAATTATAACCAAGGAAGATATGTTGGAGAAAACTTTCTCCACATTTCATGCATCAAATATAAACTTGCAACAACAATATAGGTTGCAAAAGTTTAAAAGATATTCTGATTTTTATTTATCCTCATAGTAGAAAAAAACAATGAGCTTTTGATGAAAAATCATCAAGTTCGTCCCACAAGATCATTAGTAATTTCATAAATAAATGTTGCTACTAAAAACTCTGGAAGAAAGTGGGGACGAGGTCATGGTTCTTTTGATAAAAGTTACCCTAATTGTCGCATCCATTCTTTTAAGGGTAATAATAATTACCGAGGTAACTTTTATAGTCTTGGACATGGTCGTGGCCGTGGAAATGATCATGGTAGAAATCAAAGAATAGTCAATTACCATGCCCCACAAAATAACAATTCCAATCAATACAAAGAGAATAAAGCTGGTAGGTCCGAAAACAATGACACTTCCTTTGTTAGATGTTGTAGCACAAACCACTGGTCGAAGGCTTGTCGCACAGCTTCACATCTATGTGAACTATACCAAGCATCTCTTAAAAGGAAAGAGAAGGAAGTGAATCATAATGATAATTTTAATGATCTTAACGTTGAGTTGAACACTGAAGACTTTGACATGGAACTTTGAAACACATGTTGCTTAACCATAATAGTTATATGCAACAATTAAGTGTTTTCCTGTCTTTAATTATGTATTTTTCTTCATGTAATGTTTTCTTTGGCTTAAATAAAGTTCTTGTTAAAATATAACAATATTGTCATTATTCACTTATTATTTTTCTTTATACTTTCAAGATTAAAATAAACATCACTGGAGCGCAATCAAACAAATGAAACAGATACATGTATAGCAGATACTGGAGCCACACACACTATAATTAGATCTAAGAAATATTTTTATGAACTTAAATCAACAAAAGGAATCGTTAATACAATATCAGGCTCTATAGACCTGATAGAAGGAGTGGGAAAAGCTAATCTAGCATTACCAAATGGTACAATACTTATAATAGAAAATGCTTTATTTTCCCTAAAATCAAAAGGAATTTGTTGAGTTTCAAAAACATTAATCACAACGGATATAATACTCAGTCAAAGACTATTGATATTGAAAAATATTTGCATATCATATGTAAAGATAAAATATTAGAAAAACTGTCAATGATTCAGTCTAGTTTACATTATACACAAATTAATGTGACTCAGACATATTTGGCAGCTAAAGAAAAATTTTATGATCTTGAAACACTTAACTTATGGCATGACAGATTAGGCCATCCAGAATCTACAATGATGAAAATAATAATTGAAAACACTTAAGGGCATTCATTGAAATATCAAAAGATCTCATTATCGAATAAAATTCTTTTATGTACATCTTGTTCTCTTGGAAAATTAATTACAAAGTCTTCGCGCTGTGAAAATTGAAAAGGAATCACCTCTGTTTCTTGAAAGAATTCAAGGAGATATATGGGCTAATTCATCCACCATGAGAACCATTTAGATACTTTATGGTTTTGATAGACGCATCAAGTAGATGGTCTCATGTCTCTTTGTTATTAACTCGTAATGTAGCATTTACGAAATTTCTTGCACAATTTATCAAATTACAAGCATATTTCTTGATTATACTATTAAAAGGATGAGACTTGATAATGTTGATGAATTCGCATCACATGCTTTTAATGATTATAGCATATCTGTAGGAATTATTGTTGAACACCCTGTTGCTCATGTACACACACAAAATGGCTTAGCTGAATCGTTAATCAAACGTCTACAACTAATAGCTAGACCATTAATAATGAGGATAAAACTCTCTGTGTCTATTTAGGGTCATACAATTCTTCATGCTGGATCACTAATTCATGTGAGACCAAGTGCAAATCTTAAATATTCACCGTTACAACTTGTTTCTGACAATGAGCTAAACATTTCCCACCTTAGAATTTTAGGATGTTTTGTGTATGTCCCTATTACACCACCGTAACGTACAAAAATGGGCCCTCAAAGAAGGTTGGGAATATATGTTGGATAAGAATCAACTTCCATTATAAGATATCTTAAACCTTTAAAGGGTGATGTATTTACAACACGTTTTACTGATTGTCACTTTAACGAGTCAGTTTTCCCGGCATTAGGGGGAGAAAAGAAAAAACAAGAAAATGATGTCTCATGGTATGTTCCCTCATTATCGTATCTTGATCCAATAACTAAGGGTTCAAAAGATAAAACACCTGTAAGAAATTGCAAATCAATTACTGATGCATTTACTGATACAAACAGAGTTACTAAATCTCATATACCAGTTGCTAATGCTCCAGCTCGAGTTGAGATTCTAAATAAGCAAATAAATAACACAAGGGATCATGAATCTCAGAGACGTTTGAAATGAGGAAGACCAATCAGTTCGAATGATAAAAATCCTTGAAGAAGAAAAACTCATGAAAAGGAAGTTGACCATAAAGTGAATGATCTTGATGCAACGTTAAATGCTAAAAACTCTCATGAGGAGGATTTGGATGAAAATAACAAAGAAATGTCAATTAACTATGGTCACACACATATTTTATGGAATCGAGATGAAATGGAAAGTATTGATAAAATATTTTCTTATTCCATAGCAAGTGACGTCATGAGTGGAGATGATGATCCAGAACCAAAATCAGTTAGTGACTATCAAAATAGACATGATTGGGATAAATGAAAAGAAGCTATGCAAGCAGAATTAGATTCACTTAACAAAAGAAAGGTCTTTGGACCTATTGTTACTACTCCGATGGCCGTAAAGCATGTAGGATATAAATGGGGTTTTATACAAAAACTAAATGAGAAAAATGAAGTTACAAGGTATAAAGCTAGACTTGTAGCTCAAGGTTTTTCACAAAGGCAAGGGATTGATTATGAGGAAACATACTTCCCTGTTATGGATGCAATAACCTTTAAATACTTAATCAACTTAACAGTCTCTAGAAATTTAGAGATGCGTCTTATGGATGTTGTCCCAGCTTACTTGTATAGATCATTAGATAGTGACATCTATATGGAAATTCCTGAAGGTTTTAAATTCCCCAAAACATTAAGCTCAAACCCTAAGGAAATGTATTCCATCAAATTACAAAGATCCTTGTATGGACTCAAATAATCTGGAAGGATGTGGTACAATTATTTGAGTGATTATTTGACAAGTAAAGGATACACAAGTAACCTTATTTGTCATGCGTCTTCATTAAGAAAACTACATTAGGATGTGTGATCATAGTTGTGGATGTTGATGATCTAAATATAATTGGGACGTAAAAGGAAATTAATGAAGTAATTGCTCTTTTAAAGAAAGAATTTGAAATGAAAGATCTTGGAAAACCCAAATATTGTCTTGGTTTGCAGATTGTGAATATGCATAATGGAATATTTGTACATCAGTCAACTTATATTGAGAAACTCTTAAAGTGTTTCAATACGGACAAAGTAAATCCTTTAAGCACACCGATGGTGGTTAGATCACTCAATGTTGATAATAATCCATTTCGTCCTTACAAAGATAATGAATAGCTAATTTGTTAGCAAAATTTAGTTCAGCTCCTACTAAAAGGCACTAGAATGGGATTACACATATTTTTCGTATCTTCGAGGTACCATTGATTTAGGTTTGTTTTATCCTAATAATTCAAAAGAAGGTTTGGTTGGTTATGCAGATGCAGGTTATTTACCTGATCCCCATAAAGCAAGATCTCAAACTAGATATGTATTTAAGAATGAAAGAACTGTAATTCCATGACATTCTCAGAAACAAACACTTGTTACGACATCCTTAAATTATGCTGAAGTCATTGCATTACATGAAGCTTCAAGAGAATGTGCGTGGTCAAGATCTATGACACAACTTATATCAACTTCTTGTGGATTGGATATAGATGGAAATACAACACCAATCTATGAAGATAATGCAGTTTGTGTCTCACAAATGAAAGAAGGATATATTAAAAGTGACAGAACAAAACATACATCACCAAGATTCTTTTCATACACTCAAGACCTTATTAAAGATAAACAAGTTAAAATGAGATACGTTCAATCTAGTAACAATTCAGTTGATCTTTTCACAAAGGCACCTTCTAAAATAACTTTTAAAAAACATGTTTATGATATTGGTATGCGGCAAGTACGCACAATGTAATGTTCTATAGAAGACAATTTGAGGGGGAGTTATAAGCTGCACTCTTTTTTCCTTAACTAAGTTTTTTCCCCATTGGGTTTTATTTAGTAAGGTTTTTAATAAGGCGGTACTTAAAACTCTTCAAGTTTGAAAAGTGTCATTCAAGGGGGATTATTATGAATTATTATCATAGCAAGTGGATGAACTATTTGTCAAACTTGTAGATAAGTTTATTATACTACTTATCTACCAAATAGTTTTACTTGTCTAAAAAAATGATTGATCATTGTAGTATAAATGTCATCTCAATGTAGAGGAGAATATGCACCTGTTGTATACACTTTCACAAGTTATACATTTCTCTTGTTCTTACTCTTGCAATTCTTTTTAAAGTTCTTAAGGTAATAACATTAATCTTGTGATAATTATTGTAATATTATAACAATATATAGCATTGTAGAGAGATTAACAAATTTAAAACAATTGATTTAAGCTTTTTTTCATATTATTTTACTCCTAACCGATCCTAATAAAATTTCTACCCCAACCCCAATGAAATTTTAAGACCAACCTTATGAGATCGGAGCACCAAAATAAATACAAAACAATAAATTTAGATAGTTTAATTAAACCCATATAGAAAAAACCGAACTGGAGTAGTTTAAGCCCAAACAAAAAAGTTGACTATTGCACCAATTATTATTCACGTATTTAGTCCATTTAACTTAGCCAATAAATTATACAACTTAGCTAGTGTATTTTTAATGTAAACACATCAAACAATAAGAAAAAACCCAATTTGATCGGAAGACGAGAATATTGATCTACAGATTTTAGACTTGTTCCCTTTACACCGACACCCCCAAAGATTGTAGGTTACTTTTTTGTTAGAAGATGAAATTCTCAAAATACCCTACGTACTCAAATATGCAAGGAGAAAAATAAAACAAACATGAATCGTCAGGATCAACCTCAAAGTAGACTTTTAGATTTTTATTATTTAGATATAAAGATCTGATCGACCTAGAAAATTTCCAACCCCATTTAAAGTTCTTGGGTCTGCAAGACTATGGAATGATCCGATTGTTGACCAAATAAATAATTTTTCTACCCATTAATTAACACATGAAGTAGGTTTTTCATATATATGTCTTACATATACATAACTCAAAAACCCAAAGACATTGATCCTCATGGTCAAGTCAACTGCATGTTTACTTGTGACATATTCTTTTTTACTAATACCATTGAATCATTGATCTTCATGGTCAAGTCAACTATATGTTTAGTTGTGCTAGATTTTCCAACCCAATGACATTGATCTTCATGCTCATATAACACAGAGAAACATCATTAAACACATCAAAGGTGCGGTGCCTAGGTTTTGCTCAACCGTACATGGACCCAATTAGTCATGTGATTTTGGGTTAGGTTCATGGTGGCTGTTGGATGTTAAATCTTTGCTGTAGGAATCCTGATGATGCTGCAGCACTATCTGCATACATTTGGTGTAGAAATGGTTCACTTCCTCCGCGGTATGTGGTGCTGCTAGTAAACTGCATCTGCAATTATCATAATTAAATTGGAGTATAATAGGTCAGATTAATTAGGTCCTTTTAAAAAAAATTTACAAGTTCCCGCCATTTATTATGCTGGATTAATCTTGATGGGTCAAGTTACAGGTCATGTGTCTAGTTTTTAAGTCATGTGTTTTGTTAAATTATACAGCAAGTTTAATTTTGAAATAATCTTAGTAATGGGTCTATTTTGTAGGAGCACTAACTTATGTTTACATGTCTTGTTTTTTTGCTATTTATGTAACTCTATGAATTATGAATGAAAGTGAGCAAATTGAAGAGTAAAATTTTTGTTCGTGTGTGCTTCTTGTGTGTTTAATTTGGGGGCTGAACCAACATATTATTCTGTTCATATATATAGGAAGCCATTGAGTGACTCACTTGATGACTCAGTGAGCTGATAGCGGTTGGGTTGAACGCGTGAAGCGTGGATGGATCAGTGGGATGCATAAAATGCCCGTATGCAGGTGCTTCATTGTTAGCCATTAAAGGCGCGATAGGAGATTGAAGGTGTGCTTGACTCAGAAGCTGGATTGTCTCGACTTCATTATACCCTTCTCTTCTCCCCCATCAAACCAACCCGACCCACACGCCTTTTTTTAAAATAAAATTGAACATGAAAATATAAGGTTTATATGCAACAAAATAACTTGACTAATTTGTCATCAGTAACTTATGAAATTGGTATATATAATAACTCAACTTTATGGAATTAGCTGCAAGTTTTATCAAGTAGTCAATAGTAAAAGATTCAAAACATACCAATGGTGGACTATATCCAAACTGTATCGCGTTAGAGTGGTGATTCGATTGAATAGGGAAACTGTTTCCGAATTCAATGTTTTGTGGCTTGTTTGAAGTGGAACTCCCCCCTAAACTTAAATCAAGATTATGATCCGATGTGGCGTTGTTACTCGAACATTCTGAGGAAAACAAAAGAGTCAAGAATTTTCAAATAGTGAGAGAAACCATATATACGTGGATTTCATCGGATATATTGTTTCACTGCAAGAAAGTTACGCATATGTGACCAAAATTGCAGCCATAAATACCCAGTTTTCTAGTAGTGTAATTTACGAGATGAGCATATTCAAAATTTGAGATGGTTTAGCATGAACAAAATTTTCTAAGTTGATGCTTCATCCAACGGTTAGTTGCACTCTAAATGGCTTCAAAATCAACTTTTAAGATCTTTACTAAATTAATTTTTACAAGTTTGTTTTTAATATCTTAAAAAAATTTCCAATCAAAAGAATTTACTTTTGTTTTTACAAGTAAAGCCTGTTTGATTAAAAGCTTAAAAAATTATTACTAATGTAAGTCAAACCCGAGTCATATATGTTATTAACAAAGAGAAAATAAATCGTTACCAGTGAAGTTGAGTTCATTTTCATAAATCTTGATGTCAAAATTTGTAAGAGCATCCTTCCCATTGCATTGAATTGCAGCTTATCATAAGCCCTAAAATATACATAAATAGAAAAAAAAACTTTATATTTCTATAAAAAACCTTCAAAATTGGAATTTGACAGTCAAGGTCCCTCTAGAAAACAGACAATTTACCTGGCAGCTTCAACTTCAGTGTCAAAGAGACCCAGATACACATACCTGTTATAAAAATGCCATATTTGTCACATGATATTATTAAATGAACAACCCAAAAAAGGCAAAAACATAGTTCCAAAGTGTCTTGTTTCTTGATCTTGTGATAACTTGATAGATAGTTCTACCGTTCTCCCATCTAAATCAAAACAAAAAAGTTAACTTTTTTCCGATTTCAAGAAACCAAAACCCCCTTTAAATATCAAATAAGAAGATTTCTTTTTGTCTTCTAACATATAACATAGGTTAAAAGATGGTGCAACAAGTAAAAGTAAAAAAAATGTTATTGTTAAGACGACCTGTTAATATAATTCTACCCTGAAGAAAAAACTTACTTTTTCCCCATGAATTGGCCCATTCGCGCTTCCCATTTACCACATTTATGCAAAGTCACACCACGATACTTCGAGCTGCCTCGAAGAAAACCGCTACTTTGTCTACGTAGTACGTGCACAAACTCTTCCTTTGACATATTGCTCGTCTATAGGTTAAAAAGATTATTAAAAAAAGGCAAATTGGAAATAATAATCCAATCTTTATCAAATTGGCCATTAATAATCCCACCTCAAGTATTTACCAATATTGGTTCAACCTTTTTCATCTTTTTTGTTTTATGGTCCCCCGTTAAAAAAACCCTAACAGAGTTAACCCTCTCCTACGTGGCTCGGTGACTTGGAGTTTTTTTATTTGGCAAATTGGAAATAAATAATCCAATCTTTATCAAATTGGCCATTAATAATCCTACCTCAAGTATTTACCAATAACGGAGTTAACTCCGTTAGGGTTTTTTAACGGGGGACCATAAAACAAAAAAGATGAAAAAGGTTGAACCAATATTGGTAAATACTTGAGGTAGGATTATTAATGACCAATTTGATAAAGATTGGATTATTTATTTTCAATTTGTCTTAAAAAAAAACACCATACAAGGTCATTTGTGTTACTATTTTGTCTTGAGAAACAACAAATTAATGAATAGGTAGTTCAAGATAAGGCTGCAATTCCACTATTCAAGAAAATTGTGAAACCTAACGTTAAAAAGAACACAAAAAGTACACCATGAAAACGTAGTGAAAACACACACCTGTTTTAGGTCATCTTCATAGTCTTCAAGAGCGAAGTTTATGTCAGCCTCAACACCACGAAACTTGATCGCTGCCCTATCATAAGCACTGCAATATCTCCTTAGATAAATTATTTTTCTTTTTCGTGGGTGGTTGGGATTGCTTTTACAAAACTCTTTTTTAACTTATAAAAAGGATAAAAGTTAAAAGGAGATGAAATTGTGTTTGAATGGAAATGAAATTGTAAGAAAGAGAAGGAGATTTTAAGAAGTCACAAATTTTAACTTCTCGAAACTTTTTCTTGAGAAGTCAAAAAGGAGATTTCACTAAAAATCCCAAACACCCCCTTCATTTCATTTTTTGAAATAGAATTTTCAGTTTATTTTGTGCTCACCGTGCAGCTGCATGTGCTGTGTCGAATCCACCTATTATTATGGTGAAAAAGATCATAGTTAAGAGTTGAGTTTGTTTTTCCTCCCCAACGTTTAACAAAAATAACAATTTTCTTGCAGAAAATTAAAAATATCAATCTACCTTTAAAAGTTTTAATTTGTTTCATCTTCAGGCCAAAAGTTTTATTATTTTTTCAAGTTGAATCCAAAATAATAAAACTGTTGGATTAAAATTAAAACAACTTACAAACCTTTTTGAAGGTAAATTGATATTTTGTAATCTTTATAAAAAAATAGTTAATTTTGTTAAGTTTTAGTGATAAAGTTGAAATTAACTCAAAAGTTAATAAAGGTTATATGTTCGTATATGTATGTACAAATAAATATAAAATTTTGAAAATAAACATAATGATTAAAACTAAAAAGATAAGAAAATGTAACATACCAAGATACAACTGTTTCCCAGAATCCCTGAAAACATGAAAAATGGCTGTAAAATAAATTGAAAAGGCCAATAATAATAATAGGACATTTTTTATTTGGTGTTAGTTTACAATATCTTTTATGGTTTTAGGTGTAATTTTCGAAAAAAATTGGCTGATAGGTGTTTCGCATCGGCGAAGCTTCATTGGGAGCGGCGAAGCTTCATTGGGAGCGGGTCTCGCCCCCCTCTTTTTTTCATCAGTAGTGTAAATTTTCGGCTCGATAGTGTAAATTTTTGGTCCGGCAGTGGAAATTTTTAAAAATGTATGAAGTCCGCCCCCTCTAAAATAGTTTAATTTCGCCCCCGCCCCCTAACCTTTGACTCAAGCTTCGCCACTGGTGTTTCGTAAACTCCATTTATCGAAATACTTTAATAAACTACCACGTTTCCAGTCGGCCTTCAAATCCTAAATAACAGCTTCAATCTCGTATTGTCACATAACATGGTTTCGTAAATAAGGTTCACTAAACACTTACAAAACACTCATAAAACAAAATTTTCTACAAATCATACCGAAAACCATCACAACTAAATAACACTAAACAAAAGAAAATCAATAACAGAATCCCGTTAACCCCACACTACATCTGATCTCACACCCAAAAAACCGTTTATATTAACCACCAAACGGAAGTTTAACGGTCATTTACAGGTTACGTGAGATTAGACTTGAGGCAGTGGCGGAGCTTGAGTCAATACTTAGGGGGCGGGGTAAAAGTAAACTATTTTACGAGACGGGCTCTATGTTTATTAAAAAATTTCAACTACCTGACCGAAAATTACACTATCGAGTCAAAAATTACAGAGGGAGGGCGGGACCCCGGCCCCAATGAATCGTCGCCCCTGACTTGAGGTGGTGTAGGTATTATAACGTGTCCGAATAATATTATCTTAATTTTATTTAGAAAGCAAATTTTAAAATACATAATAATAATGATGATAATATCAAGTTATCAACATTCAACCATATATGAGACTCCCATCGGCCGGTTCGCCGGTAAAACGTAACACCACGGTACTGCGAGCTTCTAGACCGGGGTCCCCGGCGGCTTTTTTTCACCGGCTGAGCAACTCCGGCGGCTTTTCCGGCGAACCCACTCTCACCTCCGGCGACAAAAGACGAAACTTCCGGCGACATCTGGTCGTCGGAAGGGAAAAACTGACGGGTGACCGGCGGAATGTAACCCCACGGTGAGTTGTTGGTCATCGAGAACCCAAACAACCGGCTATCGCCGGTGGTGGAATCGGAGTACACTTGTTTACCCTTGTTGTTGTGTTCTTCTGGGTTGTTGGGTCTCCGTTCGGGTGACCCGTTTAGATCCCACATTGTTTCTGTGTTCATGGTGAAGAAGATGGGTGAGTTGTAATGTTTTTCAGTAGTTGATGAATGGAAGTTGGATTATTATTAGAGATGTAGGTATATATAGGGGTGTGAGTTGCGAGTGTGTTATTGAAGGTGGGTGATGGTGTTTGTAGGTTTTGATGGTGGATGTTGTATCTGTGAATATTTATCTGGTTCAAACGAGCTACAAATTGTTTTGTTTATAACACAACTAAACCTGTTTAATAAAAATATTTTTTAATTTTTTTATATTTATAAATTTAATTAAAATCAAGAGGTTAAACTTTATTATTTTACATTCTTGATCCATAAAAACATATAAAAATTTATAGACATAATATATATATAGTTAAACAAGTCTTTTGCATGTTTGATATGTGAGCTATAAAGAACAATCTGAGTGACTTTATTATAAAGAAACATTGAGGTGGTTCAGGTAAAAATGTTGATCGGTTTATAACTTGGGTTCTTTAAGATTAATTTGTCTAGCTTGTTTGACAAAAATTAAAACTCGTTCATGCTGGATCAATACGTACTATTGATTAATTTATTCCATTATCTGAGTGAACTTAACTATGCTACAAGCAAGAACAATCTGTCAAATAACACATACGTTTGTGATCAAAGAACATACCATTTTGATCATGTAACTTTAGGCCAGACCAATATTAGCCTGATGGTGGATTATATTATGCTAGGACTAGCTTCAACCGATGGTAGATTGTGTAACGTTAGGACGAGCCCACGTAGGTGTTATATATGCGGTGGTTGTTAGTTTGTTATCACTTACAATGGATGTGAATGGATGTTTATTTAAAAAAGAGATAACATGTAATAGTGGGGCTGGTGAGAAAAAAAACTGAAGGATCAATACCTTTGAATTACGCTTGTTGTAGTTGTCACAAAATGCCCCGTCACGCCCCCTGTCACACCTAGGGAGCGTTGCTCAAAACGTGATAGAGGTGCCACATAGGATGATCACACCCCATTACAATTGATCTTATATATCTAATCTTCGATCCCTTTTAAAATTATTATCTACTATGGACATTGTTCCATTTGAAGTCGAGTAGTTATTACGATCTTAAGATATGATGCTTTGAGTTATGTACTTATGTGTGATATTATTTTGATTGATACAAGGTTTTTACATCAAAAGAAATAATTAAAAATTAATAATATATTTTTATGATAGTGTAGTGCTTGTAGAGGTATACATAAAAGGAAATAGACAGAAGGGTGGCCAGAATGTTGAGGGCTTGATTTCCTTAAATAGAAATGCTTAATTTTACCATGTCAACACTCATTTCATTCATTCAATATTTCTACATCATCCCTTTCCTCTCTTCTTGCCCCTGCCATTAGTCTAGTTGCTGATACCTATAACATCCCCCAGAAAAAAATTTTTTGATTATATCATCGTCGTATAAGATAATGTGTTAATGGGGTGGGAGGCTTTGCCTCTCTTGGAGGTCCAAGGTTCAAACCTTGGCATGGGCGAATATTACTAACTTTGGTGATACTAACAACTAACAACTAACCAGCCGTTCAAAAAAAAAAGATAATGTGTTATGGCTTTGTGAGAGGGTGAGCGTGACTACTACATCAGCTGCTTATGGTGAGGAACTCCGCCCCCTTGGAACATTGGAAGGGGGTGGGGACGGTGAGGAACACCGGCCCCTTGATTATATCATGTCAACACTTATAAAAAAGTTGTGATTTTTAAATATTTTTTTAAGAAAAATGATTTATTTATAAAAAGTTCGTTGTATTCAGTATTTTATAAATTTTTTGTTTTAAAAATGTGTTTTTAATAAAATATTGGTTTTTACTTTATTAAATTATATATTTTTAATTTGAAAATAATATGAGTAATATTATTAGTATTCAATATTATTATAAATGATACATAGAAATGAGAAAGTGTGTATAATGACGCTTACAATTGTTTCACACTTATTTTAGTCTTTTATAGATAGATAGATAGACTAAAAACACATTAATTAAACGGATTATAGTTAGCAATAAACAAGAAAAGTAACAGTATAATATTTTAATATAAATTATAATTAAAATTATATATACGTAATAGTTCAAGAAATAAAACAATTATATAATTTTTAACTATCTTATCTAAATAGTTTCATTTTTAAACATACGTTTTAAGATATTAAAAAATATTTTTTTATATTATTTTGGTTGTTTTAATTAGACTATTTAAAAAAAAATTCACTAAATAATTTAAAATATTTTGTTTAAAAAAGGTTTAGTGTTTTATAAAATTTCATATTATAAAAATTTTAGTTTTTTATTATTTAGATTTTAATTAAAATATGCGATTTCTAATTTCTTTAATAAAATGTATTTTAAAAAATTAGTTTTATTTTAAAAAACCTAGATAAGAGAGAGAGAGAGAGAAATATAACAATTAATAAAATCTTTTTTTAATAAGAGAGAGAAATTTGTATAATTAGTTAAATTATTATAATATCCTTTTGGAGAGAAAATTAATATGTGGATGTCTAGAAAAATAACAAATGGTAAAAAAGTGGGTTAAAAGAATTTATTCTTCTCAAGTATATAGCATTTACATATGGGTGAGGTTATTTTATAAAGTGTATTTTTGCTACAAAGTGTGAGAAGACACAATAAGATTAAAAAAATCATAAAAAAGTTATATTTTACAATCTAAATCGAATTTCAAAAAAGTACTTTGGAGTCTCTATTCTTCTCATCGTCATCTTTCAAAAAAAAATAAAATTTTTTTATTGTGCCTTTTAATGACACAATGACGTCATTGTGTCTTTCATAATGACACAATGACGTCATTGTGTCTTTTATAATGAAACAATAAAAAATTAATTTTTTTATTTTTTATTATTTTTCGTTTATTTTTTTCTTAGTGAGAACGGCTAGGGTAACAAAAGCTCGGAATTACTTTTTTGAAATTCGATTTAGATTGTGAGATATAATTTTTTGTGATTTTTTGACTCATTGTGTATTCTCATACTTTGTAACAAAGATACACTTATATGTGAAGTTCTTTCTTTACATATTCCTTTAAAATTGAAGTTTTTAATTGTATGATTAGCGGGTGTGTCGAACAATACCATTGTCTAGAAAATTTGATATTGGTTATAAGTTTCTATTATTAATAAGTTACCACTCCCCACATTATTATCTATACTTTAAATGGCAAACTGCAAAGCCAACTCGCTGATGCACTAACTTTTTCCCCCTAGCACGTGTTGCCTCTTGCTGCACTTCCTTTTTTTTTCTTCTCCCTTAACTTTACTCAAGTTTCAACTTGAGTACCAACTTCTCCGATGTGTTTCCGTTCAATAGGCCGACACCGGGGCCCCAAGGCCTACCTGCCGATGCTAGGGTTTGTGTGGTTGTGTCAGCAATAAGGGTAGAGTTCTCAAGATGTTTTGGCTTAGATCTCCAACGACGGTGTTGTGGTGTTTCATGAAACTATATTTTGATTTCTCCTTCTTTTGCTTCGATTGCTTCTTCTTTATCTCTATTTGCTTTACATGTTCACTATGATGTTATTATCATGGCTCTCAGGGAGCGTTTGGTTGGAAGGAATGAAATGTAATGGAATGGAATTGAGAAACTAGTATAATTTTCAAGTAAAATTATGTTTGAGTGGGTAATGAAATGTAAAACCCAAGGGAATGTTTCACCTCAAATCCATTGGTTGTGGGATTTCAAATTCCCTCTCTAGGTGGAAGGATTTTGAAATCCCACAACCAAGGGAATTCGAGGTGAAATGTTCCCTTGGTTTATATTTCATTACCCACTCAAACATAATTTTACTTGAAAACTATACTAGTATCTCAATTCAATTCCACTCCATTCTATTCATTCTAACCAAACGCTCCCTCAGGGTATATATCAGGAATTCAGTAATTTAATGATTTTTAATAGGGTTTATAAAGTTCAGTTATTGATTATCCTTACCGTCTAACTTCGTAAACAATGGCATACTCAATTCTCCTTCAGGCTTCAACAATCCATTAAGTGGTTCATTTGCAACTACCGCTTGCTCTCTCTTTTTCACCCTTATTCTTTATGCATGCTCATATATTAATTAATACGTGAATAACTTTCGATTTTGGTTCAATTTAATGGGATTGAAGCAGTTAGGAAAATATTGGCTCAATCATGCACATTTTCATAATGTGAAAGTTAATATTTTAGTCTGCGTTACTTTAAATATGTATATGGGATGGAGTTCAAGGAAGGTCTACATGGTGGATAAAATTTATCAAAATTGATGCCACTGACCTACTCATCCTATTATAATCTTACATAAAAATGATATGTAACTTTAATGTGTTTCAAGATTGTTATTTTCTTACTCAATAGAAACATTCTAGCCAAAATTTCACAGGCACGTTCATAAGATTTGAAAATAAATTCTAAAATGAAAGCATTTGGAAATAAATAAATTGCAGCAATGGTTTTATTTTTCTTTCTAATCTTCAAGGGATATCAGTGGGTGATGCTAGGGGTTTGGAATGAGGTTTATCATGATTAATTGGTTAAATTTAATGCATTTAATATGGTCAAGTGTAAGAGATTGTGTTGAACAAGTTAACTACGATGATTTGATGTTTTGTAGGTTAAACGCAATCATTTGAGGAGTTTTGAAGAATGCACATGGATGATAATCAAAGATCATGATAGATGAGATGAAAGAGAATTCAATTACGAGAATGTGGCCGCAAACGGGGAGGAAAACGGAGTCCGAACGAAGAAGTTATGAAGAAAACAAGAATCGGACAAAGTTGGTCGACCATGACCTACGGCGGAAACCTGACCTACGGCGCATCAGTTCAAGAAAAACAGAATGGCCCTGGCGTAACTTACGGCAGAAACATGACCTACAGTACTGGACACGCTGAAATCATTTATAAGTCGCGAAAATTAGGTTTTGGGGGATATCTTCCATTCTACACCTCCAAAGTCGCCCCCTTTCGTCCCCAAGGCTCCAAGAGGCTCCCGAGAGGCGATTTCAAGGCTTCTCAAGTGTTTTTAAACATTCGGTTTGATTCCTTAACGTTAGATATGATGTTTAATTTTGATTTTGATTTGGTGTTCTTTATTACCATGTCTAGCTAATCTCCTAGTAATCTTCTTTGGGTAGTAAGGTTTACTACTATGATTTGTTCTTGATGATTTGTGGTTGAGTTAATGTTTGAACACGGTAGTTTAAGCTGAGTACATTATTTGTTGGTTGAAAACTCTAAAATATGTGTGTTGCTTTCAATTCACTTGTTCCACTTTGATTGTTTTAGATTTCTTTTCATCTGGAAACGTTGATTATGGATGGGATTAAGTATCACAAACATAGGATATGATTCGAGTAGTTCTTTAACAACAATCTTATTTAATCTATTGTTTTTACCCAAATTGACCCGTTAAGCTTATATGACTTTTATGAACATTCAAAGCAAATCTAAGTAGTAAACCTGAATCCGGAGAAGATTACTTATTTACATTATTGTTTGCAACTCAATTAATCATAAAGTTCGTTACTTTTCTCGATTAGTCATTTTTACTAAGTTTTTGTAATCAAGCCACAAACTTATAGATTTAAAACTACAAAACTTTCCACATATTCCCTGTGGATCGACCCGACTTACCCTAGCTATCTTAGGTGAGTTTGGAACCTTATAAATTGTTTTTGATTAGGCTTGACAACCCGATATCAAAATGGCGCCGCTGCCGGGCAATTAGTGCGCAAAGTGTCAAGTTTATGTTTTTACTTGTGTAGCTTGTTTTATTTACTTTCTCTTCTTTGTTACGCTAGGTGTGCTTGTATGTGCAGGTGACAGTTCCGTGCATGCATACCGGTACGCAAGGAACAAGTCCCCGTTAATTTTTGATTCTGAAGTTGAAAAGACCGCTCGAAGAAATCGAGCACAATCCAGTGCAAAAACTCAATCATCAAGAGCAGTCAAAGAGTGCAAGATGGAACACAACCCACCACCACCACCACTTAACCAAAATCCACCCAATGACCAACCGCCAAATCCACCAATTGATCAACCTCCACCAAACCAACCAAATGACCCATTACTCTACCCAAATTTGCAGCCACAAGCACAAAACCCAATTGCCCACAACCTACCACCTCAAAGACAAAATCCTTATCCTCAACCAAGGCAAAACCCCTATCAACATGGACTCCCAAGACAGAATATGAGACATCAAAAGGGGGTTAATAGGATCGAGGCCGAAGAGGATAGATTTGACAGATTAAGCATCCATACTTGGGATGATGACATAGATGGACGAAGTGATGGAAATGAAGATGAGTATGTTGAGGAGGATGTGCAATACTATGAACCTAATAACAAACAAGGCCGATACAGACCGAATGAACAACCAAGGCAATATAGGCAAAATCAGGGCCAAGTTCAAGGTAGAAGGCAAGGATTTCCTCAGGCAAATCGGAACCCCGGGCTTCAACCCTACCAAGCCAAGAAAAACAGAATGGCCCTGGCGTAACTTACGGCAGAAACATGACCTACAGTACTGGACACGCTGAAATCATTTATAAGTCGCGAAAATTAGGTTTTGGGGATATCTTCCATTCTACACCTCCAAAGTCGCCCCCTTTCGTCCTCAAGGCTCCAAGAGGCTCCCGAGAGGCGATTTCAAGGCTTCTCAAGTGTTTTTAATCATTCGGTTTGATTCCTTAACGTTAGATATGATGTTTAATTTTGATTTTGATTTGGTGTTCTTCATTACCATGTCTAGCTAATCTCCTAGTAATCTTCTTTGGGTAGTAAGGTTTACTACTATGATTTGTTCTTGATGATTTGTGGTTGAGTTAATGTTTGAACACGGTAGTTTAAGCTGAGTACATTATTTGTTGGTTTAAAACTCTAAAATATGTGTGTTGCTTTCAATTCACTTGTTCCACTTTGATTGTTTTAGATTTCTTTTCATCTGGAAACGTTGATTATGGATGGGATTGAGTATCACAAACATAGGATATGATTCAAGTAGTTCTTTAATAACAGTATTATTCAATCTATTGTTTTTACCCAAATTGACCCGTTAAGCTTATATGACTTTTATGAACACTCAAAGCAAATCTAAGTAGTAAACCTGAATCCGGAGAAGATTACTAGGAGATTAACTAGACATGGTAATGAAGAACACCAAATCAAAATCAAAATTAAACATCATATCTAACGTTAAGGAATCAAACCAAATGATTAAAAACACTTGAGAAGCCTTGCAATCGCCTCTCGGGAGCCTCTTGGAGCCTTGGGGACGAAAGGGGGCGACTTTGGAGGTGTAGAATGGAAGATATCCCCCAAAACCTAATTTTCACGACTTATAAATGATTTCAGCGTGTCCAGTACCGTAGGTCATGTTTCTGCCGTAAGTTACGCTAGGGCCATTCTGTTTTTCTTGAACTGATGCGCCGTAGGTCAGTTTCCGCCGTAGGTCATGGTCGACCAACTTTGTCCGATTCTTGTTTTCTTCATAACTTCTTCGTTCGGACTCCGTTTCCTCCCTGTTTGCGGCCACATTCTCGTAATTGAATTCACTTTCATCTCATCTATCATGATCTTTGATTATCATCCATGTTCATTCTTCAAAACTCCT
Organism: Flaveria linearis; assembly: GCA_024085815.1. Classification (NCBI taxonomy): domain Eukaryota; kingdom Viridiplantae; phylum Streptophyta; class Magnoliopsida; order Asterales; family Asteraceae; genus Flaveria; species Flaveria linearis. The sequence goes on from CM044013.1 coordinate 17,077,261, forward strand.
CAAATGATTACGTTTAACCTATAAAACATCAAATCACCGTAGTTAACTTGTTCAACACAATCTCTTACACTTGACCATATTAAATGCATTAAATTTAACCAATTAATCATGATAAACCTCATTCCAAACCCCTAGCATCACATCCCTACACTTGTTTCTCGCTTGCCCTCAAGCGAGGTTGCTTTTAAGAATCAAGAATTCAAGTCAAACAAAAATTATGTGAGCACATAGACGCACACATACCAAACTCGATTAAGGTTCAAGGGCATACCTAATTCCCAAGTTAGCAACTATGACCCATTAACAACCACAAACCTCTAACCCGCTGTACTGCCTAACTAAGATTCTCAAACTCTAGGTGGTTCCCTTGAACATATCATACCCCTCACAATAAAACTCTCCACTCGGTGTAAATTCTGGCCCGACCAAAGATGTGTCGGTATTTATGAAGCACTCAAGCAATGATGAAAACTAGTGAGCATAGGCTTGTAAAACAATCAAATCTCCACTCACTAACACGAGATTGCACACCAATCATGAGGGCTTTTCAAAGGTTGTAATGTTAGGCTTAGGTTCGGGTAAGGATAATTTAGGGTCTAAGTGACTAAAGTGATGAAAAACTTGAGTTAATTACTTTATTCAACGACTTCGAATCCTTTAACTACTCTTTACTTCAAAGCACAATTTTTTTCTTGTCTAATACTTTCGTCTTTCAACTTCACTATTTCGACATAGTTTTCTTTTCCTTTCAATTTTTTTTTCTTTTTTTTTAAGAATAAAACTTAACAAAACATAACGGGATTTACTATGCTTAACAATCCCCAACTACAACTTCAAAATATTATATCATATCAAACTTAATACTACTACCATTAATTAACTCAAGTTTCATCACATGGGTAAATAAGTGAATAGGCTATACAAAAGGCTAGTGGGTTAAGAAGTTTAGTGAAACAAATGAATGGGAGAATGTTTAAAATTGGCTACTACGGATAAACGTTAGATAGGTGGATCCTATGGGGCTATCCTATGGTTAATCCTAATGCCTCAATCATTTTAATAGGAATCCTGGTTTCAAGCTTTAATATGCACGCGCTCCACAAGTTCTACCATTAGAATGCATCATTGCACACTCAAACAAGCAAATAGATATAATAATGTCAAATAATAGGCTTCTCACATATTGAAACGGTGGAATTGGGTTACCGACATGACACGTGCAAGTTTACTACACCCAAAGTTTGCCACCCCTAGTTAGACATTCCCTTTCCAACTTCCACAAACCACCCGGGTTTCAACATTTAGGGAATCAACCATTACCAAGAACCTTAATCAATGATTAGTATTTTTAGAGAAAAATGTTAAAAATTTTAAAATTTTCAATGTGTGTCTAAATTTCCATTTCTCCAAAATGTGTCTGCTTCAGCTCCCCCATCCCCACACTTGGGATACATTGTCCCCAATGTATGGTTGTTTCTAATTCAACATGATTTCTTATGATCTTTACCAACCCCAAACACTCCCCAAATGCAAAACAAAAATAGTAAATAAATTCAAAGAAAGTTCACATGGACCTGATGGTAGATGATCTGATAGTGCTTCCATATTATTATATGAAGACTATGGGTAAACCTGCTAAGCACATTACCAAATATGCTTCCAAAATTCCACATGCTTCCCCACACTTTCATGTTTTCATCAGCTTGAAACTAAAAAGACAAACTAAAACAAAAAAAATTAATAACACTCACTTTCGTAGAAATCACGGTTGCATTTAGCATATGCAACAAGCCTTTTAAACCTCTCGATAGACCCGAGTGGACGAGTGAAGTCTCGTGAGGGTTTCTAGTGAACACACCCAAAAAGTTTCAAACAAAAAATATCTTAAAAATAACTAAAAATTACAAACATCTCAGGCTGCCTCCCAAGTAGTGCTAAGTTTTAGGTCTTCAGCCGGACCATACCTGTCACCACTCATGGTGGTCGAAAGTAGTGCTTGCCTTCTAAGAGTTCTATAACTGTTTGCTTTTGTTGATCTAGTGGGTTCCCGACGTCATCCAAACACGGACCGAACGTTGTTTTCTTAACTCGAGCATTTTTATGATCAGGTGGATCACCAACTTTTTTCTTCCATTTTGGCTTCTTACGCTTTATTTCCATCTCTACCACCGGCTCTTCGTTTTCTTTTGAATCTACAAACTCTTTCAAGTCCACCTGCATATCCCTATCATACTTGCAACCATTATCAAAAGTTATGTGCTCGCTTACATGTGAGATGTAGGGAGGAACACACATATTAGTCACATTTGCATCAAAAAATTATCATTAACAAAATAGGTGATTGACTTGGAAAATACATCAAAACGTAACTTACGAGTTTCACATGTCATATCAATTGTTCCATCCCGACAGTTGAATTGAGCATTGGCAGTTGCCAAAAATGGTCGTCCTAAAATAACCTTTTGTTGCTCGTTTGTTCTCACTGATGCATAGTCAAGCACCATAAAGTCCACCGGGTAGTAGAAATCTCCCAACTTTATTATCACATCTTTTACCATCCCCCTAGGGCGTTTGCAGGTCAAGTCAGCTAACACCACGGTACTGTCAACCTCCTGTAAAGGGCCGAACTCATATTGATCATATAACGCACCAGGCAAGATACTAACACCTGCCCCATAATCCAAGAGTGCCATTTTTATCTTAAACTTTCCTACTTTTATTGGAATGATGGGTTCTCCTGGGTCACTCTCTTCTACTCCATCGACTTCATTTTCCTTACATGCAACTTGTTTTGATAAAAAAGTAAAGTCGTCAGTGAAAACTTTAGAATTGGGGAGGATACTAACCGAATTAATGTGGACATTTTTCATGTTCTTTATGTTTGTCCCTTGATGTTGTGGATTCATGATCGTATCACTTGGTAGCTTCCCCGGATCTTTCTTAAGAGCTGCCACTTCTTCTGCTAGTTGACCAACTTGCTTGCTCAAGGCCTCATAGCTCTTGTCTCTCACCGCATTTGTAACATCCAAAAAAGTTTGATAATTATTTATTTATTAGGATTAGTGTTCAGTCGCACAAACATGCGTGCAAATGAACCTCAGTCGCATGCCGTACATGCGAATGAGGCCCAATCGCACGAATGACGGGCGTATGGGCTCAATCGTACGATTGAGCCGTGCGAATGGTCCAATCGTGCGATTGAGTATGTCGGCTAAAAATTTTCATGTAGGATAAATAGGGCGGTTAAGAGTGTTAACAGCAGACATTATCTGCTGTACTTTCACCCCCTTGCTCCTGTCGAACCCCAACACCCCTGCTCTTGCTATATTGAGTAAATTAGCTCCGTTTTGGTTGCATTGAGAAAGAGAAGTTTTAGCTGATCTAGTGTAATTGGATTAATAACTACTTGCTGAAAATATTAAGGTGAGTTCTAATTGCCCTTTTTATGTGTTAATATTGTTTGGCAAATGTTGTTTGACAAAATCAGGGCACTGGCATGCATATAAATAAATAATGATGTGAAAATGAGTTGAAAATGGTAAAGGTGGTAAATGGCGAGGTGGAGGTTTGACCCACCAAATTATAGACGGAGGTTTGACCCGTCAACGCCAATTATAGACAAAGGTTTGACCCGTCAACGCGCGAGGTGGAGGTTTGACCCACATAATTATAGACGGAGGTTTGACCCGTCAACGCGCGAGGTGGAGGTTTGACCCACCAAACTATAGACGGAAGTTGACCTGTTAACGCGCGAGGTGGAGGTTTGACTCACCAAATTATAGACGGAGGTTTGACCCGTCAACGCGCGAGGTGGAGGTTTGACCCACCAAATTAAAATTGATAAAAAGATGTCCATAAATACCTTGTGGGTATTCGATATGCATATCAATACTGGAATAAATAAATGGACTAATGAATGTGTGTGTGAATCATTCGGTGTGGTAACAGCTGATAAGTTGTTGTTATTGAAATGTAGTGTATGCTAGAACTCACCAGTTTATCTGATTTTGTGTTTGTTTTTCTTATGCATGCCAGGTAGTAATAGAGGTGCTCGTGATGGTCCCCCACAGAGTTAGCTTCCGGTTATGGTGAATTATGCTGGCCATGGATGTTGGTTTTTGGGAATGATGTGTTTAAAGTTTAACAAAGTTTTGAAATGTCGGTTAAAGTCTTGTAAATATTGTTACCGATGTAAACAGATTTTAATATATATAAAATTTCCGCTGCATTTGTAGTCTCTGAGTGGTTATAACAACCCAACTAGTAGCACCCTCCTTATTATATTATTGTTATGAATGTGAGGGTGTTACAAGTTGGTATCAGAGCCATAGTTAAAGAGATTTAACACTTAATTGTTTCAAACTTTAACTGAAAATGTGGGAAGTGCCAGTATCTACAATCGGAAGTGGGGTGAAGTATTGTGTGAATGAGTATTTAATTGTTAGTGATAATCAGTCAAGTGTTGAATGAAAGTGATTGTTTGAATTAAAGAATTAGTATTATGTGTATGCATGATTCTGTGGTTTAGATAGGGTTAGAAATAAACTGTGAAAGGATAATGAGAAGAGGCGGGATGATGTGAATAAGTAAATAATTGATAACACCTGGCCAATGTTATGAGCAATTTACATTATATGCAGCATCCTGGTATCACTCATTATTTGATTATGGTTTATTTCTGATCGTAGATGGAGGAAACCAGTAATACAAATTCTAGACCTGAAGCTAGAATCTCGAGTGATGAGCTTAAAGCGGCTATAGGTGATGAGGTCGCCCGAGTGTTGCGTACTACTTACCTGAAATGTTGAGCGACCTTAGGAAAGGTGGTGAATCATCTTCCCAACCAACTCCTCCACCTGTCATTGTTGAACCTGTAGTGGAGAAACCAATATCATATAAGCATTTTAAGGAATGTGACCCGCCTAAGTTTGAAGGCCAGAAGGATGTAGTAGTAACTTATAAATGGTTATGAGAGATGGAAGCAGCGTTTAAACTTAGTAGATTCAAGGAAGATCAAAAGGTGGGCTTTGCAGTGCATTCTTTTCAAGCAGAAGCTTTGTACTGGTGGGATACAGTGGAACAGGCCATGGGTGAGGCCGCCGTAAGTCAGATGACGTGGGAAACTTTTAAAGAACTGGTGATAGAAAAGTTCTGTCCAAAAGGCGAGATGGACAGAATTGAGATCAAGTTTTTACAGTTTCAAGCAGGCAGATTAAGTCATAAAGAGTATACTTCCAGATTTGAAGAAATGGCACGTTTGGTACCTCATTTTGTAATTCCTGAGACAAAGAGGATTACTAGATATATCCAGGGATTACCCCCTAAGGTGAGAATGTTGGTAAAGTCTAATTCTCCTTCTACTTATCAGCCACGGTGAATTTGGTTGCGGATATGTATGAGGAGGTCACTGAGTCTGAGAAACTTGTGGTGAAAGAGGAAGTGGTGAGTCATCAGGAAGCTTCACTGAGTTCTAGGCCTATGTATGGACAGAGTGGGCCGCAAAAGAGAAAGTTTAATGCTAGGGGTTTTGTAGGTCCCCCTCCTCGGTGTAATAAATGCGGGAAGTTTCATAGAGGGGAATGTAGACTGAATCACCCGGCATGTCGTAAATGCGGGAAACCTGGACATTTTGTTTCCAGATGTCCAGAACTTTGGTGTTATGGATGCGGGGAGATGGGACATATGAAATCTGAATGTCCAAAGTTTAGACCTGGACCAGTTCCTATTCGTGCAGTAGGAGGACCGAGTAAAGTCAGCGTGAGTGGTAGTAGCGGTACTGCGGGGAGAGCATTCACAATGACTGCGGAGGAGGCTAAGGCATTACCGGATGTTGTGTCGGGTAAGTTTCTTGTTAATGATGTACCTGCTAGAGTTTTATTTGATTCAGGAGCTAATAGAAGTTTTATATCAATAAAATTTCATGCCTTAATAAAAGTTAGACCATCAAAGTTAGATGTTGCTTTTTCAGTAGAGACTGCCTCTAATCAATTCATAGTTGTTAGTGAAGTAATAGATGATTGTTTTGTTGAATTAGAAGGTGTAAAATTTCCTGCTAGATTACACATGATGAAATTAGGAGGTTTTGATGTAGTATTAGGAATGGATTGGTTATCCATGTTTGAGGCTCAGATAATATGCAAGAGAAAGATGATTGTGTTGCGAGCACCAGATGGTAATCTGGTGACGGTTTTTGGCGATGATCATGATAATGTGGTGAAAGTCATATCTATGATTAAGGCTGAGAAATTATTGAATAGGGGTTGCGAGTCATTCTTGGCATATGTAGTTGATACCGTTAAGGAGACGAAGAAATTGGAAGATGTTCCAGTAGTTTGTAATTTCCCCGACGTATTTCCAGAGGATCTACCGGGTATACTTCCTGATCGAGAAATTGAGTTTAGAATTGATTTAATACCTGAGGCAAAACCTGTTGCTAAAACCCCTTATAGACTTGCACCGGCTGAGTTAAAGGAACTCTTAAAGCAATTACAGGAATTATTAGATAAGGGTTTTATCCGACCAAGCTCTTCGCCGTGGGGTGCTCCTGTTTTGTTTGTAAAGAAGAAAGATGGCAGTTTGAGAATGTGCATAGATTACAGAGAACTAAACAAACTAACTGTCAAGAATAAATACCCATTACCCGTATAGACGATTTATTTGATCAACTCCAAGGTGCTAATTGGTTCTCAAAGATAGATCTTAGATCCGGATATCATCAGTTGAAGGTAAGAGAAGAAGACATACCAAAGACAGCGTTTCGTACCCGCTATGGTCATTATGAATTTTTGGTTATGTCCTTTGGATTAACGAATGCTCCTGCTGCTTTCATGGATTTGATGAACAGAGTATGTAGACCGATGCTGGATAAATCGGTAATTGTGTTTATAGATGATATTTTGATCTATTCTAAGAACGAAGGAGATCATGCTTGTCACATTCGAGAAGTATTGGAAACCTTGAGGAAGAATAAATTGTATGCAAAATTCTCGAAGTGTGAATTTTGGTTAAGAGAAGTGCAATTTTTGGGCCATGTGGTGAATGCGAATGGAATATTGGTGGACCCTGCAAAGATTGAAGCTGTAGTGAACTGGGGAATTCCTAAAAGTCCTTCAGAAATTCGTAGTTTCTTAGGACTGGCAGGATATTATAGGAGATTCATTCAGGATTTTGCTAAAATTGCTTCTCCATTGACGAAGTTAACTCGAAAGGACGTTAAGTATGAATGGAATAAAGAACAAGAAGCTGCTTTTCAGGAACTGAAGAATCGATTGACACAAGCCCCAGTATTGGCCATACCAGAAGGTATAGATGATTTAGTGATATATTCTGATGCATCATATCAAGGATTGGGGTGTGTCTTGATGCAACGTGGGAGAGTTATTGCTTATGCTTCTAGACAGTTGAAGACCCATGAAGTTAATTACCCAACCTATGATTTAGAACTGGCAGCTGCAGTTTTGCTCTCAAAATACGGCGACATTACTTATATGGAGTGAGATGTACCATCTTTACTGATCATAAGAGCCTGAAGTATTTCTTTGAGCAAAAAGATTTGAATATGAGACAAAGGCGATGGTTGGAGCTAATCAAAGATTATGATTGTGAAATTTTGTATCACCCCGGGAAAGCAAATGTGGTTGCTGATGCATTGAGAAGAAGGAGAAGAACGAACCGATTAGGATTAAGGCGTATAAACTTGTGATTACTCCTGATTTTATGCAACAGTTGAAAGAAGCCCAACTGGAAGCATTAAAAGAAGGAAACATTAAGAAAGAAAGAATGGTTGGTCAAGAAAATATTTAGAATAAAATAGCCATGGTGTTAAAACCAGATTTGGTCGAATGTGGGTTCCGTTGGCTTTACGCGATAGGGTACTGGATGAAGCTCATAAATCTAGATACTCTATTCACCCAGGCATGACTAAGATGTATCAAGATTTAAAGCATGATTATTGGTGGCTAGGGATAAAATTTAATGTGATGCAGTATGTAAACAGATGTCTGACTTGTGCCCAAGTAAAAGCTGAACATCAGAAACCTTATGGATTGTTGCAGCCATTAGCTATTCCAGTTTGGAAGTGGGACGATCTGACTATGGATTTTATAACGAAGTTGCCCCGTACACCAAAGGGTTATGATACTATTTGGGTAGTGGTAGATCAGCTAACCAAGAGTGTTTTATTCCTACCAATACGGGAAACCTATTCGGTAGAAAGGCTAGCTGATATCTTTACTAAAGAAATAGTTAGATTGCATGGAGTTCCGAAAAGTATCACATCTGATAGAGATGCCAGATTTACCTCCAGGCATTGGAGAAAATTTCACGAAGCTATGGGAACTAGACTTTACTTTAGTACAGCCTATCATCCCCAAACAGATGGCCAAAGTGAAAGAACTATCCAGACATTGGAGGATATGCTACGGGCATGTATTATAGATTTTGGAGGTAGCTGGGATAGTCATCTTCCTTTAGCTGAATTCGCTTACAACAACAGTTATCAAGCTACTCTTCAAATGTCCCCGTTTGAGATGTTGTACGGAAGAAAGTGCAGAACTCCACTTTATTGGGGAGACATGGGGCAACGCGAATTGGGAAATAGTGAAATAGTTGAAGAAACAATGGCAAAGTTTGAAGTAGTCAAAATCGTATTAGAGAAGCGAAAAGCAGGCAGAAATCGTATGCAGATCGTAGAAGAAAACCATTGGAATTTAAAGTTGGGGATTTCGTTTTGTTGAAAGTTTCTCTATGGAAGGTATTATTCGATTTAGAAAGAGGGGCAAACTAAGTCCACGTTTTATTGGACCTTTCCGAATAATAGAGAAAGTAGGATACGTGGCGTATAGGTTGGACTTGCCAGAAGAATTAAGTGCTATTCATCCAACCTTCCACGTCTCCCAGTTACGAAAATGCTTAGCTAATGAAACTCAATATGTACCACTAGATGATATTGAGGTTGATGAGAAGCTCAATTATGTTGAACAGCCTGTGGCCATTATAGATCATAAGGAGAAGAAACTTAGAAATAAAAGCATTAGTTTAGTCCGGGTGCAGTGGGCACATCGCCAAGGATCTGAATCAACCTGGGAACCAGAAGAAGAGATGAGACGGAACTACCCTCAGTTGTTTTAGCCAGGTTTCGAGGACGAAACCCTAAATAAGGTGGGTAGACTTGTAACATCCAAAAAAGTTTGATAATTATTTATTTATTAGGATTAGTGTTCAGTCGCACAAACATGCGTGCAAATGAACCTCAGTCGCATGCCGTACGTGCGAATGAGGCCCAATCGCACGAATGACGGGCGTATGGGCTCAATCGTACGATTGAGCCGTGCGAATGGTCCAATCGTGCGATTGAGTATGTCGGCTAAAAATTTTCATGTAGGATAAATAGGGCGGTTAAGAGTGTTAACAGCAGACATTATCTGCTGTACTTTCACCCCCTTGCTCCTGTCGAACCCCAACACCCCTGCTCTTGCTATATTGAGTAAATTAGCTCCGTTTTGGTTGCATTGAGAAAGAGAAGTTTTAGCTGCTCTAGTGTAATTGGATTAATAACTACTTGCTAAAAATATTAAGGTGAGTTCTAATTGCCCTTTTTATGTTTTAATATTGTTTGGCAATGTTGTTTGACAAAATCAGGGCACTGGCATGCATATAAATAAATAATGATGTGAAAATGAGTTGTAAATGGTAAAGGTGGTAAATGGCGAGGTGGAGGTTTGACCCACCAAATTATAGACGGAGGTTTGACCCGTCAACGCCAATTATAGACAAAGGTTTGACCCGTCAACGTGCGAGGTGGAGGTTTGACCCACCAAATTATAGACGGAGGTTTGACCCGTCAACGCGCGAGGTGGAGGTTTGACCCACCAAACTATAGACGGAGGTTGACCTGTTAACGCGCGAGGTGGAGGTTTGACCCACCAAATTATAGACGGAGGTTTGACCCGTCAACGCGCGAGGTGGAGGTTTGACCCACCAAATTAAAATTGATAAAAAGATGTCCATAAATACCTTGTGGGTATTCGATATGCATATCAATACTGGAATAAATAAATGGACTAATGAATGTGTGTGTGAATCATTCGGTGTGGTAACAGCTGATAAGTTGTTGTTATTGAAATGTAGTGTATGTTAGAACTCACCAGTTTATCTGATTTTGTGTTTGTTTTTCTTATGCATGCCAGGTAGTAATAGAGGTGCTCGTGATGGTCCCCCACAGAGTTAGCTTCCGGTTATGGTGAATGATGCTGGCCATGGATGTTGGGTTTTTGGGAATGATGTGTTTAAAGTTTAACAAAGTTTTGAAATGTCGGTTAAAGTCTTGTAAATATTGTTACCGATGTAAACAGATTTTAATATATATAAAATTTCCGCTGCATTTGTAGTCTCTGAGTGGTTATAACAACCCAACTAGTAGCACCCTCCTTATTATATTATTGTTATGAATGTGAGGGTGTTACACATTTGATTTCTTCATCTCTTTCATAACTCCAGAAGTTCCTTGTTCGTTGGCTCTGTATTTCCTCCTGATCCACCATAGTCTTGGTTATTCTGGTAGTTCCTCGACCACCCATGTTATAGCTTCCCTGATTGAAATGACCACCCTGTCCTGTTGACCTGTTCTGATATTACTGATGTGAATTGCCTTGAAAGTTTGGGTTCAACTGGTTGTCTGGGTTACCATATCTAAGGGTTTGGGTGATTTCTCAAACCGGGGTGATAGGTGTTGTTATTAGTGTTGTTGTTGTATGGTCGCCTATCACTCTGTACATAATTCACCTCTTCCATCCCCTCGTCAAATTCTGGACAATCTCTCACCGGATGTCCAGCATCACCACATCTCTGGCATATAGTAAATGAATTTGTAGTCTTTACTGTAGCCTTACCTGCTGACTGACCAGACCTAGAAGCCCTTCTATCCACATCATCAACCATATTCCTTGATCTCCTATGAGACTGAGCTTGTCTTTTTGAGTGTATACTCATCCATTCCAGTAGCTCCCAGTCATCATCCTCAGTATTAGTCATGAAGGTTCTTGCACTCGGTGAATTCACATCTCTTACATCTTCAGCAGATAATCCATCATAAAATGAAGAAATCAACTCCCATTGAGGAATGTCGTGATGTGGACAAGTTCTCAACAACTCCTTGAATCTGGTCCAAGCTTCATGGAATGGCTCATTTTGTTTCTGACTGAATGTAAGAATGGCAGTTCTAGCTTCACTTGTCTTCTGTGGTGTATAGTATTCCTCTAGGAATGCCTGCTGTATTTGCTCCCATGTGTAAATGCTGGCAGCAGGTAGGGAATGAAACCACTTCTTCGCATTTCTTTCAACGTGAACTGAAATAGCACTAACCTCACTTCTTCAGGTGTAAAACCTTGCGCCCCAATAGTCTCACAAATGGCACTAAACTCGTTCAGATGCAAATAGGGTTCTTCCTTGGACAGTCCATGAAACTCAGGAAGAATGGCCAGACTATTGGACCTAATCTCAAATGACTTCCCTCTAAATTGTGGCCTGACTATGGGTGATGAAGCTCCAGCTATGGTAGGGCAAAAATGGCTATCAACCCCTTGTACATTAGCTTGGTAGGGTTGAAGCCCGGGGTTCCGATTTGCCCGAGGAAATCCTTGCCTTCTACCTTGAACTTGGCCCTGATTTTGCCTATATTGCCTTGGTTGTTCATTCTGTCTGTATCGGCCTTGGTTGTTATTAGGTTCATAGTATTGCACATCCTCCTCAACATACTCATCTTCATTTCCATCACTTCATCCATCTATGTCATCATCCCAAGTATGGATGCTTAATCTGTCAAATCTATCCTCTTCGGCCTCGATCCTATTAACCCCCTTTTGATGTCTCATATTCTGTCTTGGGAGTCCATGTTGATAGGGGTTTTGCCTTGGTTGAGGATAAGGATTTTGTCTTTGAGGTGGTAGGTTGTGGGCAATTGGGTTTTGTGCTTGTGGCTGCAAATTTGGGTAGAGTAATGGGTCATTTGGTTGGTTTGGTGGAGGTTGATCAATTGGTGGATTTGGCGGTTGGTCATTGGGTGGATTTTGGTTAAGTGGTGGTGGTGGTGGGTTGTGTTCCATCTTGCACTCTTTGACTGCTCTTGATGATTGAGTTTTTGCACGGGATTGTGCTCGATTTCTTCGAGCGGTCTTTTCAACTTCAGGATAAAAAATTAACGGGGACTTGTTCCTTACGTACCGGGTATGCATACACGGAGCTGTCACCTGCACACACAAGCACACCTAGCGTAACAAAGAAGAGAAAGTAAATAAAACAAGCTACACAAGTAAAAAACATAAACTTGACACTTTGCGCACTAATTCCCCGGCAGCGGCGCCATTTTGATATCGAGTTGTCAAGCCTAATCAAAAACAATTTATAAGGTTCCAAACTCACCTAAGATAGCTAGGGTAAGTCGGGTCGATCCACAGGGAATATGTGGAAAGTTTTGTAGTTTAAATCTAAAAGTTTGTAGCTTGATTACAAAAACTTAGTAAAAATGACTAATCGAGAAAAGTAACGAACTTTATGATTAATTGAGTTGCAAACAATAATGTAAATAAGTAATCTTCTTCGGATTCAGGTTTACTACTTAGATTTGCTTTGAGTGTTCATAAAAGTCATATAAGCTTAACGGGTCAATTTGGGTAAAAACAATAGATTGAATAAGACTGTTGTTAAAGAACTACTCGAATCATATCCTATGTTTGTGATACTCAATCCCATCCATTATCAACGTTTCCAGATGAAAAGAAATCTAAAACAATCAAAGTGGAACAAGTGAATTGAAAGCAACACACATATTTTAGAGTTTTCAACCAACAAATAATGTACTCGGCTTAAACTACCGTGTTCAAACATTAACTCAACCACAAATCATCAAGAACAAATCATAGTATTCTTAACTCATTTAGTGGGCTGATAAGCATTGATTCCCAACTCAAAAGTTCAATATAGCTCTTTTTGTATTCTTAACTCATTTAGTCTCCACCGCAACGCGGGATTTTATTACTAGTTACATTTAAAGGTTAATGAAAGTGTGCTATATATTACTATGTTCTTAAATTGTATTACATTTATCTAATTTTTAAAAACATTGAAATTTTATTTAGAGTAAATTACCGTTTGCATCCCTGACATTTGCCCATTTTAACCACTTGCATCCCTGCAGTTTCAAAATTACCATCCGCCCCCTAACGTTTCGTGTTATCTTCATTTGAGTCTATACGTTTCATTTTTATCTCCATTTTAGTCCAGGTGACTTAACACCGTTAGTTTTCCAGTTAAATTATTATTAAAAAGACGGAATTGCCCTTAAGAAATCCCACATCATCCTTCTTCTCCAAAACACACACACACACACACACTCTCATCTCTTCATCACCCACCACCATAAACACCACCACCATAAACACCACCACCCCCATCACCACCACAACCTCCTCCTCACCACCACCATAAAAACCATCGTCACACTGCCCTTCATCGTCTTCAGATCCCCTTCAACACCACCACTGCCCTTCTGCAACATCATCATCATCATCAATTCCATCGTCACACCACCCTGCCCTTCTGCAACACCACCACTGCCCTTCTGCAACATCATCATCATCACCACTGCCCTTCATCGTCTTCAGATCCCCTTCTGCAACATCATCATCATCAATTTCATTTCGCCCAATTACACCACCAAAACGCCCACTCATCAGCCACATCAAACGAGTCTCTAGATCCGGGTTGGGAACCAACTGTTCAATAAACTCCTAATCGGTGTCATCAAGGTAGTTGAAGCCGGTCAACGGCGAGTCAACATCTGCCGGAATGACGGTAACCCCACCGCCAACGGTGCAGTGGAGGTCGAATCGGCCGTCAGATCGGCAGTGCAGTCGATGAGGAACGGTGGAGAAGGAGAGTGGCGATCGCGGCGATCTTGTGACGGAGGAGGAGTTTGATGTGGCTGATGAGGTGGCAGGGTTGCCATCGTGTAGACTTATTCAATTGCAAAGGCCGGCCGGCGGAACCACGACCAAATGACGCTGCTTCATGTCGCCTCCACCCTCCTCGCAGCTCCGATGGGGTTTCTCAGGCAAGCCTGCATCTGTTCTCGCCCCTCTTCATCTCCCTCAATTCAGCTCCGACAAGGTTTCACCGGCCACCACAACCCACACCAATTCCAGTGGCGGTGATGGTTGTTGATTCAGAGAAAGGGGGTTCTTGATCTTTAATTCAATCAGCTCCGATGGAGTTTGATCTATGTTCTTATCTCACTCCCACATGACAAAACTTTCATGTTCTTCAATTCAATCAAATTCCCAAACAACCAAACCCTAATTTCAAGGTAATAACCCCCTTCATTCCTATTTTGCATCTGAACAGAGATTGAAATGATGCATTCTACTTGTTTGAACCATACGCATCACTTACATGTAGAGCTTCTTGATCTTTATGCTTCGATGATCCCACTTACTTCTCGGATTCTAGATTTGTAACCACCAATCATAGGTTGATTGTTGCTGCCGTGTAATGGTAGGAGGAGGCTGCCGGAGGAGGCTGCCGCTGCTGCCGTCGCCGTTGATGTTGTTGCTGCCGGTAGTCATATTGGGTGTGTTGTAGGTGGTGGTGGGTGCTCAAATGAGAAGAATATTACATGGGTGGTCCCATAAAGTTTTTTTTTTTTTTTTTATTCTTAAGGGTAATTTCGTCATTCCACAAAGACTTAACTGAAAAATCTAACGGAGTTAGTCATTTGGATTCAAACGGGGATAAAAATGAACATTAGGGCACAAATCGAGACTTTGAAACTGCAGGGACGCAAACGGTTAAAATGAGAAAACGTCAAGGACGCAAATGGTAATTTACTCTTTTATTTATTTATAGAAAAATCTGGTGTAAATTTGAAGAAATTGCCTCAAAATATAATATCAAAATTTTATGAGCAGGAGACAAAAATGAGGTGAGTAAAAGGGTAATTTGGGGAAGGATGAAAAATAAATAATACGAGAAAAATGGAAAGAAATGGATTACTTTCCAGAGATGCCCGATCAGAAAGTAGGGGTAAAAACTAAAAACACCTCCTCGATAATCATTTTTATAAATAATCTATACACTCCAACCTTCTTATTTTTGTGTCATCTAAACATACAATATTTTTTTATATACGTGTTATACATTACTAGAAGGGTGCCCGCGCAATACAGCGGGATGACATTTTACATTTGACACGAGCATTTAATATTTTGTTATTCTTGTAGTAGTTTTACAAAAGTTTATTATGTTTTTTTCTAAGCTAAAATTTAAAACAACACATAAATGAGTTCTGCATGACGACTTGTATATACGCATTAACTTATTGTATCTCACAAAATATAGATCGTTTCAGTAAAAAGTTACACCAAAATGTTTAAAAATAAAAACAGGTTAAATTGTAGTCTCAAAACGTTTTTTAATGTGATATATTAAAAGATAGAGTTGAAATCTTAAAACATATTAAGTTTTTTAGTGTATGGGTAGATAATATAAAATTTTATGCAAATATTAGTAAGTGTAAGGTTATTGTGTAACTAATTATAAGGGGTAATGTGTAAATAATGCTATAAATACTATTTTACCCTTAAAAGTGTTTGCATCTTATGCATTGAATATAGAAAGTGTTCTTAATTTTTGGTATCTTAAAATACCCATCTCATATGCTTTATATATAGTATAGATAAACACTTAAATATTATTTTTTTAACATGCTTATTAATAAAAATGAAACGCAGTACTTTGAGAATAAATCCCATAGAATGTCTTAAAAATTTACATTAAAACTCATATAAATTATTTTTAGTTATTGTAGTAGATAATTGTTCATGAGTTGAAAAGTCGATAAAAATCAGCATATACTTTTGTTGGTGGTGTGGGGGCACAGGGCACTTTCTTGTTGTTCTTCGATCAGCTTTGGATGTCAAGTATAAATCTAAAGAAACTCGTAGGGTGGATGTCTACAAAGAAAACTCAAAGGAAGCCCATGACTTGAGTGCGTAGACTATAACAGAAGAATTAAACATTTTCTACAAATTTTAAAAAATCTGATTTGTTTTTGTACCGTCAGTTTTGTAATTACATAATATTTAAAAACCCAATGAAATGAATAGTATGAATAGTAAAATATGAGATTGTGCCCGTTCAATTGAGATCTACGGTCCTTAATTACATAATATTTAAAAACCAAATGAAATGAATAGTATGAATAGTAAAATGTGAGATTGTGACCGCTCAATTGAGATCTACGTTCATTAATTTGTTTTGGGAAGTGTGCCACCCCACCATCTCCATCTTAAACAAAGAGAATCACAGAGATCCTTATCTTTATGGGTTTTCAAGTTTTCTTCATGCCTCAAGGGGAGACTTTCTGCCGCCGGCGACGAGGGCGATAGCGGCGGCGGTAGGCCATTTTATTGCCTCCTGTTCACACCTCCGGTTGATTCGTAGAGAGAGAGGGGGGGACCGCTGCTGCCTCCATCGTTGTCGGCCGTGGAAGGAATTACGGTGTGCCAACCGGCCTCTGTTTGTCGTCGCGGTCTGCAACCCCCACTTGTGATCTCGGTTTTTAAGCATGGCGGTGGCGGTGGCGGTGGCTTCTCCGATATGGCTTTGGTTTGCATGCCTTCCTTCTTCCCTAGGGAAGACCTAAACTCCTCGCCCGTTGGTGTCGCCCGAATCGTCGATTTTTGACGATGTATTCAAGGGTTTTTGTGCTTGAGGTCGATGATGGTTGATTTTGCTTGCCTGAGACCTGTTGTTGTTGGTATCCCTCTTGCTTGGCTTTCCGGCACTGTTGTTGGCTCTTCTTTACAATTCAGGCTATGATTTATCTCCTCGATTTGGCGTGGTAACCTATGTTGCAGCCATGACGGAGATCTAAGCCTCCAGTAACATGATTTGTCGTTATGACAGCTTGATTATGATCGTTGTTAACTTTAGTTTGTTATTTTGTTGTTAGAACTCATGATTGTGGATTCACCTTCGTTTATGTTTCATTATTTTAGTTCGGTTGTTATCTTTACATTGCTTTGCCCTGATTATACGGGTGGTCGTATGGCGTCGCATCTGACCGTTGGCTGATTGTGTTGGGTTTTGCTTTACGCTGCATATGCGCCTTTGTGAATAGATATGAGTTCTTTCTGATTTTGGGCAGGCTTTGGCTAGCGTTGCCTTTCGTTTACGCTATTGTGGTGTGTCAATGATGTTGAGCCCGGGCTCACCTGGGACTTCTTTTATATCATGTTATCAATGATGATAATGCAGGTTTGATCATCTGAGACTCTCTACGGAACTAAGTTCACCTGGGTCTTCCATAGAACTATAGTTTGTCTTATGTCTAATATTAATAATGATGTTTTAGTTTTGTTGGCTGTGATGAGATTTAAGAATTGGCTTCGGTTGCCCTGGCTTGGCAGTCAATTTGAGCATGCAGCCGTAACCGGATATCCACTCTGAGCCATGATCAAATTAGTACATTATCTTTATGGCATATTGTGTTTGCTTATTGACATGTATTGTTTTATTTTGGGTTAGTTACGTTGATTTGTTTACCATGTCAAAGGCCATGATAAAATCATACTCTATTTTTTGGCGTGGCACTAGTTTGTGATCCTTCGGTTGACGGTTGAATACATCTCCCATTGTCAGCTGTTTTCATATATCGCGAAACGCGCGATTTGGAATACCACTAGTTTCTTTTATAGAGTAATATTTAGCTTGATTTCATAAAAATATATTACAACTACCGATAGATTATAGTAAAATTTGATAGAATTTAATGGATGGAGAATTAAATAAGATACCAAGAGAAGAATTAATTAGAAAGATATTTGTCACTCATCAGGAGTGACATTTGCTTCATCTATCATGTATTAATTGAGAGACTTCGACTTTCTTTCTACCAAGTACGATATTTATTCATTAACTGGATTTAGTTATGATTATATTGAAATTATAGCATACATGAATACAAGTTAGGATGTTTATGATGTGCTGTTTACATATTTATTAAAGACTATTTAATTTAGAACACAAACGAATTAACCTACAGGTTCAAGGCGTCATCCTTTGGTAAGGGCCATAAAGAGATGAGCCTTAGACGGGTCCAAGGGAGAAAACTCATGACATGAACATGGGTCTTACTGTTGAGTCGACACATGTGTCAACGGTGAAAAACTTTAAAAACATAGTTAGAATGCTATTGGAAGATCCTTAGGATTTACGTGGATCATGAAAAATTCATGAAACTTGGCCAATCACTACAAGAAATGTCACCATTAGAGGCGACAGATTTAGCGGCGACAGTCACCATTAGCGGCGACAGTCACCATTAGCGGCGACAGTTATTAGCGGCGACATTAATAGCGGCGACTGTCGCCGCTAATGGTCAACGATCCGTCTGACTTCGCTAAACTTAGATCTGGCCGTTGAAACTCTGCTAGATCTGACGGCTGCCATTTAATCGTACGTTCCACCTTTAGCGGCGACACCTTTAGCGGCGACGTGTCGCCGCTAAAGGGTGCAGATCTTCTAAAACCGGGAATCTCCCCTTTTTCCCCTCTTTCCCTCCACACCACATCTCCATTCCCGCTATTGAAGCTCCGGCGACCATTCATCATCTTCGTTCATCATCTTCCTCAACATCCGTTCATCATCTTCCTCAACATCCGGTCAACATCTTCCTCCGTTTAGCACTCTCAAAGTCCGCCCATCACCACCCCTCAACGTCATCCTCAAATACCGTCGCCACCGTCGCCACTGTTGCTGTGGATCTCGACCACCGTCGCCGCTAATACATTTAGTTTTCAACACAAACTAGAAGGTAATTTTTTTGGTTTAAACCTAAATTTATGTTTGTTTATGCTAATGTATGGTTCAAATATGTTTAGATTTGTATATTTAGTAGGTTGAACATAATTTTTAGTAGGATTTGTGTAATTTTTAGGTGTGGTTGTTTGTATGTTAATAGTGTTGAAGATGATGAATAGAATACTTGTTAATGTTAATATATTTGTATGTTAATATGTTAATAATGTATGGTTCAAACATGTTTAGATTTGTATATTTTGTATGGTTCAAACATGTGGTTGTTTGATCTAGACTTTTTGGGTATTTTGTTATTTAGTTTAGTTGTATTTGTATAGTTCAAACATGTGGTTGTATTTGGGTATTTGATAAATAGAATACTTGTTAATGTTTAGTTTGTTTAGATGTTAAACTATTTAGATTAGGATTAGAAGTAATATTTCTTGTTAGGATGAAACACTAAATTTGTTGATATATACTTTTAGTTTTGCTAAATATTTGAACTATTTAGATTAACGATGTAAATGGTTAACTTATAATTACGTATGATGAATAACAATAATAAATTGACTTTTAATCGCTGTTCATTATTAGAAATTGGCTTCTAATCCCCATGATTATATTACTCCATTTAAATTGTAAATTATATTGCAGTGCTGTAATCATGTTTGTCGATAAAAGTTGGATTCTTAATCTGAACCGTAGATCGCCCGAGTATCAGCAAGGACTCAGCTCTTTTATCGATATGAGTGAAAAATATATCGACAAATATGGCCTGATTAGATGCCCGTGTAGGAAATGTCAGAATACTCAATTATTAGGATGGGTTAAAATGAAATATCATTTAGAAATATGGGGCATGTGTCGGACGTACAAGGATTGGATCTATCATGGTGAAAGTTTAATTACTGAAGTTGTGGTTGTAAATGATGTTGAGCCAATAAACGAAATGGCTGACGTTATCGAAGACGTTATGGAAGAGAGTAGTGGTGTGCGTGATGATTTTGAGGACTTGTTAGAGGAAGTTCAATCAGAATTATATTCTGGTTGTACTAAGTTTTCTTCTCTTGACTTTTTAGCAAAGCTTATGAATATTAAGGTGAAAAATAAATGGACCAATAGCTCATTTGATGAGCTCCTTGAGTTGTTGCAGTCTTCACATCCGGAAGGTAACAAAATTCCCTCTTCTCACTATGTAGCCAAGAAGACATTAAAGAAGATCGGTTTAGGGTATGAGTCGATACACGTGTGCAAATATGATTGTGCTCTTTTCTGGGCAGAAAATCTATTGTTACAAAATTGTCCAGTTTGTAACGAGAGTCGGTGGGTCGATACAAATACAAAGGGCAAAAAGTTACCTCACAAGGTGTTACGATGGTTTCCTTTAACCCCCAGGCTACGCCGCTTGTATTCTTCAAGGCACACTGCAAAAGATATGATTTGGCATAATACCGGACGATCAGAAGATGGTACGATGCGTCATCCTGTTGATGGTTCTTCATGGAAAGATTTTGATATAAAGTACCCTACCTTCTCGAGAGAACCCCAAAACGTCCGCCTAGGACTTGCAGCTGACGGTTTCAATCCATTTGGTAACATGAGTTCGGCTCATAGCACGTGGCCTGTTATACTCACGACATACAATCTGCCTCCATGGTTATGCATGAAGGAGTCGTCATTCATGTTGTCATTGTTGATTCCTGGTCCTAAATCCCCCGGAAGGACATGGATGTTTTCTTAGGCCATTGGTGGATGAGCTTAAGCAGTTGTGGGTGTCGGGCGTACGTACTAAAGACATGACGACAAACACATTTTTCACAATGAAGGCGGCTTTGTTATGGACTATAAACGACTTTCCGGCTCGTAGTAGTCTATAAGGTTGGAGCGGGCAGGGCTACAAAGCATGCCCGACTTGTAACGAAGACACTCCTTCGATGCGTGTCACAAATAAAGTCGTTTATGTTGGTCACCGTCGGTTTTTAGATGCAAACCATGAATGGAGAACAAATTTGGACTTCAACGGGGAACCCGAGATAAGATCCCCTCCGAAACAATTTAGTGATACTGACATAGAAACTCAATTTAGTCGGCTCCGCCACCGTTTACCGGGGAAACATCCTGATTTTGGAGGTGTTAAATCAAAGCGGGAGGAGTATGAGTTAAATTGGTCCAAACGAAGCATATTTTTTGAACTTGAGTACTGGTCTTCTCTACAGCTAAAACACAACTTAGATGTGATGCATATAGAGAAAAATGTGTGTGATAGTTTGCTAGGTACTCTTCTAATGAATGAAAAGAGCAAAGATACACCAAATGCACGGGTTGACTTGAAAAATCTAAATATTCGGAGTAGGCAATGGTTAGAGAAAAAAAAGGAAAGTGGTATAGCCCCCACCCGAAATACTCATTGAAGACTAGTGATCGAAAGTTATTTTGTGAGTTTATAAAAAATGTAAAACTGCCTGATGGGTTCGGATCTAATATCAGCAAGAGAGTGATAGATAATAATACTAACATTACTGGGTTGAAATCTCATGACTGTCATATTCTCATGCAACGGTTGATACCGATTGGTGTTAGAGGTTTTTTGGCCAAAGATACTTATACACCAATAGTTGATTTGTGTACGTTTTTTAAGCAACTTTGCTCCAGAACACTATTAATTGACGATATGAAGAAAGCTAAGGAGGCGATTATTATAATATTGTGCAAGTTAGAATTGATCTATCCTCCAGCGTTTTTTGACATTATGGTTCATTTGGTTTTGCATTTACCTGATGAAGCGATTCGTGGTGGTCCAGTGTGTATGAGATGGATGTATCCGTTTGAAAGGTATATGAAAAAACTAAAAAATTATGTCAGAAACAAGGCAAGACCAGAAGGTTGTATAGCTGAAGGTTATGTTGCTGAAGAAGCTTTATCATTTTGTTCGAGGTACCTTCGAGATGTTGAGACTCAGTTCAATCGCCCTGATAGAAATAAGGATATCATTATTGAAAAGAGAAAGATATTTGCATTTGAGTCAAAATGTCGTCCGGCTAGCGCAAAAAAATGAAATATCTTTCTCCTAGCGAAAAACTGAAGCTAGAATGGTTTGTCCTCGATAGTTGTGAAGAAGTTAGAGACTATATGAAGTAAGAGTTCCTATCTTTAAGTTTTAAACATTACTTAAATATATTTCGTTTCTCACCTGTTATATATTTTGTCAACAATATAGTAAATTCAAATCTGAACGTCCACATGAGGATGTCATAATCAAATTTCCATCATGGTTTTTAGAGAAGGTACTCCGTGTATAAAAATCTCTTAGGTTTATATTTGTTAGGTAATTTATATTTAACACATTATTTTCTTAGGTTTATTCGATGAAAATACAAAATTCTCCATATTTTCACTCAGAGTTGTATGCTCTTTCAATGGGTGCGGATGTAAAAGCCTATAACTACACTGCTTGCATAGTCAACGGTGTTAGGTTTATGGTACTTGCACGTGACGCGCAACGCACAACACAAAACTCAGGTGTTTTAGTGGAGGGTGAGAATGGTGAGAAATATTATGGCCAAGTTGAAGAGATTATTGAGTTGTGCTATGCAAATGGGTATTCAACAGTCCTATTTCGTTGCAAATGGTTCGATACTCGAAGGGGTGTTTCATACGACAATAATATCACCAGTATCAACACCGAACGTGAATTGGACAAAGACGATCAACTCATATTTGCTTCCCAAGCTAAACAAGTATTCTACATCCGAGAACCTTCTCGGAGAAACCAAAGCAATAATCACCGGTGGGTCGTCGAGAATGTTAATCATCGTAAAATTTGGGATCGACAGCCATCCAATGATGAACTCGTGGAAAACATTCAAAATGTTGATAATGAATTAACAGAAGATCTTGACGTCGTTCATAATCATTCTTCATCTAATAATGTACTTTTCATTGACTTCACCCAATACTTTCAAAATGTTGATAATGTCACCGATGGCGAAATTGCAAGTGAAGTTAATCCACCAAATGTTACTGCTAATGTGATGTCTGAGGACGAGGGTGATTATGATGAAGAGGATTTTGATTATGACACTGAGGGGTCTTACAGCGAGACTGAAGTATATGAGGGAGACTCCGATTAAGTATATATTTAATCTAAAACTTTGTAAACATGATATCTTGTTGTAGTTGAAAACTTTATTCTTATTTTAATTTTGATGTTTTATATCTTCTATATTTTACAGACATGATATCTTTTTGGATTGTTTTGATACATCTCATGGCTGATGTAATGAGCCATGGAGGTGATGGCGCGGGGGATCCACCGATTCCTCTTTTTGGTGGGCCCGGAAGCCATCAGTTGGATGGTAAGTATTATATTTTCATGTTTATTTATTTATTATTAATATATATTGTAAGTATTGCTTTTTTAATATAAATGCAGGCTCGCCTTCCCAGAAAAGAAGAGGGATGGCCAAAAATAAAAAGTTACAGCATGAGTTAGAAAAAAAAGGAGGACCTTTATCTCTTCCTTTTGATAGAGCTGCTACATATAGCCCAGTCGGTGAACTTAACGATATGTTTGTTCGTGAGGTTGGGATATACATGGAGGCCAATTATTCCTTTAATGTTCGTTCGTGGACTGATCTTTCTGATGCTCAGAAGAATGCGTTGGATGAGCATATGGCGGTAACTTTTATATGTTTTATGTTTATTGTTCGGTATTTATTTAACTAACTTCATTTTGTTTTAACTTAAATGTAGCGACGCTTTGATTTTGATGAGATTTTGCGAGATCGTGAACGCGCTCAGATTGAGGGTGGCATTCGTTCTGTATATCTCAAACGATTCAGAGATCGAAAAAACGTTGCCAAAAGACACTTTGATCGTGTTGGAGGATATGAAGATGTGGAACAAGCAAGGCTCAACCCTCCAAAGGGAATGAATCATGAAAATTGGAGCAAAACAATTGATTTTTTCTTAAGTGACGGACACAGAAAAGCCTCATCATCAAACAAAGCAAACCGGCAACAACAACAATACACTAATCGTGGTGGGACTGCCTCGTATAGTAGTTATTGTTACAAGAAGGTAATGATTTAATTATTTGTATGTGTATTGTAGATAAGTATTTATTTAATATATGATATGCTTTTAAATGTTAATCAGAATAAGAGCAGACTTGAGGCATTTCAGAATGCTCATACCAGTAAAGATGGGAGCTTTGATACGGAGATTGCTGAGCAACAATACGTAAGTTTTATATAAAGTAGAGTTTTGAAATATTAAAGATGAAGCCTTTGTGTATATATATATATTAAATGACTTTTTGTTAATTAATATAGAATCAGCTCAAAGGACGATTTGATGAGCTAAGTCAATCCCAAAACGAAGGAAATAGTTCATCACTGAACGAGGTTAAAGTTTTTGAGTCGTGTTGGGAGAACGCCGCGGGCATATTAGAGGGATTGGGCGTAGACCATCTTCATCTGCAGGGTCGACTTCGTTTGTTCCTGATCAGGAACAAACACCTCAGACATTATCAGAGGTATTAAAGTTTTATACGTTTTATCTTGAAGTTGTTAAATGTATCATTGTTGGTTTATCTAAAACGGGTCAAAATGGGTAAATTTAAGTTGAATTATGTACATTATGGTTGAAATGGGTCAAAATGATACAAACACACTTGATATAGTTAAAACGGGTCAAAATGGGTAAATTTAAGTTGAATTATGTACATTATGGTTGAAATGGGTCAAAATGATACAAACACACTTGATATAGTTAAAACGGGTCAAAATGGGTAAATTTAAGTTGAATTATGTACATTATGGTTGAAATGGGTCAAAATGATACAAACACACTTGATATAGTTAAAACGGGTCAAAATGGGTAAATTTAAGTTGAATTATGTACATTATGGTTGAAATGGGTCAAAATGATACAAACACACTTGATATAGTTAAAACGGGTCAAAATGGGTAAATTTAAGTTGAATTATGTACATTATGGTTGAAATGGGTCAAAATGATACAAACACACTTGATATAGTTAAAACGGGTCAAAATGGGTAAATTTAAGTTGAATTATGTACATTATGGTTGAAATGGGTCAAAATGATACAAATACACTTGATATAGTTAAAACGGGTCAAAATGGGTAAATTTAAGTTGAATTATGTACATTATGGTTGAAATGGGTCAAAATGATACAAACACACCTGATATAGTTAAAACCCTATTAATTTGACTTAAAACGGGTCAAAATGGGTAAATTTAAGTTGAATTATATACATTATGGTTGAAATGGGTCAAAATGATACAAACACACTTGATATAGTTAAAACGGGTCAAAATGGGTAAATTCAAGTTGAATTATGTACATTATGGTTGAAATGGGTCAAAATGATACAAACACACTTGATATAGTTAAAACGGGTCAAAATGGGTAAATTTAAGTTGAATTATGTACATTATGGTTGAAATGGGTCAAATGATACAAACACACTTGATATAGTTAAAACGGGTCAAAATGGGTAAATTTAAGTTGAATTATGTACATTATGGTTGAAATGGGTCAAAATGATACAAACACACTTGATATAGTTAAAACGGGTCAAAATGGGTAAATTTAAGTTGAATCATGTACATTATGGTTGAAATGGGTCAAAATGATACAAAGACACGTGATATAGTTAAAACGGGTCAAAATGGGTAAATTTAAGTTGAATTATGTACATTATGGTTGAAATGGGTCAAAATGATACAAACACACCTGATATAGTTAAAACCCTATTAATTTGACTTAAAACGGGTCAAAATGGGTAAATTTAAGTTGAATTATGTACATTATGGTTGAAATGGGTCAAAATAATACAAACACACTTGATATAGTTAAAACCCTATTAATTTGAGTTAAAACGGGTCAAAATGGTAAATTTAAGTTAAATTATGTACATTATGGTTGAAATGGGTGATACAAACACACTTCAAGGTGTTGGTTTATTATTATATACTTAAAGTTATACTAAGAAGCAAATACCACAACTTATAATGTATGTTTTGTTTTGTAGGCACAAATCGTAAGTTTGTTTCAAAATGCAAACTTTATGTCAAAAATGACGCAACTTATTGCCTCCCAAAAAGGTACACAACAAGTTGATGAAGATGATGATTCGGACGAGGACAATGAATAGGATAGCGGTTGGTTAAGTAGTTTAAGTTTGTTTTGTCGGGCGTACGTACTAAACAATTTGTATGTTTATGTTATTTGTGTTCTTAAACTCGTATTGTACTTCTTAATACTTATGTTATTTGTGGTGTTGAGAAATCTGGAAATTTGGTTTTATTTACAGGTTTTTTCGGTTTATAAAAATGAAAATTAAAAAAATAAAAAGAAAATTAAAATGAAAAATTGACTATTAGCGGCGACATGTGTCGCCGCTAAAGCCCTTCCCGGAATTTTTTATTTGAATTTATAGCGGCGATATTGTCGCCGCAAATGATTGAATTAGCGGCGACATCTTTAGCGGCGACTCTTTAGCGGCGATATTTTCCACATTAGCGACGAATCATTAGCGGCGACTTATTAGCGGCGACATGTCGCCGCTAATACTAATAGCGGCGACAAAGGTCATCAATAGCGGCGACAAATGTCGCCACTAATAATCTTATTCCTTGTAGTGAATAGTAGCCATTACCGGTCATAAATGATTCATCGGTAGCAACTAGCCATCAATAGTAATTTACTACTAATCAACACAAACTTTTTTCTTAGTGGCAACATGATCATAAATAGCAAGTTACTACTGTTTACTAGTAACTAGGAATAATAGTAACACGACTCCTTAATAAAAACTTGAGAGCAACACTAATAGATTTGATCGTTAATATTAACTAGAGTTTCTGTTGAGAGTTTGTAATATTGATTTAACTAAATAATTGTTTATAGTTATAATCGACAACCGATGCACTCTTTCACAAGAAGAGTTGCATCATTTCAACTTAAAAGTTGTTGTGGTTTCCTAACTATAAAAAGAGAGTATTTTGGTCTGTTTAACATTGCATATGATTCAGAATTTTATTTTTCACATAGAATACATTAATTAAACGGATTATGTTCGGGTCAAATGATTATGTATGTTAGGTTACGATTACATTTTCTGACACGAATAAAAGTAATAAATCACGTTTACGTTCTACATTCCATCCGTCATACCGTTAACCTGACACAATTAACATTATAATTAAACTTATACCATGAGCAACCTACAAAATATTTTCATAATTTTTCAAATTTGTTGTTTCCTTAAAATAAAATTAAAAAGAGGTCAGACATGTGAAGACAACATACGCTCCGAAATATAGAAACGAGATGAGGGAATTATATTCGCGACAATATCATAGTTACGCATTGCGATGTGTGGGTTATTGTGCTATTAAAGATAATTGAGTTATGTGGTTAAGATGATAATTGAGTGTTTTATATTTGTTGTGAATTGGTGTTTGATTAAATTAATGGTTAAGGCGAACCCGAACTGAGAACACGAAATCGTACGACCAAATTATTAGTATTTAATATTAATTATATATTGAATGAAATCCAGGTGTTTTGGAAACCTAATCATTTGTGCTTTCGTTTACTCGTTACTATGCATTCAAGGTGAGTTCTCAGTCTCACTTTACCTACTTTCTTAGGTGAAAGAAACGTGTGTTCTAAACATCTATTCATTTGATTGGTATTACTGTAATGCCGTTTGTTTACTAGTGTTATACCATATTTAAGTCCTCATACTCGAACCGTTAATGTACGTATTATAGCAAGGTAATTCTGGATAGATTTACTAGGTTTGACAAACCCCACCCGAGCTAGCCGCGCTAGCACGACTGCACGTAAAACGGGTATTTAATTAACCTAATTTCTATTGTTGTGACCTGGTATTCACAGCCGAGGCCTACATTTGCATTGTCAGCTTCGATTGCAAACTTCATACACTTAGTAACTTGTAAGTAGACTAGCTATCTACTGATATTACTTTGTTTACTGTATCTGCTTACATTACGTTCTGTTTATCAAAACATGTGAACTCATCAACCTTGTGTTGACACTTTAGTATGTTTCTTTCAGGTTCTGAAGCGAGCATGGCTAGGATCACTGCATCATATCATTTATTATTTGTTGGGTCAACTGAAAACATTTGCATTTTCTACCTGCTATACTTATTTGGTTTTGCGCGTGTTTGCGCCACTTGAATTACAAACTAATACGCTTCCGCATTTACTTTCATGATTTCGTATTTAACTCTGTTTTGGGAAACTTTAATATTAATGAGCAATTATGTTTTGTAACTGTTATATCGTTTGATGTAACTAGTAGCTGATATCTTGGTATGTCACGCGTCTAACGGTATTATATCGTTTGTAAAAATTGAGGGTGTGACAGTTATTTATTAACCCCTTTTTAGGTGTTGGCAGGTGGCAATGATTTAGTGTTTTTTTGTTTAATTGTCATCACATCCATTTTAATGAAATTTATAATGGTTTAAAGCAACCTTGGTGGCAGAGGTTCGATCCTGCCTCAAGGCTCACACTCCTGCTCCTTCTCAATAGCTTTATTTATTTATTTATTTATTTTGTATTTTTAATTCAATAGTTATTTCTTTTTATATATTTTATTTCAATTTTTTATTACTTCCTAGACTTTTTCTTTATATACACTTCGGTCATGTTTATTTTTATCTTTTTCTTGAATTTTTTTTCCTATGTTCATTGATTGTGATCATTTGTATTTAATATACTTTTCATGTTTCTTAATGCTAATATTCACAAAAACGTAATGTTCTCTATGATTTGAACATACTCATATGACATACTTATTTTTAGTCAAATTAACGTTATGGAATGTGAGTGATTACCTGCTAGTGGTTCATAAAATGCTTTTTCTTTTCTTTTCTTTTCTTTTCTTTTCTTTCTTTTTTTTTTTCAGTATAAGCAAACATGTAATTATAATAATAAGATATCTACGTGAATGGTGGTCGCGATGGATGATAGTGGATATTAGCCATTCAAACCGTATTATCAACTATATTACAATTTTGGTTAGTAGATTAATTGTAATAGAATGGCATACATAATAGCCATATAGAATAGGCAACTGTCGTTACCTTCATTGTAGACTTACTTTGAGCCTTTGCCCTAGAGTTTTCGTCTAGTTTTTCTATAAATGCTTATTGCTATAGTCAAAAAGTCATCACCAATTTTGGTGCACTTTAATTATAGCGTGGCTGTGTCTTTAAAATTCGTAAAGGGTCCTAATATAGAGACACTCTTTCAGATAAATCAACACTCCTCTATACGTTGCGTATGGGTCCATACGTGGCGTATAGAGGTCGAATACACTGAAAACGAGGAAAATTCAGGGAGGTTGTCAGAGAGCTATACGCTCCATATAGCCCAATACGATCCCCCTATACGACACATATAGGGTTATGAGACGCGTATAGCAAATTTCGACACTGACTATGAGGAAAAATTCAGGGGGTCGTCAGAGGGGTTATACGCCCCGTATAGGGCTATACGACCCCCTATACGACGCGTATGAGGCTATACGACACGTATGGGGCTATACGACACGTATGGGGCTATACGACCCGCAAAAAAATTTTGGGGTGTTGATTTAAAATATTAGGGTGTAAAAAAACCAAGCACTTCCTAAATAGTTTGTTTACATAGTTTTTATTATATTTAGACATTTAAAAACGAAAGAAAGAGAATAAACTAGACGGTGAAGTAAACTGATTATGGTATCAATGATTTTGGAGGATATGAAAACGTTGGATGTTTTATGAATGAAACATAGATCTAATCTTAAAAATCTTAGATTCGGATATGTGGTGTAAATTTAATCTTGGTTATACTCTTATGTAACATTTGACCTCTAGAAAGGAAGGAGATTCGGCTCCAGTTCCGCAAAGATAGACTTTTTTAGATTAGGTAGAGGGTATATATGTCCTTGTTAGTTCATTTGCTAATTGCTATATATATAGTTATAATTATGTACTTATTTATTTAATAAACAAAATAGCTTAATCGAATGAGTTGGGATATGCTACAAAGCATATAATTCCTAAAAAGTGTGAGAAGTGGTTCTGGCCGTTGGATCAACTAATTAAATTAGATCAATGGTTCAAAAAACGCGGTGACAAACTTGTAAATAAGTGGAAAACTGCTAACAGGTGGAGGGGCAAAAATATAATTTGACAATAAACCGTCTCCGACGAAAACGTCTTCAAAGTATATTGAAAACCATCTCCGATGAAAACTTCCATTATCGTCTTTTCAATTCGCCAACCTTGAAAACCATCTCCGACGAAATCCTAAAACCTAAGCATGCATCCCGTACAGTCGAAAACGTCTTCAATGTCTAATGAACATTCGGCAACCTCCAAAACCACAAGCATAAACTCAGAAACACTACGAATAAGTCCAATCGAAGAGCAAGAACAAACAGGTAAAACCTAATCAAGCATTATTGTGTCAAATATAACTATGCATTGTGTCATGATCTAGGGGTTTCATTGTGGAATTTCAACCGAGCATTATTGTGTCAAAAATCTATCTTTGTGTCATGTCTTTGCGAAGCTTCATTGTGTCATGGTTTGGGGATTCATTGTGTCATGATTCCTGCTAATAATGTCTTCGTGAAGGTTCATTGTGTCATGATTGGGGATTCATTGTGTCATATTTTGGGGATTCATTGTGTCATGAAAGCTGCTTATAATGTGTCTTTTGTGAATGTTCATTGTGTCATGATTGGGGATTCATTGTGTCACGATTCCTGTTAATAATGTCTTTGTGAAGGTTCATTATGTCATGATTAGGGATTCATTGTGTCATGCTTTGGGGATTCATTGTGTCATGATTCCTGCTTATAATGTCTTTGTGAAGGTTCATTGTGTTATTATTGGGGATTCATTGTGTCATGGTTTGGGGATTCATTGTCATATGATTCCTGCTAATAATGTCTTTCTGAAGGTTCATTGTTTCATGATTAGAGATTCATTATGTCATGCTTTGGGGATTCATTGTGTCACTATTCCTGCTAATAATGTCGTTGTGAAAGTTCATTGTTTCATGATTGGGGATTCATTGTGTCATGGTTTGGGGATTCATTGTGTCACGATTCCTGCTAATAATGTCTTTGTGAAAGTTCATTGTTTCATGATTGGGGATTCATTGTGTCATGCTTTTGGGATTCATTGTGTCACGATTCCTGCTAATAATGTCTTTATGAAAGTTCATTGTTTCATGATTGGGGATTCATTGTGTCATGCTTTGGGGATTCATTGTGTCACGATTCCTGCTAATAATGTCTTTGTGAAGGTTCATTGTTTCATGATTGGGGATTCATTGTGTCATGCTTTGGGGATTCATTGTGTCACGATTCCTGCTAATAATGTCTTTGTGAAAGTTTATTGTTTCATGATTGGGGATTCATTGTGTCATGCTTTTGGAGATTCATTGTGTCATGATTCCTGCTAATAATGTCTTCGTGAAGGTTCATTGTGTCATGATTGGGGATTCATTATGTCATATTTTTGGGGATTCATTGTGTCATGAAAGCTGTTTATAATGTGTCTTTTGTGAATGTTCATTGTGTCATGATTGGGGATTCATTGTGTCACGATTCCTGTTAATAATGTCTTTGTGAAGGTTCATTGTGTCATGATTAGGGATTCATTGTGTCATGCTTTGGGATTCATTGTGTCATGATTCCTGCTTATAATGTCTTTATGAAAGTTCATTGTGTCATTATTGGGGATTCATTGTGTCATGGTTTGGGGATTCATTGTCATATGATTCATTGTGTGGTGGTTATGCGGAAGTCGGTGCGACGAAAAATGATTTCAATGAATCCCGAAACCATGACACAATGAATCCCCAATCATGACACAATGAACCTTTACAAAAGACACATTATAAGCATCTTTCATGACACAATGAACCTTCACAAAAGACACATTATAAGCAGCTTTCATGACACAATGAATCCCCAAACATGACACAATAAACCTTCACAAAAAGATGACACAAAGATAGATTTTGACACAATCATGCTTGGTTGACACAATGAACCTCTAAACCTGACACAATCAGTATAAATAGTATCATATAACATATATAAAATATGTTCAACAACAAATTGATAATGTCCAGAGTAATCTAACAGTATAGACACAATGACGATACAAAAGACACAATGATGATACCTATGACACAATGATGATACCTATGACACAATGATGATACCTATGACACAATGATGATGTCAATCAATAACAAAATTCACAGAAAATCATACGGTATAGACAGAACGATGATCAAAATGACAAAATTACGGTGCCAAAATTAACATACTATTTCAATTGCAGTATATAATCGTCCTTATACGTACCAAACTGATCATCTCTCGTCGACATCGCTGAAGTAATTGATGTAAAGCAATCTTCAACGATTGAAATTGAAAATTCGATTGTTTGAATCTTCAACGATTGATCAATTGAAAATTTCAACGATTCGATTGTTTGAATCTTCAACGATAAAGTGAAAAATCTGTTGAAAACCTGAATCGTACAGTGTAATGTTCGACATCGCTGAAGTATTGAAAATTCTGTTAATAAATTACACTTCCTAAAATACCCCTCCTTCTATTTTTAAAAATATGCCACATGTCAATCCCTGATTGTTTCTCACACTTTTTACATAATATTGACTTTGTATTTGAACCCTACACTAATCGAATTACAATCTAAAAAACAAATTAATTTAGTATAAAGACCGTATAAACTTAAGTTTTTGGAAAGTGATTGGAAATAAATAAAAAAAGAGAAACGTTTTTAAAATATACTATTTTTTTCATATTGCTTAAAGTAAAAATGAAGTGGGAAATGAAGACGTTGGAATTGAAGTTCCATTTACGTAAAAATGTTTCATTTACTATATATACTGTTAACAAGTCATATTAATAAAACTAAAAAGACATATGCTAAATCAATCACTTTTGAATTATCAATATATCTTTTGAGAATATTAAATCAAAAGTATTAAATATATTAGTGAATGTGAAAAGAATAGAGTTTTACGAAAAGTAAAAACTAAAAGGGTAAAATTAAAACAAACCAATTAAAAAACAAGCAACAAAAGGATCTGAATCTTCCTTAGATTTTTTCCCTAGTCAACCTACTACGTATTTATTTATTCTTATATTTTATTAAACTATTTTAGGTTAAAAGAGTACTTTTAAGAGGACATGGGGCGACAGGACAATGATGTCATATGCTATTTATAGTAAAACTTTGTACCATATTATAGATTCCTATAAACCTTTAAAACCATTGAAAATATCTAAAGTGTCCGATACATTTTATGCCAAAATTGGAATCTTTTGACATGTATTTGTTTGCAAAATCTTGGAGAGATCCGCCTTTCATGTCACTTCTTGTTAAACAACATGCATCATTGCGTGAAAGAATAATAGAAGAAAAGATAAAAAAAAGTATTTATATTTTTAGAGTAATTTATACCAAGTTATGTGATACGTGAAGATTTAGTTGTGTATATATTTTTGTTCATTAAATATTTTTAGTCCCTTAAATGAATATTTACATTGACACTTGAGCATGAGTTATATCTTCATATCATGTGTGAACTTACAGTCGTGCATTCTCTCACTCGTATTGTAAGTTTTCGTAGTTAAAATGCATGATTTTTGTGTGATTCATGTTAGCTCAATGTTTTATACAACTTTTAATACGTGTGTTATTCATGAAAGTTTTATATGTTGTTTAAATAGACTTGAAAGACTAACTATTAATTTTATATAACCAAAGATATAATTTTAAAATAGCCGAGTTTTTACACAGGAACCAAAATGGTATATGATATTATCAGTCTAAATTGAGATAATAAAATAAATAATAAAGATGTATAGTAAAATGAGTACAACAAATGAGGTTAAATGAAGATTAACACATCTCGTAGATCATGTTCGGGGTTATTAGAATTATAGATTGTTACATGTATACTTTCCATCACAACTAGATTCCTAATAAGTATCTTAATGTTAACTACCTTTTTAAGCATAAACTAATAATAGTTTATGTTAAACATTTTACTAACACACAATCGTTATCACATTATGTTAAGCTGAGAATTTTAACAAGACGTTCCCCATTAATAAATTAGTGATTACTTGAAACAAAATAATGTGACTTTGGTTGCACAAAATGGCTTGAATGTATTGCAGGTTTTTTTTTATCAAGGAGAGATGGTGGAAGTAGACTCGAAGTAGGCACTTTATAGTAAGTGCTTGTATCATTTTATCTTAACAAAGTATAAGCTCTTACTAAAGTTTATTTCTAGTACGATTTTCTCCTCTAGCGTCTCTCTCTCTCTCTCTCTAGCGATGAAAATGTACAAACAAGTATTTTGCCTATCAATGTTGTAATGTACTTAAAAATAAGTCTTTTAAGTTATTAAGGTGAACAACTTCAAGACGCTCTCAAGTTAGCACAAGGTGAGAACGTGTGAAAACAGCATGTTACTTTAAAATGATAATGTACTAAGCATTAGAAATGAATAATGGTTAGATAAAGTACGTGTTGTCGTCATGGTGACAAATTCAACTTAATAGTAACTTTTGACCTCCCGTCTCCAATATCTCTGCTCTCTCCTTATGATGTAGTTGTTAATAAATTAATAGATGATAGAGGCATACAACCATATAATAGTTATGATGCAAATATTTGTGAATACCAGCCTATTGTTCTTTTCATGTTATGAATATGGTAATATGGTAATTGGATGTGTTGTTTTCATATGTGACAAAATGTAATATGAAAAAAAAAATGTTAGAGAGTCTCTCAATTTTAAACCGCTTGGTGTTGAGTAATCAAGATCAATTCCATAGAAATAGAAGTCAAATTAATGTTCATAGAAAATTCAAAATCAAAGAAACCCTATGATTAGCAGGATTTCAAAAGGGTTAGTTATGTTAGTTGTGTTAGTTTGTAACCATCAATTGTAAATATGTAAATACTCCATCATGTATCGATATTATGTGTGGAAATTCAATGTGTTTTGTGTGTCCTCAATTGTTCGTTGTTTCCACTGGTTCCCTACACACTTGTGTAGAACCCAAACCTATTGTTCTTCCATAATCATGATCATAAATTGAGACATAAATTGAAACCTAAATCGATAAATGGTATCAGAGCATTGGTTTAAAAAGGATCAACAAATCAAAGTGTTGTTTACATATTTCCTAATTTAAATGATTCAATCCTTGTTTCACGAATTAAGAATAGAGATAAAATTGGAACCTGAATCGATATCATATGTTTATTGAATCAGAGTTCATTGCCATCATTAAAGTTATCAAGAGATGATCAATTAAATCAAAACAGGAGTATTTTTCAAGAAACCAATTAAAAATAAAAGACTCCAGTAAGACACCAGCAACGTCAAAACAAGGATCGTCTTTCACCAATGTAAACGGAAAACAATACACGGTGGACTAGTGGTTTGCCCCTTTTCTCACACATTGTGTCAGATCATATGGGTAATTGGAAAACAGTAAAAGATCAAAAGGATTAAGGACATAGAAGTTGACATTTACATTATGCATCAAGGATTGGAGATTTTTAAATTATTTAAGTTAATCACAGACATATAAAAAAGAAGAAGACAGATTTCAAAGGATGAGCAATCATATCAAATGGATTAAGGGTTGTCTTGATTAGGGGGGTGAATTTTTATGTTGAGTAATCAAGATCAATTCATAGAATTAGAGTTCAAATTAATGTTTATAGAAAAGTTAAAATCAGAAAAGTCAAACCCTAAAATTAGCAGGAATTCAAAGGGTTAGATATGTTAGTTATATTGGTTTGTAACTGTCAATTGTTAGGGTATATATATCCCATCGTCTATCGATACTATGTGTGAAAATTTAGTGTGTTTGTGTATCCTCGATTGTTCCCTGTTTTCACCAGGTTCCCTGCACACTTGTGCTAAACCTAAACGTATTGTTCATCCATAATCATGATCCTAATTTGAAAGTGATCCTAAGTAATAAAGCCATCAAATATGAGCACCAAACTTGAGATAGATCACACCTTTTTTTCCAGTCAAGTATCATGATCATTCATGTTCTCACGTTCTAATAACTTGAGAATGTTACACTATCAAAAAGATGAGTAGTTGGCCTATATATTAATGCATAATGCATGCCCATAAGTTAGTAATACTTATCTAAACTTTATGTCTTATTTAGAGAACTCGACATTATATTATCACTATTGTCTAAGATACGTGAAGATGACGGATAATCCACAATTTCATTTTGTATATGTAGTAAGTAAACACTATAATAGATCTAGATGTTCTGAATTTACTAGCATTAATAATTGATAGTCTAACCATAAATTTGTTTCAGGTGTCATGTGTAATACCCTGAAATGCCAAATTTGTGGCCCTATATTTTCAATTATGTAATAGTCCACATCAAGATCTATTCCTCAATTGTTTTCATAGTACCTTAAACTTGACATACATTGCACATATCATACAAGCTTTTCCTATATTGATTGATCTTCTAATTTCAAATAAAGCTAATAAATATAAAATTACCTACTTCTAACAAATCATACATCATATATAAAGATACCACAATTATATCAATTAATCTCCTAGACAAGGTAGACAATATCACTACAATAACCAATATGCTACAAAAATTCACAAAATGAAAAACCCAATGTGATTACTGACTTGTACTTTAATGCATCTCCTCAGATACAGATTATTGGTTTATAGCTTTATAACTTTGAGAGTACAATTTTGATTATTGGCATCCGGGTTTAGGAGGTGTTGAGAGTACAATTTTGATTATTGGCATCTGGGTTTAAGGGGGTAGCGATCATTAGTAAGGGTTCAAAGGGGGTTACACCCCCTTGACGAGGCCCAAGGCGTTCAGCCTTGACGCCCATGCTAAAATTTGGATTCACAATTGAAAGCCTCTAAAATGCTTCTAATATGGCTTGTCAATTGCTATATGAATAAGAATTAATCATCAGCAATAACTGTTATCAACAACAACCAAGTGATGAGCATTAAAACATGTTACTTAAATCAATCATTAGAAGTAATTAAGTTAGTGTTAAAGGAGTACCTATTGATATATTTCCTGCTAATGTAACCAAATTAACTGTTAACCGTTTTAACCATCAACTATCATATTATTTCACAAAAAATTATATTGTTTAAGTTAAACTTGTAATGATAGTTCCCCACTTATAAATAAAAGGCTTTGGTCTAATCCTGATACACATTTTCACAACTATAAAGATACACTTGTTTTTTACTTTCTGAATTACTCGATTAAACTTTCTATAGAACCATTAAAGCATTTTGATCAAACTGTACATGTTTACACGATCCAAAGAGATAAGCCTATATCGTTAACTACCATGAAACCTGTGCATATTGGCTTGTGAGTCTTGAACATTAAGCATAATATAACTTCTTAATTTTAGCATATATTTATATTATTTTATTAAGGATAAAAATTAACCTAAGATATACACATCACATATGTATATAAAATATTCCTTAATCTAATATAATTCCATTATATAACTATATATTCTTTTAATACAACATATGTTTATTTAGTAGAAATGTGAAGATAGCTCATTTGGTAGAGTCTTTGCTTTTTAAAGGGGAGGTCCTGAGTTTAAACTCAATCAATAATATAATATAAAGTAATTAAGAATAAGAGTAGAATAGATTTGCGTTTGAAAAAATGAACCCTATATGTCTATATACAATGATGACGTTCATTGGACTAAGGAGATTTAGTGCTTTGTGAGGATGATTAAGACCTACTCTCTGCCAAAGGCATTATAGTCCAACGGTATCTTGGTGGTGGGATAAGACTTAGAACCTATTAGGTTATGGGTTCGAATCTCACAAAGGGTGGTTTTCTCATAATTATGAGTTTTCTCCTGAATTGGTGACTTGGTGGTGGAATATGATCGCGTGGTAACACTGGTGGCACGATGATACTCCAGTGATCCGTGAGTGATTCCAATTTAGTCGTTCAAAAAAAAAAATTAAGACCTACTCTCTAGCAAATCATGGTAAAATAACATATGAGACCCACATACCACACACTTGTCCGCTCCTAGCGACTACTTTGTCTATCTTTACATTTACAAAATCACATGTGAAAAATATCTTTACAAAATATGAAGCAAGATTCATCCTTCTTTCCTAAAATATTATAACATGTAAGATACATGCATGCCATTTAAAGGATACATGGGTGTTACAATGAATGATACACCTATGCAGAAGGAAACATTTGATCTCATTTCATTAAAATTAGGTATGTAGTTACTCATATTTCTACTAATGGAAACATGTTATATTATATGGAAGAAAAAGTGAACCAATTGGAACACTTTATGTAGTTGTTTGTAGTGTTTAAAGTGTTGTGATTGCTTTAATGAAAAGTGGGTATTGATATTTGCTTCAAATAATATCTTTTTGTGACAAGATTGATCGTACCTGAACTTGGAAGCAATGTATATTGACAACATGGACAGTCATTTATTTCTCACATGAATAAGCCAAACGTAAGGCATTCATCATTTAAACCAAACATAATGTATATTCCAACATTTGTTATGTTTTTGTTTGTATTGGAATATGATCACTTAAACCATTGTAATTGTTATATCATTTTAAGATTCTAATGAAGATCGACCATAATTGTACTAACTTTAGGTTTGATGTTGGATTTAAAATAATAAAATTTTATTGCTTTATTGATTATATTGTTAGGTAACTAATTTAATTTTAAAGACATATATTATTGTATATATCGTACTTCAAACTTCCTATTTGATATAGGAATCTTTTAGAAAGTACAATTTGATGTATGTGATTTAACTAGTGGCGTGACACTTGCTAATTGATGTGTTGATTGAATTACAGGGTTATATTGGAATTTCGGTTCAAATATGACTTTCACTAAAAATATTTTTTTGGTGCTTTAAAATTTATCATTAAAGTGGAATGATCTAACTAATGGCGTGACACGTGTTTTCATTGTTTATTTTCACTTTTTTCATCACGCAAAGATGATCAAAATACTATTGACATTAGCATTTCAGATTTTTTTAAGATTTTTATTTGTTTTCTTACGTGTTTTCATTGTTTATTTTCACTTTTTTCATCACGCAAAGATGATCAAAATACTATTGACATTAGCATTTCAGATTTTTTTAAGATTTTTATTTGTTTTCTTATATTATGTACGAAGTTTTAATAGCATGTGTTATCACTACCTCTAGCCACTCTTGTTACCTACACTGTTACAACCACCGCCTAAGACCTCTCCCTTCGTCTCCTTCCTTCTCGACAACACCTCATCTAGACTACATTCTCTTACCATCAGAGATCCGGTGTGTTGCTTTTCACGCCTTTTTTATCTTCCTCCCAGTTACAATTGTGTCTCTTACCATTTATCATGTCTAGTTTCTCATCTAGTTTTTGTTTTCATTTTAGGGTTTCAAGTCAACGATCTCTTGTTCTTGTTTTTTGTTTTAGGGTTTCTTATGTCATTATCTCACTTTCTAGTTAACTTATCTAATATGTATATGGCTTGCATGATTACTTCTAAGAAAGATATGTATAACATGACACTTATGTAATTTAAGGAAGCAAATGACTAAATAAGAGATGGAGAGAGATTTAGTTGATAAAGAGATTTAGTTCATAGATTTATAATATATACCATTAGCCTTTTTACTTATAATCTTTGATTTTTTTATATAACTACGTAATGCGTCTATGCTAGTCATTCATCTCACGTTGGCTCTCGTAGTTCTAAGCGATTATAGTTACTAATAATAAATCGTCATATAAACAAAAAAAAAAATAATGATAATGTATTTTCTCACATATCAAAAAAAAATTCAAAGATTATTTATTGTAACAACCCGAGCATTTGGGTCATATGAACTTCGCATTTCATATATTGTCAAACGAGTAAGTAATGTGTAAATTGTCTATTTAAAGTTTAAAGTTTTAGATAAAACTTTTATGTTATAAGAGACCGTTTAAATATAATAATAATATATTATATTCGAACCTGCTCCGTTTTTGACAAAACTTAGGTGGACTTGTAGAGAAAAATAAACTCGTCATAACGACATATTTGAAATTTAATAATACGCTATATATTAAAAATTATAAGAGAAAAACGAGTTAATCATTTGAATTAATTAGAATAATATAATAATATATAATAATATAATAATATAATAATATTACTCAATTGCAATTGCAATTGCAATTGCATCGTAGCATTCCACATCGAAACTCTATCTGAACTTCATCTCACATCGCCTCTGAAACTTTTTTACCTGCCTTCTGCTCTCTTATAAATAGAAGCCTTAATGTTGAATTTAAAACATAAGTTTCTTTGGTAACGTTCTAATATAAAGAGAATCCCGAGTTTTCAATACCCCGTTGGGTGTTGCTAGTAGTCGTTTTGGTACTCGAGTAGGAGCGTGACTAAGAGCGCGAGTAGGGGAGACTCTACATCAAATTACCGTAGATAGTTTTCAGGTACGCCCTTGTTTAAGGTTATTTTTAATTATTATTATTATAGTCGTTATTATTATTATTATTATTATTATTATTATTATTATTATTATTATTATTATTATAGGTATTAGTATTAATATAGTTATTATTAATATTATTATTATCATCTTTATAGTTATTATTATTATTCTAGTTGTTATTTTTATTGTTATAGTTAGTATTATTATTATTTGTTATTTTTAGTTTTGTAGTAATTATTATTGTTATTATTATTATTATTAGACCTTAAGGTTATCATTAGGGAAGGTATTGGGTAACCCCGAGGGTTGGCTCGAGTATGATAGAAACGCCCGAGTTATGCCAACTAGTAGGGGTTGTACCAAAGGGTTGGCATAGGATAAAAGAAAGTGTCCGAATAAAACCAACAAATAGAAAAAGATAACGAATTATCCCTAAAATTATTACTAGCTAGAATATAGCTTAAATAATGTTATTTTGCCTATAGGATAATACCTGATAGCAGTGAACCTGAGCAGACGATATCACTGACTTGATTGATTGAGGTGAGTTCCTCTTAACTGTTTTCTAAAACGGGATGTGATGTTCTGATAACTGGTAATAATTGTTGAATTGACTATCAATAGCATCTGTGATATGTGGCAATGCTTGATAGGATGCTTGAGCGCTGCTTGTATGATTTTGCTTTAGCCAGTGGAGTTTGTATACATAGGCTGGTTATGTGAATTTATACTGTGCTTATTCTGTTCCTATCTGTTTGTCATGGCTATATCTGCTTGATGCAATAGTTAATAATTATATGTTTTGAATTTTGAAAATGTCATGTTTATGAACTCACAAGCTTTATGCTGAGTCCCAAATGTTTCCTATTTTTATGGACACACATCCTAGGTGCCAAGTGATTACAGGGATTGAAGATTACGAGCTAGTTTATAAGAAAATAAAGTTCTAAAATGTTGTTGAAGTTTTTGTTGGATTTCATATGCCCAAGACACATATAGAATATTGATGCGGTTAGTACGTTATGATCCAAGTCGGGTTATACCCAATAACAGGCTTTGCAATCACCAAGAATAATTTAATTGATGATGGGATCATGCAATTGAATAATCACACCATGTTTAGAAAAGGGTTTTCTAAACAAAGGCATTCGAGATGGAACAAATTATAAGGATACTTTGTTGATGACTTTATTGTTATTTTTATCATTTAAAAGGGTTTAAATAACACTAATAACATATGAGTGTACTTTAATTAAACTGTTTAATTAAAGAAGACATATGTCACAATTTTAAATAAGTCTAGTAGATGACTTATTAATGTGTGACATATGACTAGTTTTAATAATATGTGTATTCAAGTTTTAAAGGGGGAACCTTTTGTTTTAAACAATTTGCCCCCCCTTTAATTGTGATTGGCCCATTGTTGTCTTGAGAATACACAACCATTACTAGTCTTGCACTCCTCATTATTCCATCATTCAAGACATGCAAACATAAAACAAAACACTCTCTTCTTCTTTCTCTAACTTACGGAACTAGCAACAGCTAGGAGAGGTTTTTTGAGTTGTCTCTTGGTGTTATTTCTTCCTAACAAGAAGGGGGTTGTATACAAGCTTGGGGTATTCAAGCTTGAGAGGTCCTACCTTGGAGCCTTGGCCGTTTTTGGACATCTAATCTTCCATTCTTTGTCGATTTTTCTGCTGCTGGAAGGAGGTATATTGGCAGCCTGTTTATGGTTGTCATATTGTGTAGTTTATTAGTTATCCATAGCTTGCTTATTCACATAAATGATCCTTTGTTCTTTGGGTTTGTTTCCTACATAAATATGGTCACTTAAGAACACGAATTTTCAGCTTATAAATAAGTTTATAATGTTAACATTCCGCTGCATTTTTCAGAAAGTTTAATGGGTTAAACTTGTTTTTTTGTGTTCTAACAAACCCATAAATGGTATCAGAGCCAGGTTATGTGCATAGCTTGCTTGTTCTTGTCCTTTAAAATCGGTTTTAAAGGATAATCGCTGAATTTGGTTGATTCAATAAACCCTATGTCTTTCAAAGTTATATCTTCATGCTTATGATTAAACTTGGAAAGATAGGAATGTCAATTGGTTGATATGTTTGGTTGTTGTTTGTTTGGACAAACAAACCCAAATTTTCAGTTTATGTTGGCTGAAAATTTAGGGTTTGATGGGGTTTATTTTGTTTGTTGAATGATGTTTATGATTGTTCATATGATAGTGCATAACCTAGCATTTGGCCTTGTGTTTTTTGGATGAATGCAATGGTTGTTTTGGTTTATTCAATGGGGTTGTATATTAATTTGTTTGTGCTTTGTATAAAAGATGTAATTTATTTATTATTGGGTTGTAATAAACAGATTAGGTGTATTTTTCATTTTACTAGATATCTTGTATTAGGACTTTATATCTTGTAATATGAAGACATATGCCTTGGAAGCACAAAGGAAAGACACAAGAGAAACATGGAGCATTTTGGATGCGGTTTCAAGTGGGAGGCTTTTGGAAGCTTTCTATGTGTTTTGTTATGACCTTAGAAAAGACCAAATGACAACACTTATGATGGCAAACAAGTGTTGTCAACATAAGGGCTATGGTTATGCACATATGGTTGTTTATGTTTATGCTTGTTTGAATGTTTGTTATTTGATTGTATGGTTGATATTTTGACATGCATTACAAACTAATTAACAAACTTAACAAGCTAAAAATTGATGGTTCTTAATCATTAAAAAGTAATAAAAGGTTATTAAAATGATCTAATGATTTTAAAGATTAAAATAGGTTTTAATCAAAGGACCATAAGGTATCTTGTATTTGAAAGCATGCAAATACAAGTACATAGAGTTTTCTAAACTAGAATCATGAAACCTCTAAATATTCTAAAACAAGATCAACACCGTCCTTTTACACAACACTTAAGTCACTCGGGAACTCTTAGTGGGATAAAGGTCACCTAACCATTTTGAGGGAACTTATGACTTAAGGTGAGAATGCTATATTCGTGGGATGAAGGTCACCTAACCACTCATCTTGGTAAACTCACACGTGTGTGTAAGTAGGATGTCTTGATTTGCAAACCATGTTAAATGGATCACCTACAATATGGTTTCCAAATGGTGTTGATGGGATTAACATGCCGACTTTACATATGATGTTTAAAGTCGATCCCATACCTCTAGAAGTTGCAAATGGTTGCAACCGTCAATCGTTGACCACCTTATTAGTTTAAATCGTGGGATAAAGGTCACCTAACCACAATTTAAATGTAATGTTGGGTTCTAGATTTTAATATAAAAATGACCTTAAAAGGCATTAATTATTAAAATTGGCAATATCGAAAATACTAAAATAGATCTTTGTTAAATTTTATAGATGGCCACCAATAATGAAAATCATGATAACTCATCCGCGTCCACCCAATCACTACGAGCGATCCTTCAAAAGGAACGTCTAAATCATAACAATTTCATTGATTGGTATCGAAACTTGAGAATCGTTCTCAAGCAAGAGAGAAGATCATATGTTTTAGACGACCCTATCCTCGATCAACCTACGGAGGATGATGAGGAGGCCTATAACGATTGGCTGAAGTACACTGAGGACTCCGTCCAAGTGTCTTGTCTCATGCTAGCGAGCATGACTCCGGATCTCCAAAAGGAGTATGAACATCACGGAGCTTATGACATGATAACCCAGCTGAAGGAAACGTTCCAACAGCAAGCAAGGGTTGAGCGCTTCGAAACGGTTCGAGCACTCCATGCATGTCGTATGGACGACAACCAATATGTTTCATCTTATGTACTTAAGATGAAAAGTCATATTGACCGCCTCGAGAGGCTTAATTGTCCCGTCTCGAAGGAATTGGCCACGGATTTGATCCTAAATGGCCTTACCAAGAAGTTCGAGACATTCGTGTTGAACTACAACATGAATGCATGGGACAAAAGCATTGG
The DNA here is from genome assembly GCA_024085815.1 of Flaveria linearis. Lineage (NCBI taxonomy): Eukaryota > Viridiplantae > Streptophyta > Magnoliopsida > Asterales > Asteraceae > Flaveria > Flaveria linearis. The sequence goes on from CM044013.1 coordinate 17,121,767, forward strand.
TGAGCTTCACTCAATGCTCAAAACGGCCGAAGCGGCCATGGGTAAAAGGGCTTTACCCGTTCTCACCATCAATGAAGGTGGGAACAATAAAAGGCCTCATCCCGCACCCAAGGCAAAAGTTGCCAAGGGTAAGGGACCCGCTTAGGGAAAAGGGAAAGGGGTGGCAAGGGTGCCACCCAAACCACAAGAGAAGAAGCAAAAGGTTGCTACTAATGACCCATGCTTCAAGTGTGGGGAGATAGGACATTGGGCAAGGAATTGTCCTGTCCATCTCCAAGAGTTGAAAGAAAAGAGGGATGCCGGGCAGACCTCAGGTACAATATACATGATTCATATTGATCTTAATGTTACATTTTCTAACACACGGGTATTGGATACCGGATGTGGAACTCATATTTGCAATTTGTTGCAGGGGTTCACAAGAAGTAGGGACTTCAATCAAGGGGATGTTAGCCTCTTCATGGGCAATGGAACTAAAGTCTTAGTTGAAGCTCGTGGGGACTACATCCTAAAACTTCTAAGTGGGTTGGATGTTATTTTGAAGAATGTTTTGTATGCTCCTAGTTTGACTAGGAACATTATTTCTGTATCCCAATTAAGACATTATGATTATGTATTATCTTTTGTTGAAAATGATATTCATGTTTCTTTAAATGATATGTTCTATTTTAAAGCTATTCCCATTAATGGTATTTATGAATTGGTTCATGAAAATGCTTTAAATAGCTCATTGTACCAAACTAACACAAGAAACTCAAATTGGATTTGAGTGATACCTATCTTTGGCATTGTCGTCTTTGTCATATAAACAAGAAACGTATACAAACACTTCAAAAGAATGGTCTTTTAAAAACAAATGAATGTGATTCATTTGATGTTTGTGAATCTTGTTTACAAGGAAAAATGACTAAGGCACCCTTTAGTTGAACTAACGAAAGGGCAAAAGATTTATTAGGAATCATACATTCGGATGTATGTGGTCCTTTTAAACCAATGACTAGGAATGGTGAAAGATACTTCATTACCTTTACCGACGATTATAGTCGCTATGGGTATGTGTACTTATTAAGGCACAAAGATGAAGCTTTTGAAATGTTCAAAATTTTCAAGAATGAAGTAGAAAATCAACTCAACAAGTCAATTAAAGTTCTCCGCACCGATAGAGGAGGTGAATACCTAAGTGATGTTTTTCAATATCATATTAGGAGTTGTGGGATTGTCTCACAACTCACTCCACCTGGAACACCACAACATAATGGTGTGTCTGAGAGGAGGAATCGAACCTTATTTGTAAGGCCCGGTTCCCGAAGACCTCATAGTTGGTCATTCACAGCAATAATTACATAAGACATTGCATATTATAAATTTAAGCAGCGGAATTTGTTTAGCAAAAACCATTCATTTCATTAGTAACACTGTTGTTAAGCAATACATCGTAGTTCATGAGTTACAAAAGGTTAGTTGAATGAATTACAAAACTACAGTATTGTCAAAACATGAATGGATGTCAGTCTTGTCCCGCCGAGTAGCCATCTCAGTGTGCCATCCTCAGCATCGTTTACCTGCCAACTGGAAAATACATAAAAGTCAGCGATGCTGAGTGAGTTCTAGTTTTTATGATTAAAATACTTTACTTTTTCAAATCATACTATACTTTCGTACATGCCCACACATTATACGTACATGTAGATGATATCATTATTATCATTCATTGCGTTCGTTAGCTTTCGTTCATTCATCGTAACTCATTATCATTCATTTATCATCTAGATCCCGTCATGCTTTACCCTCTTCATGGCACACAACCACGATTACTGAGATCGAATGACGAGGATCCCATTCTGTACTTTATTATGATATTTCATTCGTGAGCATACATCCTTCATACTTACAGATAATAATTATTATTATTATTCTCATCATTCATTCAATTCATACTCTTTCCATTACACTTTCAGTCTTTACATTCGTTCTTACGAGTCTGTTGCGACAACAAAGTCGCTCACCTCCATGTCGATCTTAAGATCGTATGTTAGCCAGGTCTGTTGCAACACATGGTTGCTCACCTCAGTGGCAATCTCACGGATTGCCTGCTAACCGAGTCTGTTGCAACACAAAGTTGCTCACCTTAATATGGATCTCTCACGATCGTATATTAGCCAAGTCTGTTGCAACACATGGTTGCTCACCTCAGTGGCAATCTCACGGATTACCTGCTAACCGAGTCTGTTGCAACATAAAGTTGCTCACCTCATTGTCAATCTCAAAGATTGACCCTGTGTGCATCCTTCAGGGTAGCTAACCCGCATCACAGTTGAGCTAACACCTGCCAGGGGTGTGCACCTCCATACATTTGCTTGCAAGCCTTTACTTATTCATTTACGTTCCATTTTCTTCATTATTAATATTTTACTTATTAATGATTATACACTTCGTTAAATTTTAAACATTCTTCATCATGCCATTCGATACTTAACAATATTAAAATAATGGTAATAATATTGTTAATAATAATAAACTACTGATAATAATATCAGAATAATAACAAGGGTTAATCATTAATCATTATTTCATGTATAAAACATCATCATTAAATAGCCCTTGGTCAACTTGGTCAAACCCTAAAACCCAGATTCCCAGAAAAATCCTGTAAAAATTTCTAAGTGTTTGGGCGTAAGAGCCCTGTTCGGGCTTTTCACCACTATGTAGGCTCACCAGCCTACACTTAGAAACTTTTTCACTTTAGGCGTATGAGCTGTTCAGGCGCATGAGCACTGTTGGGACATATCACCTTACACTTAGAAAATAATTCCAGGCGCAAGAGCACTATTTAGGCTCATCACCCTATACTTAGTCATTATTTCAGGCACAAGAGCACTGTTTAGGCTCATCACCCTATACTTAGTGATGCGTGCGGATAGTATATATATTTTGATAAAGGTTTTTCGCACAAATTCAGTTTTAAATGGTTATTACTAATACTAACTACACACACAAAAGGCAAGTGTACCTATCGTGAGGTAATATAGTGTTGGTAAGAACCGAGTGTCAATCCGTGGACACACTAAGCCTACTCAACAACCCTCATAATTGACTATCAGTTTTGATTTAGAAAATGATAAGTTAAACAAAATAACAATAAATAAAGATAGATAAATATAGATTGAGACTTTTGGTGATTCTTTCAGTGAAGTAAGGCTGTTATCCTAATTTAGATTACACTTATGCAACTATGATGAATTGGTGGTGTGATTAAAGATATTGAATAAAGTAATTGTGTTAACGTTTATAAAGATGAGCTGGCGCGATTTCTCGTCTATCCGCTCCGTAGTGACCAGGACCAACACAGGTTGAGATTTAATGCTTAGGTCAAGGCCCTAGTGATGTAGGTAAATCTTTTGTGTCCTTTTCGACATACGATTTCTGAAAACATAACTTAATGTAAGAAGAGAGTCGATCAAGTTCTATTCTAACATACCATTAATTTTAGAAAACCATAACAATTACTGTAGATTTCTCAGACTAATAAAAGAGAACCCGTAAATGATCAGAAAGTTAAGGTCTTATGATTTCTAATAACCATCTCTAGTTAATTAGCCATAGTTTGTTATGAATAAAAGTTGATCATACGTTTTTCAACCGTATATGACAATCACAATTACAAACCATAAACTTATAACCCCCCGTTCAAATGTAGGTGCTACCCATCGAAAGTTTTCCCAAGACCACCATAACATTAACACAATATTTATCACACCATTAGTTCATCATAAATTACATAAGTGTTCACTAAATAGGATAACAAATGAAGTTTAGCTCATAATGAGCTTGAACCTAACAACAAAGATAGAAGATAGTAATGAAATCATCGATAAACTAGAACAATCAAACCGGTGATTCATTATGGATGATGTTAAATGATCCGAGCCTCTTCTAAGTGTTGAATGGACCTCCAAAACCTTCTAAGGACCTCCAAAGGATGGGTTCCCGAGAGGGAACACCAGCACTTCACCTCCCAAAAGCTTTTTTCAAAGTTGCAAATGAAGTCCTATTTATAGGCTTTCTGAAGTGTTTAAGCACGGCCCCGTGCCTAAAAGGCACGACCCCGTGATAGTACAATGCTTATGAAAGTTGGTCGGATCGTACGTGCAGGAGTTGTCGGGCACGGCCCCGTGACAAATGGGGCACGGCCCCGTGAAAGGGCAAAGCATGGCCCCGTGACTATTTGGGTACGGCCCCGTGACTGCTTTTGGGGAACAGTACTTTTTGTCCTGTCAGATGTCCAATCACAGCGGTGTGTTAAATTAGCACGGGGGTGTGTTTCAGGCAAGGTATGGGGGCGTGCTAAATGAAGCACGACCCCATGCTTGAATTCCAAAACTTGGTTTTCTTCATTTTCTTCTTATTTATGCTCCTTTTGTTCATCTTGGTCTTTTTCAAGCCTGAAAACACAATATGAACGATTTAGGTATCAAATCATCATTTTCAGTAAGAGTTTATAGAATAATTGATGTGCAATTGATATGTTTTATATGTATAATTTGAAGCACATCACTTAGTCATTATTTCAGGCACAAGAGTACTGTTTAGGCTCATCACCCTATACTTAGTCATTATTTCAGGCACAAGAGCACTGTTTAGGCTCATCACCCTACTCTTAGTTTTTCTAAGTCAGAATTCAGGCATATGAGTACTATTCAGGCATATTACCCAATACTTAGTTTCTAAGTCATACTTTCAGGCATAAGAGTACTATTTGGGCATATTACCTTATAATTTTCCTAAGGCATAAAGTTCAGGCGTATTAGCACTATTCAGACTCATTATCCTGTACTTAGTTTTCTAAGTTCTAAATTTCAGGCACATGAGCACTGTTGGGGAGTATAAGCCCCAGCACTTAGGTTTCTGTCAAAATCTTGGGAATATGAGGACTGTTCAGGCTTATGAGCCTTATATAGGCGTATTAGCAGTCTGTTCTCATATTTTTAAGTTGTTTCCAGTCCCAAACATCATATCACCTAATTCTAAACATTCACATTCGGTTCTAAGCATGAACTTAACATATTCATAACCATACATCTTCCCAAAACATACCCGACCCACGTACACATGCACATGAACATACGGGTATGATACCCAACCTTATAAAAACATAATACATGTTTTCCAGCCCCAAAATCATTTGAAAACATGTAAAAAGGGGTTCTAGTAACTCACCTTTGCTGCTTTCAAGCTTAACACTCTAAAAACCACGAATTCTTGATGTGTTCTAGCACCTAAACACCAAGAACATATAACCGAAAGCATATAGGCACATAAGAACATATAACCGAGGCATTATCTAGCCAAGAACAACTTAAAAATATGAATTCTTACCTCAACTTCGACTTCTTCTTCTTGTTCTGCGAATAACCGAGAGTTTTCTCTGCTCTCTCTCTAAAAACCGAAGAAAAGATGTTGTGCAGGTTGAAATGGGCGGCCATGCCACCTTTTCACCAACTTTTATTGCTTTTTGTGCTTTTTGACACTTTTGATCCCTCCACATTGGGGTTGACTTTTATTTCATTCTTTTTCTTTCTCTTTTGCCCTTTTATTCCTTTAAAAATACGGGTGTTACAAGTCTACCCCCCTTATATAGGTTTCGTCCCCGAAACCTATTATTCCTCAAACAGATGTGGGTAATGTTGTCTCATCTCCTCTTCAGTCTCCCACGTAGACTCAGATCCCTTCCTGTGCCTCCACTGTACACACACAAGAGGAACCACTTTATTTCTTAACTTCTTTTCTTTATGATCGATGATTGCCACTGGTTGCTCCACATAATTGAGCCTTTCATCAACTTCAATGTCCTCCAGTGGTACAATCATATCCTCATCAGTTAAGCACTTTCTCAGATGAGATACATGGAATGTGGGATGAATTCCGCTTAACTCATCTGGCAATTCAAGTCGATAGGCTACCTCTCCTACTCGTGCGATGATTCAGAAAGGTCCTATATATCTCGGGCTTAGCTTACCTCGTTTCCTGAATCGGATGATCCCTTTCCAAGGTGAGACCTTCAACATGACTCGGCCGCCAACCTTGAACTCTATTAGTCTTCGCCTCTTGTCAGCATACGACTTTTGTCTATCCTTCGCCGCCTTCATGAAGGCTTTGATCTTTTCCAACTTCTCAGTCGTAGCTTCGATCACCTCAATACCTCCTAACTCTTTCTGCCCAATGTCTCCCCAATACACGGGCGTCCTACATCTCCTACCGTATAGCATCTCGTAGGGTGGCATGCCAATACTGGCATGATAACTGTTATTGTACGAGAATTCTGCTAGTGGTAAGTGATCGTCCCAACTTCCTCCAAAATCGATCACGTATGCTCGAAGCATATCCTCGAGCGTCTGTATCGTCCTCTCAGACTGACCGTCCGTCTGAGGATGATATGCGGTACTAATGTGTAGCCTCGTCCCCATTGCATCATGGAATCTCCTCTAAAACTTCGATGTGAACCGGGTGTCACGGTCCGACACGATAGACACCGGCACGCCATGACGAGCTACAATTTCCTTGATGAACAGATCCGCCAATCTTTCGGATGAATACGTCTCGCGGATTGGTAGGAAGTGGGCACTCTTTGTTAGTCGGTCGACAATCACCCAAATAGTATCGCATCCCCTCGATGTGCGAGGTAGCTTAGTAATGAAGTCCATGGTGATGTGTTCCCACTTACATTCGGGTATATCCAACGGTTGGATTTTTCCGTATGGTTTCTGGTGTTCCGCCTTCACTTGGAGACAAGTAAGGCATTTACTCACGTACTCCACTACGTCGCGTTTCATACCCGGCCACCAATAATCTTTCTTCATATCGTGATACATCTTGGTAGCACCGGGGTGAATGGAGTATCGAGTCTTATGGGCCTCGTCCATAATCTTTCCACGTAGATCCCCGTATCGAGGAATCCACATTTGCCCGAATCGGGTCTTAACACCAAGAGTGTTCTCGCCCAATTCCGTGGCTAGACCCCTCATCCTTTCAGAGTTAAGACGACCTTCTTTCAAAGCCTCGTCTTGGAACTCCTTAATCTGTGTCATCATATCGGAGGCCATAATCAGCTGATAAGCCTTCACCCGGATCGGCTCGGGCCTTTCTTTTCGGCTAAGGGCGTCTGCCACCACGTTGGCCTTGCCCGGATGGTAACGGATCTCGCAATCATAATCCTTTATGAGCTCCAACCATCGCCTCTGCCTCATGTTTAGATCTTTCTGCTCGAAAAAGTACTTCAAGCTTTTGTGGTCTGTGAATATGGTGCACTTCGTCCCGTATAGATAGTGCCGCCAAATCTTCAACGCAAAAACCACTGCGGCTAGTTCTAGATCGTACGTGGGATAGTTGACTTCGTGGGTCTTCAGCTGTCGAGATGCGTAGGCTATTACCCTTCCACGTTGCATCAATACACAACCTAGCCCAGAGTAGGATGCATCCGAATATACCACTAAGTCTTCATTTCCCTCGGGCAATGTCAAGACAGGAGCTTGTGTTAGTCTCGTCTTCAACTCTTCAAAGGCACTCTCCTGCTCTCGACCCCATATGAACTTCACGTCCTTGCGGGTCAACTTAGTCAAAGGTGAGGCTATCTTGGTGAAGTCTTGAATAAATCTCCTGTAGTAGCCCGCCAATCCCAAGAAGCTACGAATTTCGGATGGCGTCTTAGGAGACTTCCATTGCATCATGGCCTCAACCTTTGCCGGGTCCACCATGATTCCCTCTGCATTTACCACGTGACCCAGAAATTGCACCTTGCGTAGCCAGAAAGCACACTTGGAGAACTTAGCATACAGTTTCTCCCTTCTCATAGTTTCCAACACTTCCCGAATGTGACCGGCGTGCTCTTCTTCGTTCCTTGAATAAATCAGGATATCATCGATGAACACAATCACCGATTTATCTAGCATTGGCCGGCACACTCTATTCATCAAATCCATAAAAGCAGCTGGCGCGTTGGTTAAACCAAAGGACATAACGAGAAACTCATAGTGTCCATAATGCGTACGAAAAGATGTTTTAGGAATGTCTTGCTCCCTCACTTTCAATTGATGGTAACCAGATCGAAGATCTATCCTCGAGAACCAGCTGGCACCTTGGAGCTGATCAAACAAGTCGTCAATCCTCAGTAACGGATACCGATTCTTTATCGTCAACTTATTCAACTCACGGTAGTCGATACACATCCTCATACTACTGTCCTTCTTCTTCACAAATAAGACCGGAGCACCCCAAGGAGAGATACTCAGTCTGATGAAGCCCTTATCGAGCAATTCTTGCAGTTGCTCCATTAACTTCTTCATCTCAGTCGGAGCTAATCGATACGGTGCCTTGGCGACAGGTTGGGCACCGGGTATCAAGTCGATTTGAAATTCGATTTCACGATCCGGTGGCACACTCGATAGGTCCTCTGGAAACACATCGGGAAAGTCACTCACAACCGGCACATCAGACAATTGTGCTGTTGACGTGTCCACATCCTTCACGTAGGGTAGATAAGCGCTACATCCACGTCTCATGCACTTTCCCGCCACCGCCATCGAAATTACTTTTGGAATCGTCATCACCCGATCGCCATATATTATCACCGGACTTCCGTCAGGCGCCGTCAGTCTAATCATTTTCTTACGACATACGATATTCGCCTCGTGGGTTGCTAACCAATCCATCCCTAGTACTACATCAAATCCACCTAGGGGCATCAGATGTAACCTAGCAGCAAACCTATGGCCTTCTAATTCCATGGCACAGTCCTCTATCACATCAGCAACTCTAGTGGACTTACCAATAGCAGTTTCTACGTCAAAGGGCTCGTCAGTGCATTTACTTCTAACAGGCAGTTTAGCACAGAATTTGGCAGAAATAAAACTCCTACTAGCACCAGAATCAAATAACACAGAAGCAAGAGTTTGATCTACTAGAAACGTACCTGACACAACATCGGGGTCCGTCCTAGCCTCCTCCCTGGTCATGGTGAAAGCTCTGGCACTCGCCTTCTGCCCTTCAGTCCTGGCTGTCTTCTTTGCCCTGGAACTCTCCACCCTCTGCTTCTTGCAATCCCTGCTCATATGGCCATTTTCCCCGCAGTTGAAACACCTTGCAGCCTTACAGTCTCTAGCCACATGACCGGATTTCCCGCACTTGAAGCAGACGTTTAACCCCCATCTACATTCACCACCATGCTCCTTCCCACACTTGTCACACCTTTTGGGTCCCGAGCTTGATGACCCCACCCTACGGTCATCCCTCCTCATCTTCTTGTTATTCGGGTAAAACCACCATGCCCGAACCGCTTCCTATTCCAATTCCAGTCAGCACCACCAGATTTCTTTGCCTCCACCACTATCACTTCCCTCTCATCATAAAGTCTTCCAGCCGAATCCACTGCCGACCTAAAGGTGCTCGGTCGAGCAGCGATCAGGTGCCTGCGGATGTCAGCTGGCAGTCCCTGAATGTACCGATTGATCTTCCGAGACACCGGCGTCACCTGATCCGGCACCAGCCTCGCCTTCTCATTAAACTTGGTAGTGTACTGTTGGTAGGTCATGGTTCCCACCTCGAGTTGTAGGAACTCCCTCTCGACCTTATCGAGTTCTCTATGCGGACAGAATTCCTCAATTACCAGCTTCTTCAATTCTGTCCATCGCATTTTCCCGATGGCCCTGGAACCCTCCGCTTGTACGATGTTGTCCCACCAGCATAGTGTGGAGTCAGTAAAGGAGTGGGTGGCAAATTTCACCTTCTGATCCTCCCGGCACTCGCTGATCTCGAGTACTGCTTCCATCTCCCTTACCCAACGGTGGGCGGCGACAGCATTGCCGTTTCCATCAAAAGTCGGGGGCTTGCACCTCTGGAATGCCCCGTAACTGCATCCCTTGGTCATCACCCCTACTACATCATCCTCTTCCTCATCAGATACTACTATCTCAGGATCCGGTCGTTCCTCTCCTCCTTTGCTTTCCTTCCCAGTCGACTCTCTCCTGTCCTCCTTCTCCTTTCTCTCCTCATTCCTCACAGCTCGAATAACATCGGTCACTACAGATGGCATAACTGCCTGCAGGACCTGGTGTACCTCATCAGCAATCGCCTCCCTAGCTGAGGCATTCAGGCTGGCATTCTCGTTTCCCTCAGTCCGGTCAGGAACCTCAGGGTCCTCATGAGTCGTCTCAGCAGCTTTAGCACTGCTCCTAGTCATACGTGGTCTACCTCTACCTTTAGAAGCTTTGGTAGGTTTCTTCCCAGCCATTTCCTAAGCACTATAAGATTCAAACACCAAAACAGTCATTCAAGGTAATAGCTTAGTTTATATCAAGTATAGTAAGTCCCTAATTACAGTGGCCAGTTGTGATTAGCCACTTACTTTACTTTTCACACCCCAAGCATTTTCTATCCTGACTACATCAGTATCTAAATCTACTAAAAACACATAAGCCATATAGCACACGCACATAATTCTGGTTGACTTTAAGAAAAGAAATACCTGATGGCATGTAGCTACTCGGGCTGACATCCCTCCTTCTTTCTCATTTTCAGTTTAAGTTTAGGTTTATTTTGAAAATATTTACCCATTTCACTTAAACTTTGGCTCTGATACCAACTTGTAAGGCCCGGTTCCCGGAGACCTCACAGTTGGTCATTCACAGCAATAATTACATAAGACATTGCATATTATAAATTTAAGCAGCGGAATTTGTTTAGCAAAAACCATTCATTTCATTAGTAACACTGTTGTTAAGAAATACATCGTAGTTCATGAGTTACAAAAGGTTAGTTGAATGAATTACAAAACAACAGTATCGTCAAAACATGAATGGATGTCAGTCTTGTCCCGCCGAGTAGCCATCTCAGTGTGCCATCCTCAGCATCGTTTACCTGCCAACTGGAAAATACATAAAAGTCAGCGATGCTGAGTGAGTTCTAGTTTTTATGATTAAAATACTTTACTTTTTCAAATCATACTATACTTTCGTACATGCCCAAACATTATACGTACATGTAGATGATATCATTATTATCATTCATTACGTTCGTTAGCTTTCGTTCATTCATCGTAACTCATTATCATTCATTTATCATCTAGATCCCGTCAGGCTTTACCCTCTTCATGGCACACAGCCACAATTACTGAGGTCGAATGACGAGGATCCCATTCTGTACTTTATTATGATATTTCATTCGTGAGCATACATCCTTCATACTTACAGATAATAATTATTATTATTATCCTCATCATTCGTTCAATTCATACTCTTTCCATTACTCTTTCAGTCTTTACATTCGTTCTTACGAGTCTGTTGCGACAACAAAGTCGCTCACCTCCATGTCGATCTCTCAAGATCGTATGTTAGCCAGGTCTGTTGCAACACATGGTTGCTCAGCTCAGTGGCAATCTCACGGATTGCCTGCTAACCAAGTCTGTTGCAACACAAAGTTGCTCACCTCAATATGGATCACTCACGATCGTATGTTAGCCAAGTCTGTTACAACACATGGTTGCTCACCTCAGTGGCAATCTCACGGATTGCCTGCTAACCGAGTCTGTTGCAACACAAAGTTGCTCACCTCATTATCAATCTCATAGATTGACCTGTGTGCATCCTTCGGGGTAGCTAACCCGCATCACAGTTGAGCTAACACCTGCCAGGGGCGTGCACCTCCATACATTTGCTTGCAAGCCTTTACTTATTTATTTACGTTCCATTTTCTTCATCATTAATATTTTACTTATTAATGATTATACACTTCGTTAAATTTTAAACATTCTTCATCATGCCATTCGATACTTAACAATATTAAAATAATGGTAATAATATTGTTAATAATAATAAACTACTGATAATAATATCAGAATAATAACAAGGGTTAATCATTACTCATTATTTCATGTATAAAACATCATCATTAAATAGCCCTTGGTCAACCTCGATCAAACCCTAAAACCCAGATTCCCAGAAAAATCCTGTAAAAATTTCTAAGTGTTTGGGCGTAAGAGCCCTGTTCGGGCTTTTCACCACTATGTAGGCTCACCAGCCTACACTTAGAAACTTTTTCACTTTAGGCGTATGAGCTGTTCAGGCGCATGAGCACTGTTGGGACATATCACCTTACACTTAGAAAATAATTCCTGGCGCAAGAGCACTATTTAGGCTCATCACCCTATACTTGGTCATTATTTCAGTCACAAGAGCACTGTTTAGGCTCATCACCCTATACTTAGTCATTATTTCAGGCACAAGAGCACTGTTTAGGTTCATCACCCTATACATAGTCATTATTTCAGGCACAAGAGCACTGTTTAGGCTCATCACCCTACACTTAGTTTTTCAAAGTCAGAATTCAGGCATATGAGTACTATTCAGACATATTACCCTATACTTAGTTTCTAAGTCATACTTTCAGGCATAAGAGCACTATTTGGGCATATTACCTTATAATTTTCCTAAGGCATAAAGTTCAGGCGTATTAGCACTATTCTGACTCATTACCCTGTACTTAGTTTTCTAAGTTCTAAATTTCAGGCACATGAGCACTGTTGGGGAGTATAAACCCCAACACTTAGGTTTCTGTCAAAATCTTAGGAATATGATGACTGTTCAGGCTTATGAGCCTTATATAGGCGTATTAGCAGTCTGTTCTCATATTTTTAAGTTGTTTCCAGTCCCAAACATCATATCACCTAATTCTAAATATTCACATATGGTTCTAAGCATGAACTTAACATATTCATAACCATACATCTTCCCAAAACATACCCGACCCACATACACATGCAGATGAACATACGGGTATAATACCCAACCTTATAAAAACATAAATACATGTATTTTCCAGCCCCAAAATCATTTGAAAACATGTAAAAAGGGGTTCTAGTAACTCACCTTTGCTGCTTTCAAGCTTAACACTCTCAAAACCACGAATTCTTGATGTGTTCTAGCACCTAAACACCAAGAACACATACCCGAAAGCATATAGGCACATAAGAACATATAACCGAGGCATTATCTAGCCAAGAACAACTTAAAAATACGAATTCTTACCTCAACTTCGACTTCTTCTTCTTGTTCTTCGAATAACCGAGAGTTTTCTCTGCTCTCTCTCTCTAAAAACCAAAGAAAAGATGTTGTGCAGGTTGAAATGGGCGGCCATGCCACCTTTTCACCAACTTTTATTGCTTTTTGTGCTTTTTGACACTTTTAGTCCCTCCACTTTAGGGTTGACTTTTATTTCATTCTTTTTCTTTCTCTTTTGCTCTTTTATTCCTTTAAAAATACGGGTGTTACATTATTGGATATGGTCCGATCTATGATGGCTAGAAGCACATTGCCTCTATCATTTTGGGGTTTCGCTTTGTCTCCGCGGCCCGTATTCTAAATATGGCCCCAACCAAAAAGGTGAAAAGGAAACCTTTTGAGATATGGCATGGAAGAGTTCCATCCCTATCATACTTAAGGGTCTGGGGTTGTGAGGCTTATGTTAAGACTCCCACCCCAAACAAATTAGAAGTCTGATCCATCAAGTGTATCTTTATTGGATATCCTAAAGATTCTATGGGATATTACTTCTATGATCCACTGGAACAAAAGGTGTTTGTTGCCAGTAAGGGTGAGTTCTTAGAAGCAAAGTTCCTTACGGAAGGAGCTAGCAGTAGAACAGTGGATCTTGAGGAGGATCAAGAACCACAACCTGATGCACGTTTGGTTGAAACTAGCACTCAACATGAGGATGTTGAGGATGATCAAGCGGTTGATCGATACACATAAAACGTTCGCAGAAGTGGTAGAACTAGTAATCCACCTGAAAGATACGGATTTTTCATGGATGGATGCTATGTGGTAGATTCAGATGAACCAACCACATACCATAATGCAGTGTCCAATTCGGATTGTGAAAAATGGCTTGAAGCCATGAACGTTGAGATGCAATCCATATATGACAATCAAGTTTGGGAACTTGTTGTACCACCTCTTAATTCCAAGGTAGTTGGAAGTAAGTGGGTTTTCAAGAAGAAAACCAATATGCATGGAAACTTGGATACTTATAAGGCTAGACTTGTAGCAAAGGGTTTCACTCAAACTCAAGGGGTTGATTATGATGAAACTTTCTCACCTGTTGCGATGCTAAAGTCTATAAGGATATTGTTTGCCATAGCTGCTCATTATGATTATAGATTTGACAAATGGATGTCAAAACCGCTTTCCTAAATGGATATCTTGAGGAAGATGTCTATATGGTTCAGCCTGAAGGTTTTATCGATCCAAACATCCTAATAAATATGCAAGTTAAAGAAATCAATCTATGGATTGAAACAAGCATCGAGAAGCTGGAATCATCATTTTGATGAGGAGGTAAAGAAATTTGGCTTCATCAAAAACGCTGATGAGGCTTGTGTGTATAAGAAGGCTAGTACAATAACTTTCCTAATATTGTATGTTGATGACATACTACTATTTGGAAATGACATTCCAACCTTGGAAGGTGTATAAACCTGGCTTGGAAGTTGTTTTTCCATTAAGGATCTTAGTAAAGCCGCCTATATTCTGGGAATAAAGATCTATAGGGATAGATCAAGGCGGTTGATTGGTTTAAATCAAAGTGCATACATTGATAAAATCTTGAAAAGGTTCAAGATGAAGAACTCTAAAAAAGGTACGATACCTATTCAAAGAGGAACGATATTGAGTACGACTCAATGTCCAAGCTCAAAGGATGAGCAAGATAAAATGAAGGCAATCCCATACGCATCTGCTATTGGATCCATCATGTATGCGATGATATACACTCCACCGGATGTGTCATGCGCCTTAAGCATGACAAGCCGATACCAGCAAAATCCTGGAAACAGTCATTGGATGGCTGTTAAGAACATACTTAAGTACCTAAGGAGGACAAGAGATATGTTCCTAATCTATGGATCTGGTGATGAGGAACTCATTGTAAAAGGTTACACGGATGCGAGTTTTCAAACCGATCGTGATGATTCACGGTCACAATCGGGATACATTTTCATTCTGAATGGAGGAGCGGTCTCTTGGAAGAGCTCCAAGCAGGATGTGGTGGCTCTATCAACTACAGAATCAGAATACGTCGCCGCCTCATTGGCAGCTCAAGAAGCTGCATGGTTGAAGAAATTCACTGTGATAACGAGGGTGCAATTGCTCAAATCAAGGAACCCCGTGCTCATCAAAAGACTAGGCACATTGAGCGGAGATTCAACTACATACAAGATGAAGTTGAAAAGGGAAAGATATGTATTCGCAAAGTTCACACGGATCAAAACATTACGGATCCTCTCACGAAGCTCCTTGAAAATGCAAAGCATGAAGGTCATACTTATGCCATGGGACTTTGATATTCTAGTGATTGGATTTGATCTGTAAATTTTGTATTTGGATATGTGGAACTCTTTATTATTTGAATAAAATTATTGGTTATAATGTTTCAATTAATGTTCCAATTTAGCATGTTTAATCCATGAGTAAATTGTTTACTCTAAATGTCCGTAGTCGTTCAGACTTGTGGGAACAAGTGTGAGGGTAAGACTATTATGAACTTGGATTGGTTGATATTCATAAGGATGAATATAGAGCAATGGGTTGCTACCAAGGTTCATAGATATTTGTGGGATACAAATATTGGACTAACCCGCATCTCAAATTTTACTACATGGAATCTTATTGATTGATCATAAGTAAATTTGAGTAAAGGCGAATATCATTTGGTATCCTCCGACCTGAGATACATATTGGGTTTTGATATTCACCAAGTATCATACCTTGAGCTAATTCTTCACTGTCCTGAAATAGTGGACAGTACATAAGGGTATGTTCAGGTATGACACGAGGTGTTTGTTAGAAACGTATGTAGTCAAGATGGAATTTGTTCCTCTTATTCGTTGAGAGTTAGATGTCTAAGGCCTGATTAAGTTAAATCAACAAGGAATGATCATCCTGTGTCCTTGGATTTAACATGACATCTGTAACAAAAGGATAAATGATTGATTCACCTAAATCATTTTAAGTAGGGTACTTGAATGGGATGATGTTATTGAATGGCTATAAGTCATGCGTATTAAGGGTAGTAAACCGTTTTTAGGCGGTATTTACTACTTGCATCAATCTTCTATGAATCTTGTGCAAGTGGGAGATTGTTGGATTTCATATGCCCAAGACACATATAGAATATTGATGCGGTAGAAAAAGAAAGGATTCTTTTCGTGAGATAGTTGGAGATTCCTATAACATAATAAATCAATGGCTTTTGCAAAAAGAGGAAGACAGTTATGATCGAAGTCGGGTTGTACCCAATAACAAGCTTTGCAATTACCAAGAATTATTTAATTGATGATGGGATCATGCAATTGAATAATCGCTCCATGTTTAGAAAAGGGTTTTCTAAACAAAGGCAATCGAGATGGAACAAATTATAAGGATAATTTGTTGATGAGTTTATTGTTATTTTTGTCATTTAAAAGGGTTTAAATAACACTAATAACATATGAGTGTACTTTAATTAATTGTTTAATTAAAGAAGACATATGTCATAATTTTAAATAAGTCTAGTAGATGAGTTATTAATGTGTGACATATGACTAGTTTCAATAATATGTGTATTCAAGTTTTAAAGGGGGAAACCTTTTGTTTTAAACAATTTGGCCGCCCCCCTTTAATTGTGATTGGCCCATTGTTGTCTTGAGAATACACAACCATTACTAGTCTTGCACTCCTCATTATTCCATCATTCAAGACATGCAAACATAAAACAAAACACTCTCTTCTTCTCTCTCTAACTTACGGAACTAGCAGCAGCTAGGAGAGGTTTTTTGAGTTGTCTCTTGGTGTTATTTCTTCCTAACAAGAAGGGGATTGCATACAAGCTTAGGGTATACAAGCTTGAGAGGTCCTACCTTGGAGCCTTGGCCGTTTTTGGACATCTAATCTTCCATTCTTTGTTGATTTTTCTGCTGCTGGAAGGAGGTATCTTGGCAGCCTGTTTATGGTTGTCATATTGTGTAGTTTATTGGTTATACATAGCTTGCTTATTCACATAAATGATCCTTTGTTCTTTGGGTTTGTTTCCTACATAAATATGGTCACTTAAGAATACGAATTTTCAGCTTATAAATAAGTTTATAATGTTAACATTCCGCTGCGTTTTTCGGAAAGTTTAATGGGTTAAACTTGTTTTTTTGTGTTCTAACAAACCCATCAGTTTTGGATCTCTAGTATTGTTAAACTGATGTAATGGTATTATCTATTATAACAAATGTATTGTACATGTTGATGTATAATTAAAGTTAGACTTCTGCTATGTACTCTATAACTTCTGTGTGTTCTGCATATCCGATGCGTAACACTCCCCACGGTGAGCCCTGGGAGGCGGGTATTACAAGTTGGTATCAGAGCCGTAGTTTAAGTGAACTAGGTACAAAGATAGTATCTAGACTTAAACTAGGAAAGATGCTTTAAGATAATTTGATTAATTGCATAGGTATTGGGTAATGGGTTTTGGTGAACCATGGAGGATAATGGCTAGAACATTATAATTGTAATAGATAAGCAATGTCACCTGGCCACTGTTATTTCTTGTCTATTAATACTATTATGTTCTGGATCATAATCCATCGTGTAAATACTAAATCCCTGCTCCCTCATGTAGGCTTTGACTATGCCAAGAGGAGGAAATACTCATGGTAGGGGTCGTGGTAGGCCTCCTGGTAGTAGAAGGCAAATCATGTCATCTACGAACGATGATCATGAAAATCTTCATCATGCTGAACATGAGTCACAGCAATTTGTTGGACCACAATTCCAAGCAGCTGTAGCTGGCATAATTAGAGATGCTTTACTAACTATTATAGTCGAGGTTATGAATGCCTCTGGAGGGTACGTGAGTGTCACACCCTCAAATTCCGTGTCTGGAATTTATCACGGAGGAGTGAACAAACAGGATCGAACACAGTAGTCACACATGAGATGCAGTTATCTATATGATGAATTTTAGATAATCATTCTATTAATATTCAGAGTAATAAATATTATGCGTAGCGGAAATAAAAGATAGATTGTTTCATAACGATGCGTCTAATCATATCTCAAATAATAAGCAATATGTATCTTGAGCTCTTATATGATCCTACGTGCATGTTCATAAGCTCCTAGTAGATACCTGAGAATACATGTAAAATCAAGTGTCAACACAGGGTTGTGAGTTCATAGGTGAGTAAAACATAAATGATAAACCATTAATTATCATCAAAGTAGGATTTACTGTAAAAGTGTGAGTATAAACTACCCACTGATATCACTTTGTATATGAATAGCCTGTCGGAACCCTTTTATAAGGTGAACCCGCTATCCCACATACTAACTAAGTACAAGCCAACAAGTCCTTCACATAGGAATTGCCCATGTATCATAGTTTATTATCCTTTTTATGTGTATATTATATTAGTTATAATAACTTCAAATCAGAGGGAGCAAATCCTCCTTTACATTTATCCTCATATGGGTTGTAAGTGGAACTATAATGACAAACTTTACACATAGTGCACATCTACATTCTCAACACAAAACAGTCATCCCGAATGACTTATAAGGTCTTTGTGCATCTTGGTAAGGATCACATGTCCAAACCTTTGTGGGGTAAGTCACACCCCGATAGTACTATCCAAAAGATCCCTGCTTATTAATAGTCCAGTATACTGAGAAGGGTTTTTATTGTAACCATATGTAATCATAAATGTGATCAATTATTATTTAATATAATACACAAAAATAATTTGAAATTTCAATTACAACATGTATTCCTCCCCAAAATATTTAAATGATTAAAAAAAGGGAATAGTTAAGTATGAACTCACCTCAGTTCTTGTGTGGTGTTGACAAGCTAGTAAATTCCTCCTAAGGAATTATAATTCACATAAGCAAATAGATACAAATCCATAACCTAAACAAGTTAGATCTTGAACCTGGAGTTCAATTGATCTAGGGTTTGGTTTTCTGGGATTTGTTATAAACATATAATTAAATCATTTAATTATTTTTATTAATTCTTTAATAACTAAAGATTTGCATTTCATAAAATTTGATTAATTTAATAATGATTTTTAACATATCATTATGTTCTAAATAAATTTTAGACATTATTTAAATATGTAGGTTTGTATTTAATTTAGTAAGATTTTATAATTGAATTTATAAAATCTAATTTGTATTTATCTTATCAAATAAGTAATGTTTACAAGTTTTAATTTATTATTAATCTACACCTTTAATTAGTATATTTTATAAGAAATAACCTAAAAGAACGCTTGTAAATAATTTATGAAATTATAAAATCTTTATAATTTCCACAATTATAATAATTTACCCATAATTAAAGATAATATAATATCCAATAATAAATTAATAATTTAAATTATTATTTAGAGTCCATTTTTATAAAAATAACTATTTATAACATTTGTAAATAATTTTATAAAAACTATTAAGGTGTTTTTAATAAATAAATTTGTAGGAAATTAATTAGGTAACTTTTAAAATAAGGAGAGTTTGTAAAACTTATTTTTATAATTTTTAGGAATTTTTATATATTTTATATAGGCTAAAAAGGCCTAAAAAAATAGGTGAGGGTGCACAGGTTTGAACCCGTGACCTCAAGAATTGCAAGTGGACAGGGAACCTGTGAACTATGGCAAACAGCCGCGATAAGTCACGGTTTCCTTTAGATTTAAACACAAACCAATTGCATATCCCCAAACCAAGAACCCTAGATTCATGGATCGACCAAATTGATCCTCAATTCGATTCTGTTGTCGATTAAATTCATGGGGCTTTTGTTCCCCATGTAAAGACGAGTGTGTGGGTGTGTTTAATTACCAGAAATATGTTGGGATTCGATGGGCACGAATGAAGAACAGGTCGCGATTGGTGGTGGTGATCGAAGGTGGTGTCTGTGTGTGTTTTAGTTGAAATAGAATGGTGCAATCGATTAGAGACAGATAGAAGTTCATTTATACTCAATTAATTAGGTGATTATTGGTGTTAGTGGCGATCGTGGCTAGGTTGTTCGGCCGAAAGTGTAGATCGCACTTTCCGACTGTATTTTTAAAATTGTAGTGGGGCTCGGGTTCGATTCTCCCACGCGAAGTTGTCGGGAAGGTTTGATTGAGCTGAAACCGATTAATTTTTGGCGTTTTGGCTCGCCGGAGACTCGCCGGAGGCGGCCGGAAGTTGGCCGTGAACAGGGTCGACGGGCGGGGGTTGGGTTTTAAAATAATTTACACATTTGGTCCCTATGGTTCATATAGTTATCATTTTATGTCAGAAACTTTAATTTAAGTTTCATAAATTGCATAATTAACCCCTAGACTTTTAAATCCAACTTTATACATTCTTACAAAATAGCAATATCATTATTATTATGATGTTATTATTATTATTATTATCATTATTATTATTATTATTATATTATTGAAATTTTTGGAATTAACCTCAACGTATTAAACTTAATTGTTCATAAAATTACTTTTAATTAATAAGAATTCGAGATGTTACAGTCTAAACCCTATAGTTTAATTAAAGGTAACGAAATTTTTCGGGTTGTCACATCATCCCCCTATTAGAGGAATTTTCGTCCCGAAACGAAAATTAAGATGTACTGGCAACATTCTTGAACAGGTTAGGATACTTGCGCATCATTTCGTCCTCTTGTTCCCAAGTGAACTCAGGACCACGCCAGGAGTTCCACCGAACTCTGACAATCAGAATCTTGCTATGTTTTAGTTGTTTAACTTCCCTATCCATGATTTCAACTGGTTCCTCGACAAATCTGAGTTTCTCATCTACTTGCAGTTCCTTTAAAGGTGCAACCAGTGATTCATCGGATAAACACTTCCTTAGATTGGATACGTGAAAAACATTGTGCACACCACCAAGTTCAGCAGGTAGATTTAATTCATAGGCTACTGGACCGATCCTTCTGGCAATTTCAAAAGGCCCCACGTAGCGAGGGTTCAATTTCCCTCGTTTCCCAAAGCGTATAACTCCCTTCCAGGGAGATACCTTTAGGAAAACTTTATCTCCTTCCTGAAATTCAAGTGGCTTGCGGTGTTTATCAGCGTAGCTTTTCTGGCGATCCCTGGCAGCAGCCATGCGTTCTCTTATCTGAACAATTTTCTCATGAGTTTCAAAGATCAATTCTGGGCCATAAGTTGACTATGTCCAACTTCTGCCCAGCAAAGTGGTGATCTACATTTACGTCCATATAAGGCCTCGAATGGTGCCGCCTTGATGCTCGAATGATAGCTATTATTATATGAGAACTCTACTAAAGGTAGATGACCTTCCCAGTTCTTTCCAAAATCAATAACACAAGCCCTAAGCATATCCTCAAGAATCTGTATGGTTCTTTCACTTTGGCCATCAGTCTGAGGGTGATAGGCTGTGCTCATATCTGGGCGAGTGCCTAGAGCTTTCTGAAGTTTATCCCAAAAGATAGATGTAAATCGTGCGTCATGATCAGAGATGATAGACACTGGCACTCCGTGTCTAGAGATAATTTCTTTGATGTAAATCCTTGCAAGCTTCTCCATCTTGTCTTTCTCACGAATGGGTATGAAATGAGCTGATTTGGTGAGACGGTCAACAATAACCCAAATGGTGTCATTGCCCGTTTGAGATTTAGGTAAGCCAGTGACAAAATCCATGGTTATCATTTCCCACTTCCACACTGGTACTTCTGGTTGGGTCAATATTCCTGAAGGCTTTTGGTATTCGACCTTGACTTTAGAACAAGTCAAACACTTTGAGACATAAGTTGCAATATCTGCGTTCATTCTTGGCCACCAGTAAACAAGCTTCAATTCGTAATATGTAACACCCTCAATTTCATAATAATATAATAAGGAGGGTGCTACGAGTTGGGTTATTATAACAATTCAGAGATTATAAACACAGCGGAATTTTTATACATTAAAAACTGTTTACATCATTAACAATACTACAACATTTTAACCGACATATCAAAACTTTAACAAAATTCGTGTACATCTCTCCCAAAACCCATCATTATAGCCAGTATCATACACCAGAACCAAAATTTAACTCGGTGGAGCACCATCACGAACACCTCTATTATTACCTGGCATGCATAAGAAAATAAACACTAAATCAGATAAACTGGTGAGTTCTAACAAACACCACATTTCAATAATAACAATTTATCAACTGTTATACATCAAATAATTCACAAACATCCATTGTTCCAATTATTTGTCTCAGTATTGATATGCATATCGAATACCCACAAGGTAACTATGGACCTCTTTTTATCAATTTATTTTGGTGGGTCAAAACTCCACCTCGCGCGTTGACGAGTCAAAACTCCGCCTATAATTGGTGGGTCAAAACTCCACCTCGCGCGGACGGGTCAAAACTCCATCTATAATTGGCGTTGACGGGTCAAAACTCCGTCTATAGTTGGTGGGTCAAAACTCCACCTCGCCATTCACCACAATTTACCACTTCCAAATTCTTATTCACATCTTTATTTATTTATATGCATGCCAGTGCCCGATTTGTCAAACAACGTTGTCAAACAGCATTAACACATAAAAAGAGCAATTAGAACTCACCTTAATGTTTTCAGCAAGTGTTTACCAATCCAAATACACTAAATGCAAATCTACAACAATAACCCTAACTTAGTCAAATCATTTCCTACAGATCACTTTATGCGACTGAGGCTATACGACTGGACTCATTCGTACGATTGAACATGCGACTAAGCTTAGTCGTACGAATGAACCATACGACAGGGGTGCGAATAAGCTATAACAGGGTTTGTGCGAATGACCTTCATTCGTGCGATTGGCTCATCCGACTGAGCTTCAGTCGCGCGATTGAATAACGCGATTGGTTCATTCGCACGAATGGATCATGCGACTGGGCTCATTCGCCTGAAACAGATCAGCAGCTGTGTTCTTGACATATTTGATCCAAAACTCGAGTTTTAACCATTTGGATTATGCCATATTCAAAACAGAGTATATACACTTTATTTACAATCGTTTCGGATCCTTATTTCATCAAACTTCATAAAAACTAGGATCCGAATCCTCGGTTTTCAACTTAATCAGAAGATTGAATCAAGAATCAAATTTCAATATGTTTTTGGATCAATTTCAGCCACACACATAGCTTATAATGTAGTAGGATTGATCCGTGATATTCAAAACTTACCGAAACGGAGTTAGCTTAGTCGATTTGGTAAGAACAGGGGTGTTTGGGTTCGAGAGAAACAAGGGGATGGGAATACTGCAGATAGAAATCTGCTTTTGAGCATCCTTAACCGCCTTACTTATTACCACATGCCTATTTTTAACCGTCATAATCAGTCGCACGACTGGACTCATTCGCACGACTCAATCGTGTGACTGAGCCCATACGCACATCATTCGTGCGATTGGGCCTCATTCGCACGTATGGCGTGCGACTGAACACTAATTCTAAATAAATAAATGAATATTGAACTTTTTGGATGTTACAAGTCTACCCATCTTATTTAGGGTTTCGTCCTCGAAACCTGACTAAAACAAATGGGGGTAGTTTCGCCTCATCTCTTCTTCGGGTTCCTAGGTTGACTCAGATCCTTGGCGATGTGCCCACTGCACCCGAACTAAGCTAATGCTCTTATTTCTAAGTTTCTTCTCCTTACGATCTATAATGGCTACGGGTTGTTCAACATAATTGAGTCTTTTATCAACCTCAATATCATCTAAGGGTATGTATTGAGTTTCATTAGCTAGACACTTGCGTAACTGAGAGACGTGAAAGGTTGGATGAATAGTACTTAGTTCTTCTGGTAAGTCCAATCTATATGCTATATACCCAACTTTTTCTATTATTTGTAAAGGTCCAATAAAACATGGACTTAGTTTGCCCCTCTTTCTAAATCGAATAATGCCTTTTCATGGAGAAACTTTTAACTAAACAAAATCCCCAACTTTAAATTCTAATGATTTCCTTCTACGATCTGCATATGATTTCTGCCTACTTTTCGCCTCTCTAATACGATTTTTAACTACTTCAAACTTTGACATTGTTTCTTCAACTATTTCACTATTTCCCAATTCACGTTGCCCCATATCTCCCCAATAAAGTGGAGTTCTGCACTTTCTTCTGTACAACATCTCAAATGGGGACATCTGAAGGGTAGCTTGATAACTGTTGTTATATGCAAATTCAGCTAAAGGAAGATGACTATCCCAGCTACCTCCAAAATCAATACTACACACCCGTAGCATATCCTCTAATGTCTGAATAGTTCTTTCACTTTGGCCATCTGTTTGGGGGTGATAGGCTGTACTAAAATAAAGTTTAGTCCCCATTGCCTCATAAAACTTCCTCCAATATCTAGAGGTAAACATGGCATCTCTATCAGACGTGATATTTTTTGGAACTCCATGTAATCTAACTATTTCTTTTGTAAAGATATCAGCTAGCCTTTCCACCGAATAGGTTTCCCGTATGGGTAAAAATAAAGCACTCTTGGTTAGTTGGTCTACCACTACCCAAATAGTATCATAACCTTTTGGTGTACGAGGTAGTTTAGTTATAAAATCCATGGTCAGATCGTCCCACTTCCAGGCTGGAATAGCTAAGGGTTGCAATAATCCATACGGTTTCTGATGTTCAGCTTTCACTTGGGCACACGTCAGACATCTATTTACATACTGCATCACGTTAAATTTCATTCCTGGCCACCAATAATCATGCTTTAAATCTTGATACATCTTATTCATGCCTGGGTGAATGGAATACCTAGATTTGTGAGCTTCATCAAGTACCACATCACGTAAAGCTAACGGAATCCACATTCGACCAAACCTGATTTTAACACCATAACTATTTTCTTCTAAATACTTTTCCTGACCAACCATTCTTTCCTGCTTTATATTTCCTTCCTTTAGTGCTTCTAATTGGGCTTCTCTTAATTGTTGCATAAAGTCAGGAGTAATTACAAGTTTATACGCCTTAACCTTGATTGGTTCATACTTCTCCTTTCTGCTCAATGCATCAGCAACCACATTTGCTTTCCCGGGGTGATACAGAATTTCACAATCATAATCTTGATTAATTCCAACCATCGCCTTTGCCTCATATTCAGATCTTTTTGCTCAAAGAAATACTTCAGGCTCTTATGATCGGTAAAGATGGTACATCTCACTCCATATAAATAATGTCGCCATATTTTAAGAGCAAAAACCACAGCCGCTAATTCTAAATTGTGGGTTGGGTAATTAACTTCATGGGTCTTCAATTGTCTAGAAGCATAAGCAATAACTCTCCCACTTTGCATCAAAACACATCCCAATCCCTGATATGATGCATCAGAATATATTACTAAATCATCTGCACCTTCTAGTATTGCCAATACTGGGGCTTGAGTTAACCGATTCTTTAGTTCCTGAAAAACAACTTCTTGTCCTTTATTCCATTCACACTTAACGTCCTTTCGAGTTAATTTCGTCAACGGAGAAGCAATTTTAGCAAAATCTTGAATAAATCTTCTATAGTATCCTGCCAGCCCTAAGAAACTACGAATTTTTGAAGGACTTTTAGGAATTTCCCAATTCATCACAGCTTCAATCTTTGCAGGATCTACTAATATTCCATCCACATTCACCACATGGCCCAGAAATTGCACTTCCCTTAACCAGAATTCACACTTCGAGAATTTTACATACAACTTATTCTTCCTTAATGTTTCCAATACTTCTCGAATGTGACACGCATGATCTCCTTTGTTCTTAGAATAGATCAAAATATCATCTATAAACACAATCACCGATTTATCCAGCATCGGTTTACATACTCTGTTATCAAATCGATGAATGCAACAGGAGCATTCGTTAATCCAAACGACATCACCAAAATTCATAATGCCCATATCGTGTACGAAAAGCTGTCTTTGGTATGTCCTCTTCTTTCACCTTTAATTGATGGTATCCGGATCTAAGATCTATCTTTGAGAACCAATTAGCACCTTGAAGTTGATCAAACAAATCGTCTATACGGGGTAACGGATATTTATTCTTGATAGTTAGTTTGTGTAGCTCTATAATCTATGCATATCCTCAAGCTTCCATCTTTCCTCTTTACAAACAGAACTGGAGCACCCCATGGCGAAGAGCTTGGTCGAATAAAACCCTTGTCTAATAGTTCTTGCAATTGCTTCAGTAGTTCCTTCAGCTCAGCTGGTGCAAGTCTATAAGGGGTCTTAGCGATAGGTTTTGCCTCAGGTATTAATTCAATCTTAAACTCAATTTCTCTATTAGGAGGTATACCTGGTAGATCCTCAGGAAATACATCAGGGAAGTCACAAACTACTGGAACATCTTCTAATTTCCTCGTCTCTTTAGCAGTATCAACGACATATGCCAAAAATGATTCACAACCCCTACTCAATAATTTCTTGGCTTTAATCATAGATATAACTCTTACTACACTATCATGATTATCACCAAAAATTGTCACCGAATTACCTTCTGGCGTTCGTAACACAATCATCTTTCTTTTACATATTATCTGAGCCTCAAATATAGATAACCAGTCCATTCTCAATACTACATCAAAACCTCCTAACTTCATCATGTGTAATCTAGCAGGAAATTTTACACCTTCTAATTCGACAAAGTAATCATCTATCACCTCACTAACAACTATGAATTCATTAGAAACAGTTTCCACTAAAAAAGCAACATCTAGCTTTGATGGTCTAACTTTTATTAAAGCATGGAATTTTATTGATATAAAACTTCTATTGGCTCCCGAATCAAATAAAATTCTAGCAGGTACATCATTAACAAGAAACGTACCTGATACAACATCCGGTAATGCCTTAGCCTCCTCCGTAGTCATTGTAAATGCTCTCCCCGCAGTACCACTACTACCACTCGCGCTGATTTTACTCGGTCCTCCCACGGCATGAATAGGAATTGGTCCAGGTCTAAACTTTAGACACTCGGATTTCATATGTCCCATCTCACCGCATTCATGACACCGAATTTCTGGACACCTAGAAACAAAATGCCCAGGCTTCTCGTATTTATGACATGCTGGGTGATTCAATCTACATTCTCCCCTATGAAATTTCCCACATTTATTACACCGAGGAGGGGACCTACAAAGCCCCTAGAATTAAACTTTCTCTTCTGTGGGACACTCTGTCCATATATAGGCTTAGAACTCCATGAAGTTTCCCGACGGCTAATCACTTCCTCTTTCACCACAGGTTTCTCAGACTCAGCGACTTCCTCATACATGTCCGCAACCAAATTTACCATGGCTTGGTAAGTAGAAGGAGAATTGGATTTTACCAGCATTCTCACTTTAGGGGGTAGTCCCTGGATATATGTAACGCCCCGAAATTTCCCGAAACAAGCCATTTAATAATAACGGGATTTTAAGGGTTAATTTAAGAAATAAAGGGGTAAATTAGTGGGCTATGGACCAAATTAGCCTTAATGGGCTAGGTTTGATGGGTTTAAGGGCCCTTAATCAGCCCTTAAACCATGCATGATCAGATCCATTCCATCATTCCAACCCTAGCCACCAAATTCGTAGAGAGAGAAAGTAGAGAGAGAAAGTGGAAGAAAACTCAAGTTTAGGAGATTCAAAGGTGGAAGAGTGAAGATCTGGTTGAGTGGAGCATCAAAACTTAAGGAAATAGCAACAAAACAAAGTAAGAATCGACCTCTAAGGCCTTTTGTAGATCAAACCCGGATTCTAGGGTTTTGGGGTTTTGAAAAGTTCAAAGAAACACATAAAGGTCAAATTTTTACGTATGAAAACATGTACAAAGGTTAGATCTGGTTTCATGGAAGGTAAACCAATGATTTGGACGTAAAAAGTTAAGATTTTGGGTTAAAAACGGGCTGGTTCTTAGTTTTTATTCATCCAGCAAAACTGGGCCCCGATCCAGCGAATTTAAGTATTCATCCAGCGAAACTGTGCATTTATCCAGCGAAACTAGGAGATCCCTAGTGAAACTACAGTTTCGCTACAGCGAAACTATAGTTTCACTGATAAGTTCGCTAAGCACTTAGGCAGACCTATAGACATTGCGAAACTAGGAAATTCCATCGAAAGTTGGGCGCTCAAGGCAGCGAATCTGTCTAGCGAAACTAGCAGAAATGCTACCCAGCGAAACTAGTAGCGAAACTGCAAGCGAAACTGGCAGCGAAACTAGCAGCGAAACTGTGGGCGAAACTATGAAGAACATGACGTTTTTGCATATTAACTTTCGTGCAGCTAGAGTATTCAGGCTAGAGCTTAAGTGACTTAGAATTTAAACTACTTGGACAAGTTCAGGTGAGTTCTAGATCCCCTATTTTATACATGCTTTAAATGTTTTGGGGCGGTATGCATACTAAGATACATACTTTTTATGATCAGTTCTTTTAAAGTAAAGATTTACATACTATCTTATATGGGAAATGGGGTTTTATAATGAATTGATAGTGTATTTCCCTCATTGTGATATGATCTAGTAGAAATGAATTGCCTTGAAATGTGATGTGTTATATTATGTATAACTTAAACATGAAAGTGAAACGTAAGGAAAGGTTATTGGGCCCATAACGTGTACCTGGATAAAGTAAAGTCTTGCAAGTAAAGTCCTGCAGGCAAGGGATAAAGTAAAGACTTGCAAGCAATGGCTAAAGGAGGGTTGCATTCGTTGTGCCCTCACCCGGATAAAGTGGATAAAGTAATGCTCGAACAGGTAGGTCTGTAAGCCCTGAATTGGCATGACAATAATGGCCCGATCGAGTACGACAGTAAGTCCTTAATTGGCGTGTCGGTAAAGTCCTAGGCGAGCCTAGGCGCCGATTGTGACAGAGAATTGACGGATAAAGAAGAGTAATAAATAACAAGAAATGATAAAGTATTGATAAAGTAATAGCCTGTGTGCATTGATATTGTGATGGATAATGATTATTTTCAACTGATAAAGCTAATATCTTTTACAAAAAGTTATTTAGCAAAGTAAACCTAGAATTCACTCAGCGAAGCTGACTTTTGTATGCATATCAGTTGACAGGTGAGGTTAGAGCCATGGGATAGAAGCATGGGACTGAAGCTTCTTGGCACTAGAAGACTGGCATCCCTGATGAAGAAAAGATCAAGAGGACTTTAAATAGTTTTTAAGAAATTAGAGATAATGTTTATATTTCATTTGTAATGGATTGAAATTTACAGTATTTTCCGCTGCGATATATATTTATACACATATGAGTAAATGACTGCTTTAAAATCGATGTTTTGCTGTGAATGACCAACTGTGAGGCTTATCTGAGAAAGGTGGGCCTTATAAGTTGGTATCAGAGCCAATGTTTAAGAGATATGGGGAAAATTATTTTATAAACCTAAACTTAAGCAGATAATGGGACCAAGTGTCAAGGACGCCAGTCCAAGAAGCTCTATGCCGAGAGGTAACAAATATGTTATAAGTTTTATTCTAGTGGGTAGTGCCCTCTTATTTAAGCTAAGAGTCGAGGTAGGGTATGATAATGTTATCTGTGATGCCTATCTGAATTTATGTGACTTATACGTGCATAGAATAGGTATAGTAGGTTCTAGTGTTAGTATGGTTCAGAATCGGAAGGTTTAGGGCACGAGAAGTTCTGTAAGTAGTTAATCACAACTGGCCGCTGTTATTAAAAATTTACAAAACTTGTCGTGAATTGAACTTGCCTTGAAATACCATGTTAACATTCTGAATCTTATAGGAGGTAGAAAGAATGGGACCAAAGAAAGCAGTTCCAACTATGATTACCCGGAGGAGCACTAGGGGAAGACCCCCTCTTAAGGCGAAAGAAACTGCAGGTGAAACTGTGAAACCGACCAAAAGGTCAACCAGGAAGCCGGTTGACAAACCAGTTAAGGAGGAGGTTGATTTAGAAACGGGAGCCGAGGGGCCTACCACTGATCAGGAAGAACTGGAGGAAACAGTAAAGGAAGCTATTGCCCAAGAGGTGCACCAGGTCCTATCTGGAGTGATGCCCGCTCTGCTTGCGGAATTTGTGGAGCAGGTTAAGGGCGACAGTAAGAAGAGTATGGCTTCAGAGAAGGTTGATAAGAAAGGAGCGGTCAAGACTGAGGAGTTGAGCGACGAGGAAGATCGTCTGGGTAACCATGACGGTTCCGAGGCGGAAGAGAGGGCGAGGGGGTGCAGCTACGGGGATTTTCAGAGGTGTAAGCCCCCAACGTTTGATGGCACTGGTAATGCTGCTACTGCCCAGCGTTGGATCAGGGAAATGGAGACCGTACTGAAGATCAGCGACTGCCGGGAAAGCCAAAAGGTGAAATTTGCTTCCCATTCCCATTTGGACCCAGCACTGTGTTGGTGGGATAACATCGTTGAGTCTTACGGGGAGGAGGCTATTGAGATGATGAAGTGGCCGGAGATGAAGAGGTTGGTGATAGAGGAGTATTGCCCAGAAAGAGAGCTTGACAAGATTGAGCAAAAGTTTGTGAGTTTGGAGGCTGGAAATATGACACATCAGGAATACACTATGAAATTCAATGAAATGGCCCGTCTGGTGCCTGACTTGGTGACTCCCGAATCCAAGAGGATCAAGAGGTACATATAAGGGTTGCCTCTGGACATTCGTAGGGACATGGTCACTGCCCGACCTAGTACTTTTAGGTCAGCAGTGGACCTCAGTGGAAGGTTGTACGATCACCGCAGGCCAGTGACGGTGGGTGAGACGAGGAAAGTTTGGAATAATAATGGGAAGATGTATGGAAGTGGTAACTACCAACCAGGAGGCAAGAAAGCAAGAGTGGATGCAAAACAAGCGATTGTGAAGGGGGTTGGGGAAGTTAAGGAATGTGGAAAGTGTGGGAGGAGGCATCCCGGAGAGTGCCGAATGGGTAGCCCTGGGTGCTACCGGTGCGGGAAAACGGGTCACATGGCTAGAGAGTGCCCGGAAGTGAATGAGTGCTTTAACTACCATGAGACGGGGCACTACAGCAGGGATTGCAAGAAAGCTAAGCAAGGAAACTCGGGAACAAGCAAGGATAATGACAAAAGGGATGATGGAAAGCCCAAGGTCAAGGCAAGGGCTTTCACCATGAACAAGAAGGAAGCAAGGAAGGACCCAGACGTAGTGTCAGGTACGTTCCTTGTCAATGATGTTTGCGCCTCCATATTATTTGATAGTGGTGCCAGTAAGAGTTTCGTATCTGTATCCTTCTGTGCTACACTAGATGTCCAAACTAAGGAAATAGATGATGCCTTCGAAGTAGAAACAGCCGATGGTAAGTCCATTAGAATAGTCAGGATGATAGAGGATTGCCACATTAAACTAGGAGGCCATTACTTTCCCGCACGATTGTTTGTTATGCCCTTAGGAGGTTTCGATGTCGTACTAGGGATGGATTGGCTAGATGCCCACGATGCTAACATAGTATGCCAACAGAAGATGATCCGATTAACGGCTCCAGATGGTAGTTCGGTTACGATCTACGGTGATAACGATTGTAAGGTTCCAAGGATCATTTCCATGATCAAGGCGGAGAAATGTATGAGGCGAGGGTGCGGAGCTTATCTAGCGTATGTCGAGGATGTTAAAGATAAAGCGAAAGAGTTGCCCGATGTACCAGTGGTGCGGGACTTTCCTGACGTATTCTCGGAGGATCTGCCCGGAGTACCACCAGATAGAGAGATAGAGTTTCAGATTGACTTACTGTCAGGAGCCCAACCCATTGCCAAAGCACCCTACCGCCTAGCTCCGTCCGAGATGAAGGAGCTCATGTCACAACTGCAGGAACTCCTCGACAAGGGATTCATTAGGCCCAGCATTTCTCCATGGGGCGCTCCCGTGCTGTTTGTGAAGAAGAAGGATGGCAGCATGAGGATGTGTATAGATTACAGGGAGTTGAATAAGCTGACCGTGAAGAATCGGTACCCTCTACCCCGGATAGATGATCTGTTTGATCAGTTGCAAGGGGAAAGTTGGTTCTCCCGAATAGATCTCCGATCCGGATATCACCAACTGAAGGTAAGGGAGCAAGATATCCCAAAGACGGCCTTCCGAACGCGCTACGGCCACTACGAGTTTCTGGTTATGTCTTTCGGGCTAACCAATGCTCCTGCGGCATTCATGGACTTGATGAACCGCGTGTGCCGCCCGATGCTGGACAGATCGGTGATAGTATTTATTGACGATATCCTGATATACTCAAAGAACGAAGGAGATCACGCTTGTCATATCAAGTAGGTGTTAGAAACTTTACGAATGGAGAAACTGTATGCGAAGTTCTCTAAATGTGCCTTCTGGCTACGGGAGGTACAGTTTTTAGGGCACGTTATAAATTCCGAGGGGGTAATGGTTGATCCAGCGAAAGTTGAAGCAGTTACGCAATGGAATTCCCCGAGGACGCCATCCGAAATCCGTAGTTTCTTGGGATTGGCTGGCTATTATAGAAGGTTCATCAAGGATTTCTCAAAGATAGCTTCCCCATTAACAAGGTTAACGAGGAAGAACGTGGTATTCGACTAGGGGAAAGAATAGGAAGATGCGTTTCTGGAATTGAAGGATAGACTGACCAAAGCTCCTATACTAACCCTACCGGAGGGAGATGAAGACCTAACGGTATACTCCGATGCTTCTTACTGCGGGTTAGGCTGTGTGTTGATGCAAAGAGGAAAGGTTATAGTATACGCATCCAGATAGCTAAAGGACACGGAGGTTAATTACCCAGTTCATGATTTGGAACTTGCCGCAGTAGTGTTCGCATTGAAGATCTGGAGACACTATTTGTATGGAACCAAGTGCGCCATATTTACTGACCACAAAAGTCTGAAATATTTCTTTGAGCAGAAGGACCTAAATATGAGACAGAGGAGGTGGTTGGAGTTGATAAAGGATTACGACTGTGAAATCCATTATCACCCGGGTAAGGCGAACGTGGTAGCCGATGCACTGAGCCGAAGGGAAGGATATGAACCGATCCGGGTGAAGGCGTGCCAACTAGTAGTGACCCCAGATGTTATGAGGATGATAAGCAAAGCTCAAATGGATGCTTTAAAAGAGCAGCAAATCAATAAGGAAAGGATGGTGGGAAAAGCGGATGAATTGGTAGAGAACACCTTAGGTGTTAAGACCTTCCATGGCAGGATATGGGTTCCGAAGCATGGTGACTTGCGGGAAAAGATTATGGATGAAGCGCACAAGACCCGCTACTCAATACACCCAGGCGCAAATAAGATGTACCACGATTTGAAGAAAGATTATTGGTGGCCTGGGATGAAGAGAGATGTGGTTGCGTATGTAAATAAATGTCTCACGTGCCTACAGGTAAGGCTGAGCACCAAAGACCTTATGGTTATGTTCAGCCGTTAGAAGTGCCAGAGTGGAAGTGGGAACATGTTACCATGGACTTCATCACCAAACTACCCCGCACGACAAAAGGCCGTGACGCGATATGGGTGGTTGTTGATAGACTGACTAAAAGTGCGCATTTCCTACCAATCAAGGAAGCAATTAGTTCAGAAAAACTTGCTAAACTATTTATCCGAGAAATTGTGGCGCGACATGGTATGCCCGTATCGATTGTTTCAGATAGGGATACGCGGTTCACCTCCAAGTTTTGGAAACAGTTCAATGAAGAGATGGGTGCGAGGTTGCATGTTAGTACCGCATACCACCCGCAGACCGATGGGCAATCGGAGAGAACGATCCAGACCCTGGAGGATATGCTTCGGGCATGCGTTATCGAATTTGGCGGTAACTGGGATGATCACTTGCCACTAGCAGAGTTTTCCTATAACAACAGCTACCACGCTAGTATTAAGATGCCCCCATATGAGTTATTGTGCGATCGACGGTGCAGAACTCCTATTTGTTGGGGTGATGTTGGTCAGAAGGAACTAGGGAGCTTGGAAGTCGTGGAAGCCACCACGGAAAAGTTGGAGAAAATCAAGGCTTATATGAAGGCTGCCAAGGATAGACAAAAGTCATACGCCGACAGAAGAAGGAGACCAATAGAGTTCAGCGTGGGCGACAGGGTAATGCTGAAAGTGTCACCATGGAAGAGAATCATCCGATTTAGGAAGAGGGGGAAACTGAGTCCTAGGTTCATCGGACCATTTGAGGTACTAGCACGAGTTGGGGATGTAGCTTACAGGCTAGACCTTCCAGAAGAATTAAGTGGGATTCACCCTACCTTTCATGTGTCGCACTTAAGAAAATGTTTAGCACCAAATGAGGCAGTCGTACCTCTAGATGACATCGAGGTGGACGAGAAGCTGAACTATGTAGAACAACCAGTGGCTATACTGGATCGAAAGGAGAAACAATTAAGAAATAAAGTAGTCAACCAAGTCAAGGTGCAATGGAAACACCAAAAAGGGTCGGATGCCACCTGGGAATCCGATGAGGAAATGAGACGCCGATAACCCGATCTGTTTAATGACGAGTCAGGTTTCGAGGACGAAACCTAAATAAGGGGGGAGACTTGTAACGCCCCGAAATTTCCCGAAACAAGCCATTTAATAATAACGGGCTTTTAAGGGTTAATTTAAGAAATAAAGGGGTAAATTAGTGGGCTATGGACCAAATTAGCCTTAATGGGCTAGGTTTGATGGGTTTAAGGGCCCTTAATCAGCCCTTAAACCATGCATGATCAGATCCATTCCATCATTCCAACCCTAGCCACCAAATTCATAGAGAGAGAAAGTAGAGAGAGAAAGTGGAAGAAAACTTAAGTTTAGGAGATTCAAAGGTGGAAGAGTGAAGATCTGGTTGAGTGGAGCATCAAAACTTAAGAAAAGAGCAACAAAACATGGTAAGAATCGACCTCTAAGGCCTTCTGTAGATCAAACCCGGATTCTAGGGTTTTGGGGTTTTGAAAAGTTCAAAGAAACACATAAAGGTTAAATTTTTACGTATGAAAACGTGTAAAAAGGTTAGATCTGGTTTCATGGAAGGTAAACCAATGATTTGGACGTAAAAAGTTAAGATTTTGGGTTAAAAACGGGCTGGTTCTTAGTTTTTATTCATCCAGCGAAACAGGGCCCCGATCCAGCGAATTTAAGTATTCATCCAGCGAAACTGTGCATTTATTCAGCGAAACTAGGAGATTCCTAGCGAAACTACAGTTTCGCTACAGCGAAACTATAGTTTCGCTGATAAGTTCGCTAAGCACTTAGGCAGACCTATAGACATTGCGAAACTAGGAAATTCCAACGAAAGTTGGGCGCTCAAGGCAGCAAATCTGTCTAGCGAAACTAGCAGAAATGCTGCCCAGCGAAACTGGTAGCGAAACTGCGAGCGAAACTGGCAGCGAAACTACCAGCGAAACTGTGGGCGAAACTATGAAGAAAATGACGTTTTTGCATATTAACTTTTGTGCAGCTAGAGTATTCAGGCTAGAGCTTAAGTGACTTAGAATTTAAACTACTTGGACAAGTTCAGGTGAGTTCTAGATCCCCTATTTTATACATGCTTTAAATGTTTTGGGGCGGTATGCATACTAAGATACATACTTTTTATGATCAGTTCTTTTAAAGTAAAGATTTACATACTATCTTATATGGGAAATGGGGTTTTATAATGAATTGATAGTGTATTTCCCTCATTGTGATATGATCTAGTAGAAATGAATTGCCTTAAAATGTGATGTGTTATATTATGTATAACTTAAACATGAAAGTGAAACGTAAGGAAAAGTTATTGGGCCCATAACGTGTACCTGGATAAAGTAAAGTCTTGCAAGTAAAGTCCTGCAGGCAAGGGATAAAGTAAAGACTTGCAAGCAATGGCTAAAGGAGGGTTGCATTCGTTGTGCCCTCACCCGGATAAAGTGGATAAAGTAATGCTCGAACAGGCAGGTCTGTAAGCCCTGAATTGGCATGACAATAATGGCCCGATCGAGTACGACAGTAAGTCCTTAATTGGTGTGTCGGTAAAGTCCTAGGCGAGCCTAGACACCGATTGTGACAGAGAATTGACGGATAAAGAAGAGTAATAAATTACAAGAAATGATAAAGTATTGATAAAGTAATAGCCTGTGTGCATTGATATTGTGATGGATAATGATTATTTTCAACTGATAAAGCTAATATCTTTTACAAAAAGTTATTTAGCAAAGTAAACCTAGAATTCACTCAGCGAAGCTGACTTTTGTATGCATATCAGTTGACAGGTGAGGGTTAGAGCCATGGGATAGAAGCATGGGACTGAAGCTTCTTGGCACTAGAAGACTGGCATCCCTCATGAAGAAAAGATCAAGAGGACTTTAAATAGTTTTTAAGAAATTAGAGACAATGTTTATATTTCATTTGTAATGGATTGAAATTTACAGTATTTTCCGTTGCGATATATATTTATACACATATGAGTAAATAACTGCTTTAAAATTGATGTTTTGCTGTGAATGACCAACTGTGAGGCTTCCCTGAGAAAGGTGGGCCTTACAATATACCTAGTAATCCTCTTCGCCTCAGGGGTTACTAAATGAGGTACCAAACGAGCCATTTCTTCAAATCTTGAGGTATACTCTTTATGGTTTAAACTGCCTGCCTGAAATTGTAAAAACTTAATTTCAATTCTGTCCATCTCACCTTTTAGACAGAACTTTTCTATCACCAATGCTTTAAAAGT
This sequence comes from Flaveria linearis, assembly GCA_024085815.1. Lineage (NCBI taxonomy): Eukaryota > Viridiplantae > Streptophyta > Magnoliopsida > Asterales > Asteraceae > Flaveria > Flaveria linearis. The sequence continues at coordinate 17,158,476 of CM044013.1, forward strand.
TTCCCATGTCATCTGACTCACGGCAGCCTCACCCATGGCCTGTTCTACTGTATCCCACCAATATAAAGCTTCTGCTTGAAAAGAATGCACTGCAAAGCCCACATTCTGATCTTCCTTGTATCTACTAAGTTTAAACGCTGCTTCCATCTCTCGTAGCCACTTATAAGTTACTACTACATTTTTTTGGCCTTCAAACTTAGGCGGGTCACATTCTTTAAAATGCTTATATGACACTGGTTTCTCCATTACAGGCTTAACAATAACAGGTGGAGGAGTTGGTTGGGAAGATGATTCACCACCTTTTCTAAGGTCACTCAACATCTCAGGTAAGGTAGTACGCAACACTCGGGCGACCTCATCACCTATAGCCGCCTTAAGTTCATCACCTGAGATCCTAGCTTCGGATCTAGGGTTCGTATTACCAGTTTCCTCCATCTACGATAAGAAATAAACCATAATCAAATAATGAGTGATACCAGGATGCTGCATATAATGTAAATTGCTCATAACATTGGGCAGGTGTTATCAATTATTTACTTATTCACACCATCCTGCCTCTTCTCATTATCTTTTCACAGTTTATTTCTAACTCTATCTAAACCACAGAATTATATATACACATAATACTAATCTTCAATTTAGACAATTACTTTCATTTAACAATCGATTGAATTATCACTAACAATTAAATACTCATCCACACAATATTTCACCCCACTTCCGGTTGTAGATACTGGCACTTCTCACATTTTTAGTTAAAGTTTGAAACAATCAAATGTTCAAATCTCTTTAACTAAGGCTCTGATACCAACTTGTAACACCCTCAATTTCATAATAATATAATAAGGAGGGTGCTACGAGTTGGGTTATTATAACAATTCAGAGATTATAAACACAGCGGAATTTTTATACATTAAAAACTGTTTACATCATTAACAATACTACAACACTTTAACCGACATATCAAAACTTTAACAAAATTCGTGTACATCTCTCCCAAAACCCAACATTATAGCCAGTATCATACACCAGAACCAAAATTTAACTCGGTGGGGCACCATCACGAACACCTCTATTATTACCTGGCATGCATAAGAAAATAAACACTAAATCAGATAAACTGGTGAGTTCTAACAAACACCACATTTCAATAATAACAATTTATCAACTTTTATATATCAAATAATTCATAAACATCCATTGGTCCAATTATTTGTCTCAGTATTGATATGCATATCGAATACCCACAAGGTAATTATGGACCTCTTTTTATCAATTTATTTTGGTGAGTCAAAACTCCACCTCGCGCGTTGACGGGTCAAAACTCCGCCTATAATTGGCCGGTCAAAACTCCACCTCGCGCGGACGGGTCAAAACTCCATCTATAATTGGCGTTGACGGGTCAAAACTCCGTCTATAGTTGGTGGGTCAAAACTCCACCTTGCCATTCACCATAATTTACCACTTCCAAATTCTTATTCACATCTTTATTTATTTATATGCATGCCAGTGCCCGATTTGTCAAAAAACGTTGTCAAACAGCATTAACACATAAAAAGAGCAATTAGAACTCACCTTAATGTTTTCAGCAAGTGTTTACCAATCCAAATACACTAAGGCAGCTAAAACTCTCCTTCTCAATGCAAATCTACAACAATAACCCTAACTTAGTCAAATCATTTCCTACAGATCACTTTATGCGACTGAGGCTATACGACTGGACTCATTCGTACGATTGAACATGCGACTAAGCTTAGTCGTACGAATGAACCATACGACAGGGGTGCGAATAAGCTATAACAGGGTTTGTGCGAATGACCTTCATTCGTGCGATTGGCTCATACAACTGAGCTTCAGTCGCGCGATTGAATAACGCGATTGGTTCATTCGCACGAATGGATCATGCGACTGGGCTCATTCGCCTGAAACGGATCAGCAGCTGTGTTCTTGACATATTTGATCCAAAACTCGAGTTTTAACCATTTGGATTATGCCATATTCAAAACAGAGTATATACACTTTATTTACAACCTTTTCGGATCCTTATTTCATCAAACTTCACAAAAACTAGGATCCGAATCCTCGGTTTTCAACTTAATCAGAAGATTGAATCAAGAATCAAATTTAAATATGTTTTTGGATCAATTTTAGCCACACACACAGCTTATAATATAGTAGGATTGATCCGTGATATTCAAAACTTACCGAAACGGAGTTAGCTTAGTCGATTTGGCAAGAACAGGGGTGTTTGGGTTCAAGAGAAACAAGGGGATGGGAATACTGCAGATAGAAATCTGCTTTTGAGCATCCTTAACCGCCTTACTTATTACCACATGCCTATTTTTAACCGCCATACTCAGTCGCATGACTGGACTCATTCGCACGACTCAATCGTGCGACTGAGCCCATACGCACGTCATTCGTGCGATTGGGCCTCATTCGCACGTATGGCGTGTGACTGAACACTAATTCTAAATAAATAAATGAATATTGAACTTTTTGGATGTTACATAATACATCTTATCTGCACCTGGGTGGATAGAGTACCTAGACTTGTGGGCTTCATCCATGATCAAGCTTCTAAGATTCCCGTATAAGGGTATCCAAATCCTTTCTGCTATAAAGCGTACTCCATCTGAATGAACTTCAAACTATTGGTCTAGCCCTCGGAGGTTTTCATCTTTAATGTTTTCTTCTTTCAATGCTTTAGTCTGTGCATTCAGAATTTGTGCCGGTAGGTTGCTTTGAATGGTAAGTTGTAGGGCTCGTACTCTACGAGGTTTCATATGTTCTTTCCTACTCAAAGCATCAGCCACAACATTTGCTTTACCGGGATGGTACTTGATGGCACAATCATAATCGTTTAGTAGTTCAAGCCATCTCCTCTGTCTCATGTTCATCTCCTTTTGATTATACAAGTATTGAAGACTCTTGTGGTCGGTACAGATAGTGCACTTAGTACCGTACAGATAGTGTCTCCATAGTTTAAGAACAAACACTACTGCTCCTAGTCCTAGATCATGAGTTGCATAGTTCTTTTCATGAGCCTTTAACTGTCTTGAGGCATAGGCTATGACTTTATCTCGTTGCATCAAAACACATCCCAGTCCCTGAACAGAAGCATCACAGTAGACTACAAAGTCTTCAATGCCGTCAGGTAAGGATAGTATAGGTGCACTGCATAACTTCTGTTTCAGTGTTTGAAAAGCAGCCTCTTGCTTAAGTCTCCAATGATATGCTACTCCCTTTTGGGTGAGCATGGTCAATGGTTGAGCTATCTTGGAGAATACTTCGATAAATCTCCTATAATAGCTGGCTAGGCCAAGAAATTATCTAATTTCTGTTGGATTAGAAGGTGTAGGCCAACTTTTGATAGATTCAATTTTAGCTGGGTCTACATGAATGCCATTAGCATCAATCACATGACCAAGGAATTGAACTTCTTTTATCCAGAAATCACATTTTGAGAACTTAGCATAGAGCTCCTTTCTCTTTAGTAATTCAAGGATCAATCTTAGATGTTCCTCATGCTCATGCTCATTTCTAGAATAGATCAAGATGTCATCAATGAAGACAATTACAAACTTGTCTAGATAAGGCTTGCATACACGATTCATGAGGTCCATGAATACGGTAGGTGCATTTGTTAGCCCAAACGGCATGACTGTGAACTCAAAGTGACCGTATCGAGTTCTGAAAGCCGTCTTCATAATATCTTCATCCCTGACTCTCAACTGATGATAGCCACTTCTAAGATCTATCTTTGAATAAATGCTTGAACCTTGAAGTTGGTCGAATAAGTCGTCAATACGTGGCAAGGGATAACGATTCTTGATTGTCACTTTGTTCAGTTCTCGATAATCAATGCACATCCGGAAGGTCCCGTCTTTCTTCTTTACAAACAACACTGGTGCTCCCCATGGTGACGAGCTAGGTCTGATGAATCCTTTATCCAGGAGTTCCCTAAGCTGGTCAGATAGTTCTTTTAGTTCAGAAGGTGCGAGACGGTATGGTGCCCGAGCTATAGGTATAGCTCTAGGTGTTAACTCAATTGAAAACTCGACCTCTCTTCTAGGGGGTAAACCAGGTAGTTCATAAGGGAACACTTCAAGAAATTCCCTGACGACTGGTACATCTTCAATCTTCCTCTCCTTCTTATCTTTATCAGTGACTAAGGCTAGGACAGCAGTATGTCCTTTTCGAAGACACTTTTGAGCCTTCAAGTAGGAAATAACTCCCATCACAACACCAGTCTTATCTCCCTCAACATACAGGACTTCATCATTTGGTAGGGGTATGCGAATCATATTGTCTTTACATACAATTTCTGCGGAGTTTTTGGATAGCCAATCCATACTAACTACCACATCAAAGCTTCCCAAAGTAATGGGCATGAGGTCTATTGGTAGGATATGACCTGATAAACCTAGTGTACTGTTTTTTAGAATTTGTGATGTGGTCAAGGATTTACCATTTGCTAATTCTACTACATATGACTCATCTAGGGGTACAGGTTCCATATTTAAGTGTTTATAGAAAGTATTAGATACAAAGTTTCTATCAGCTCCCGTGTCAAATAAAACTATAGCATAAACATCATTTACCAAAAAATTTCCCATAATAATGTTAGGGTCTTTTAGAGCCTCACCTTTGCCAATCACGAAGGCTCTGCCCTTTGTCACACCCTCAAATTCCGGGTCTGGAATTTATCACGGAGGGGTGAGCAAACAGGATCGAACACAGTAGTTACACATGAGATGCAGTTATCTATATGATAAGTTTTAGAAAATCAATCCATTATTATTCAGAGCATTAGATATTATACGCAGCAAAATAAATATATAGATTGTTTTCTTGACAATACGTCTAATCATGTCTTATCAATAACCAATATGTATCTTGAGCTCTTATATGATCCTACGTGCATGTCCATAAGCTCCTAGTAGATACCTGAGAATACATGTAAAATCAAGTGTCAACACAGGGTTGGTGAGTTCATAGGTAAGTAAAACATAATGATAAATCATTAACTATCATCAATTAGGATTTACTATAAAAGTGTGAGTTTAATTTACTCACCGGTATATGAATAGCCTGTCGGAACCCTTTTTAATAAGGTGAACCCGCTATCCCACATACCCACTATGTACAAGCCCAACAAATCCTTCACATAGGATTTGCCCATGTATCATAGTTTAATATCCTTTTCATATGTATATTATGTTATTTATAATAATTCAAATCAGAGGGCGCGAATCCTCTCTTTACATTTATCCTCATATGGGTTGTAAGTGAAACTATAATGGCAAACTTTATATAGCGCACATCTGCCTTCTCACACCAGAACAGTCATCCCGAATGACAACAAGATCTTTGTGCATCTTGGTATGGACCACATGTCCAAACCTTTGTGGGGTCAGTCACTCCCCGATAGTACTATCCAAAAGATCCCTGCCTTGTTAATAGTCCAGTTTACAGAGAAGGATTTTCATTATAACCATATGTAATCATAAATGTGATTCAATTATTATTTAACATAATACACAAAATAATTTGTAATTTCAATTACAACATGTATTCCAGCCCCAAAATATTTAAATGATTAAAAAGGGGAATAGTTATGAACTCACCTCAGTCCTTGTGTGGTGTTGACAAGCTAGTAAATTCCTCCTAAGGAATTATAATTCACATAAGCAAACAAATACAAATCCATAACCTAAATAAGTTAGATCTTGAACCTGACATTCAATTGATCTAAGGTTTGGTTTTCGGGGATTTGTTATAAACATATAACTAATCATTTAATTATCTTTGTTAATTCTTTAGTAATTAAAGATTTATATTTCATAAAATTTGATTAGTTTAATAATGATTTTAACATATCATTATATTCTAAATAAATTGTAAACATTATTTAACTTTGTAAGTTTATATTTAATTTTGTAAGATTTTATAAATATTTAAATTTATAAAATCTAATTTGTATTTATCTTATCAAGATAATTCATAATTAATATTATGACGTTCATTAATAATTTGATGATTTAAATTATTATTTAAAATCCATTTTTATAAAAATACCCATTTACAACATTTTGTAACAATTATAAAATAATAAATAAATAAGGTTTTTAAAGAAATAATTTTTCAGAAAATAATTATATAACTTCTAAAATAAACAAAGTTTATAAAAATTATTTTTATAATTTTTAGTAATTTTTTTATATTTTTTAAAAGCTCAAAAAGGCTTTTAAAAAATATATGTTGGGGGCCGGGTTCGAACCCGTGACCTCCATCCCATAATCCCATACACAAACCAGTGAACCAAAGGCATACAGCCGCACTAGAACTCGGTCCCAATTCCTTTTAACTCATTCCAGCCGAACACCCCCAAATCATATAAACCCTAGCTTCGACCCGAATCAAATTGAAGCCCAAAATTCGAATGATCACTGCAATAGACATGGGGCTTTTGTTCCCCATGTCAAATCGAGTGTGTTCATGTATTAAATTACCTATTTGGAAGACGAATTGATGCTGGACCATTGAAGAACAGTCGCGACAGTCATGAGATCGGTTTGATACCCAAACATTGTTGTTAATCAAATTAACTTTATGGTTAGCTTCGAATGAGGTTCTTAATGCAAAGCCCTCTATCAATTTCGTGTTTGGAAGCTCTAAGCATGGATCCCCATTAAGTTGCAGGTCGCGACCGAAGATGGGGATTGCAGTCGATGTATGTATTTGTTTCAGATGCAATTGGACTCGAAGGAAGGTTATAAACGATTAAAAGTTCATTAGTGCGAAGTTAGTTTGATTATTTAAGTGTTTTAGTGCAATTTGTAGTGGTTGGTCGTCCGAAAAAGAAGGAAAAGTGGGTTTGGTTGTAGACGCACTCAAATTATCAAATTGAGGTGGGTCTCAGATTCGAATCTCCTACTAGAAGGTGTCGGGACGATTTAATCGAGTTGAAATTGAGTGATTTGGCTGTGGTGGCTCGCCGGAGCATCGCCGGAGAGGTGGCCGGAGGGGGATCGACGGGAACAGTGGGCCGGGGGGTTAGGTTTTAGAAATTGCACAAATAGTCCCTGTAGTTTACTAGGTTTAATATTTTATGTAAAAACTTTGTTTTAAAGTTTCAAAATTTACACAATTTCCCCATGGACTTATTAAATCTAAGTTTAATAATTTTTATAAATTATTATTATTAATAACAATATTATTATTATAATTATTATTATCATTATTTATAAAATTAATAAAAATAATATAAAAATCACACAAATACTTTATGAAATAAATCACGAATTTTTTTTTTCGGGTTGTCACATCATCCCCCTGTTAGAGGAATTTTCATCCCGAAAATTAAGATGTACTGGCAACATCCTTGAACAGGTTAGGATACCTGCGCATCATTTAGTCCTCTCGTTCCCAAGTGAACTCAGGACCACATCGGGAGTTCCATCGAACTCTGCCAATCGGAATTTTTCTATGCTTAAGTTGTTTAACTTATTGATCCATAATTCCTAGAATATAATCTCGTGGTAAGGTGATGTCTACAAATTAGGATAAGACCAACAATGATAAAAAGGTTATCCGTTGGAATTTAAGAATCCCAAACGTCACCATATGAAACGATCTTAACGCATATCTTGTGAATATGTATTTCTCCTTTGACCAACCATCGGTCTAAAAATAATACGCTATGCGAAGATCTTGGAATGATAATAGTTAAGAATATTATTACGGTATACCACAGAAAATGAATCCATCATTCAGAATAACGATCGATGTTTTAACATCATACCACGGTATACGAATATTTGAAACAGATACAGATTAGTTCCTCGACGTTGTGAGATAATGGGTCGAAATGAGTTTTTAGTCAATCGGTCTATAATGCGCCAATTGTCATCATGACCTCTAAGATAAGAAGCATTTCAGTTGAAAGAAAAGTTAAACAGGAGATCCATTGGATCACGAAGATTAGGTCTTGTCACTTGTGAAGATAAGACACTTGGACACATACCAAGTTACGTTTTTTCCTTTAGACCAAACCCATGTCTACAAGTTACGAAGGTTTATGAACCTTTATATCCACATCGCAATGAGGATAATAACGAGTCTTGTTGTTTAAATCCAAAATAGAATTTTAATGATTTTTCAATCTTAAGGATTCAAAAGCGATTCAAAAAGTGACTCGAACAATAGGCAAAGTATTTGTAAACATGTTTTGCAAGGTAGCAATATCTAAGAAAGTTTACTTACGCAGTTTAACAAACCATAAGCACAGCTGGGAACATTTGTATGACTTAGAAAGTCATGAACATAAGTTGATAATATCTTCAGCAGAGAGATTGGTTAGGAAGGCTACCATCGCACAATCACGTTTTGATGATAGCTCAAAATGAAAGTCGATAGATAAGGAATAAATGATTCCATATAGCTAGGTCAAAATATGAGGATAAAGGGAGAGAAATCAATTTAAGAATTTAAGTGCTCCAAGCTTAGAATAAAATCAACCTAAAACGATCGGGTCTCCTTTCAGGTTCAGAGATCATGCTTTGGCTTGATAGGTCGAATCACCAACATTGATTCACCCTTCAAGTTATTTCATGCTTTTCGTCACTTGATTACAACCATGGTAAGTTGAAGATCAAGAAATGAGATTTGTCGTCAAGGTATGGTTTTCATGTCCATCTTGATGATTGAATTTCATAATAACAAGAAAACAATCGAAGATTGTCATTTGTCGCCAAAGTACGGATTTCAATCGTATTTCGGTGAGATCATGTCATTTGTAAGTTCCAATGAGAATAATTGAAGTCAATCCTTAAGATAAGGAAATCACCCTAATCCAGAGGATGAAATTTCACAAAACAAACAATTGGAAACCATTTATTGAAACGAATAGAGATTTATCAAAGTAAGGACACAACATAATTTCAGAGTCCTCTTTTAGAGACACAACAAGTGATTCATCGGATAAACACTTCCTTAGATTAGATACGTGAAAAACATTATGCACACCACCAAGTTCAGCAGGTAAATTTAATTCATAGGCTACTGGGCCGATCCTTCTGACAATTTCAAAAGACCCCACGTAGCGAGGGTTCAATTTCCCTCGTTTCCCAAAGCGTATAACTCCCTTCCAGGGAGATACATTTAGCGAAACTTTATCTCCTTCCTGAAATTCAAGTGGCTTGCGGTGTTTATCAGCGTAGCTTTTCTGGCGATCCCTGGCAGCAGCCATGCGTTCTCTTATCTGGACAATTTTCTCATGAGTTTCAAAGATCAGTTCTGGGTCAGTAAGTTGACTAACTCCAACTTTTGCCCAGCAAAGCGATGATCTACATTTACATCCATATAAGGCCTCGAATGGTGCCGCCTTGATGCTCGAATGATAGCTATTATTATATGAGAACTCTACCAAAGGTAGATGACCTTCCTAGTTCTTTCCAAAATCAATAACACAAGCCCTAAGCATATCTTCAAGAGTCTGTATGGTTCTTTCACTTTGACCATCAGTCTTAGGGTGATAGGATAGGCTGTGCTCATATCTAGGCGAGTGCCTAGAGCTTTTTGAAGTTTATCCTAAAAGATAGATGTAAATCGTGTGTCACGATTAGAGATGATTGACACTGGCACTCCGTGTCTAGAGATAATTTCTAAGCAACTAGGTTTAATGCTAAGTTAAAGAATAATTCCAGAAGAATCAAAACTATTATCAGCCCTGGTATCGAATAGATGTGTAGCTACCGATGATAAGGTATGTGCATGTAACAACATTTGGTCTTGTCGAATATGGCTTGCTTCAGTCATAAATGTATGTCCGTGTGATGTATCACCTTGATTTATATGACCTTTATTTCCATAATTTAACTATTCTTACTTTCTAGTTATAGCCATTTCCTAATTCTGATTATTTCTAACTTGTCTTGGGGTCCTAATCAACCTAGGGCACACTGATGGTAATGGTCGGAACTCCAACCTTCTTAATGCCCCCGTTTAACGCATGTTAGCTTAATCATATCAACATAGCTAGGTTCACAACATTGGCATTAAAGCAAATCATCTAAACCATCAGAGAGGCTTATTCTACTACTCACTAGATTTTTTTTTCCAGTGTCCTTTTTAATTCTATTTGGTCTAATGTCATAAGGTATGACATCAGTTTTATCAATTCATGAAGTTTGTCAATATAAAGAGCACGACTTAACCCTACCATTGCATGATTTTAGAATTACAATTCTAACTTTTGCATTTCATTCCTTAGGTAATAGTAACCCTATTTATAAACATCACCGGTATACTAAGAATGTGCTTAAACCGGTTACACGACATCCTAATTTTCCTTAGCATTATCCCAAAGAATAATGTAATGTATGTATAGTGAGTATCATCACTCTTCTATATTTCCTGTAGTCCACTTTCATTCTAAGCATTCAATCAGTTCCTCAGTTACTGAAATGTTAAGTGGAGGAATGTCTCTTAAAGGATAAAATTAATGTCATGATTGGAAATACTATGAAAGCTCTATGTAGGACAGAACTTAAGTAATAGCAAGTAAACTACAAGCACATAAGCACAATATGTCTAATGATAGCTACCTATCCTTCATACTTTCAGGATTTCAGGTATAACCATGTTAGGGCAAGTACTAGGGAAACAAGTCTCTCTTTAGGTTAGGACAAGTGTAGCATAGATTACCAAATGGAACACGTCAAGGTAATTTGACCCATTTGCCTTATAGACTTGTGTATGACCGCAGTAACTTCACGTGCTACAATAGCAGCAATCTTACGACAAGAGTTTCTAGACCGTGAACGGATTTGACGAGAAGCCATTCTGAAAGATCATTAAGAATTTTCATGGAAATTGGGTAATATGAGCTATTCAACATGAAAACGACAATCGAGAATTTGACATAATAGCAATGAGATTTCCAGGTGTAATCGTTTGATTCGTAAATCAAAGCGAGTACGTTGACTAATCAAAGTATTGGGTCAATCACAACTTTGTTGAAGACATGCGTACCTATAAGCAGATACTCATCCCGAGAGTTCCCAGGTAAGGTAGACAGATCCATCGGTTGATTTGGTTTTATACAAATACCTTGCCTAGACAGAACACCTCGAGATACAGGCATCACGCTCTTCCAGCATTACATGCTTCAAGTTGTAAGACACAGACTTTGACGAATTTGAAAACCACGAATAACGATTCAAAGCTCATTTTGAAAACCATTTGATTTAGGCACGATGATAAGTGTAGATCCCACATGTCGTTGAGAATAAGTTCAGGAATTATCGGAAAGAGTCAAAGAGTCAAAGTTAAGTTTAGGAAAACAACTATCTAAGTTTAAGCATATAACTTCTTAATCCTGTTCGATCTCTAACTAAGGCAATTTACTTTATGCAACTATTGTGTGTGGCTATAGGCTAGATGCAATTCCTAACTCATTATAACCAATGGCTCTGATACCAATCTGTCGCACCCTCAAATTCCGGGTCTGGAATTTATCACGGAGGGGTGAGCAAACAGGATCGAACACAGTAGTTACACATGAGATGCAGTTATCTATATGATAAGTTTTAGAAAATCAATCCATTATTATTCAGAGCATTAGATATTATTCGCAGCGGAAATAAATATATAGATTTTTTTCTTGACAATACGTCTAATCATGTCTTATAAATAACCAATATGTATCTTGAGCTCTTATATGATCCTACGTGCATGTCCATAAGCTCCTAGTAGATACCTGAGAATACATGTAAAATCAAGTGTCAACACGGGGTTGGTGAGTTCATAGGTAAGTAAAACATAATGATAAATCATCAACTATCATCAGTTAGGATTTACTATAAAAGTGTGAGTTTAATTTACTCACTGGTATATGAATAGCCTATCGGAACCCTTTTTAATAAGGTGAACCCGCTATCCCACATACCCACTATGTACAAGCCCAACAAATCCTTAACATAGGATTTGTCCATGTATCATAGTTTAATATCCTTTTCATGTGTATATTATGTTATTTATAATAATTCAAATTAGAGGGCGCGAATCCTCTCTTTACATTTATCCTCATATGGGTTGTAAGTGGAACTATAATGGCAAACTTTATATAGCGCACATCTGCCTTCTCACACCAGAACAGTCATCCCGAATGACAGCAAGATCTTTTTGCATCTTGGTATGGACCCCATGTCCAAACCTTTGTGGGGGTCAGTCACTCTCCGATAGTACTATCCAAAAGATCCCTGCCTTGTTAATAGTCCAGTTTACAGAGAAGGATTTTTATTATAACCATATATAATCATAAATATGATTCAATTATTATTTAACATAATACACAAAATAATTTGTAATTTCAATTACAACATGTATTCTAGCCCCAAAATATTTAAATGATTAAAAAGGGGAATAGTTATGAACTCACCTCAGTCCTTGTGTGGTGTTGACAAGCTAGTAAATTCCTCCTAAGGAATTATAATTCACATAAGCAAACAAATACAAATCCATAACCTAAATAAGTTAGATCTTGAACCTGGCATTCAATTGATCTAAGGTTTGGTTTTCAGGGATTTGTTATAAACATATAACTAATCATTTAATTATCTTTGTTAATTCTTTAGTAATTAAAGATTTATATTTCATAAAATTTGATTAGTTTAATAATGATTTTAACATATCATTATATTCTAAATAAATTGTAAACATTATTTAACTTTGAAAGTTTATATTTAATTTTGTAAGATTTTATAAATATTTAAATTTATAAAATCTAATTTGTATTTATCTTATCAAGATAATTCATAATTAATATTAGAGTAAATCTCGGTTTTGGTCCCTGTGTTTTTCAAATTGACTCCACTTGAGTACCAACTTTTATTTTGTCTCCCTTTGAGTACCAAAGATTGAAAAAGTTCTCTGTTTCAGTCCTTTTGACTAACGGTGTTAACATTTTCTGTTAGATTTTTGTAAAAAGACCAAAATACCCCTAAGGGCTATAAAAACATCACCATCTCCACCACACACCACATACCACCACCACCACCACACACCACCGCCACCACACGCCACCGCCACCACACACCACCGCCATCACCACCGCCGTTCCTCCGCCTGCCACCGCCACCCCAGTGAACCAGTAACAGGGATAACTACACACCATAGCAAGACACCCCCCAAGCATCCCAAGATTCACCTGCACCTTCTCGTTCGCAAACTCCGGCCGAGGCACCAACCGCACCTCCTCCGTCGTCAAATCAAGCGCCGCGATCAACACCTCAACCTTCACCTCCGGCTTCCGACTCACCAGCCAATGCAAAGCCCCATTCGCAAACACATTCAAATACCTCCTGTTACACAAATGATAGGGGAAATCCCCAATCTCCCTCCACTCCTCAGTCCTCAAGCTGAAAACCTCAATCTTCGAATGCACAAGCTCCTTAAACACACTACAATACTGCACCAATCTCACAACCTTATACTCACCGTGCACATGATCATACCCAAAACCCTTGATGCAAATCCCCCTACCAAACCCTTGGACACACTTGGCAGGGGCTAATCGCGTCTTCTTGAACTTCCTCACCACCGGATTCCAAAACGCGATTTTGTTATCGGGCTCTGTGGTGCACAAGCACACGATACCATTACAGGCGCCCAAAATCACGGTCTCGAAGATGGCGAAGTACAGGGGGTTGTGGATCTTGTGAACGACGTTGGGGGATGAGTCTAGGTTAAGGTAACAGAGGCTTCTGTCGTCGCCGAAGATGAGATTGGAGTTGGAGTTGGTTTGGAGGGAGTTGTTGAGGTGGAGGTTGATGACGAAGGGGCTGTCGATTAGGGTTTTGAAGGCTTTGGAGACGGACCTGAAGCGGAGGAGGGAGGTGATGTGGGGTGTGCCGGCGGTGGTGTGTGGTGGCGGTGGTGTGTGGTGGCGGTGGTGTGTGGTGGCGGTGGTGTGTGGTGGCGGTGGTGTGTGGTGGTGGTGGTGGTATGTGGTGTGTGGTGGAGATGGTGATGTTTTTATAGCCCTTAGGGGTATTTTGGTCTTTTTACAAAATCTAACAGAAAATGTTAACACCGTTAGTCAAAAGGACTGAAACAGAGAACTTTTTCAATCTTTGGTACTCAAAGGGAGACAAAATAAAAGTTGGTACTCAAGTGGAGTCAATTTGAAAAACACAGGGACCAAAACCGAGATTTACTCTTAATATTATGACATTCATTAATAATTTGATGATTTAAATTATTATTTAAAATCCATTTTTATAAAAATACCCATTTACAACATTTTGTAACAATTATAAAATAATAAATAAATAAGGTTTTTGTAACAATTATACAACATTTTTAGTAATTTTTCGGTATTTTTTAAAAGCTCAAAAAGGCTTTTAAAAAATATATGTTGGGGGCCGGGTTCGAACCCGTGACCTCCATCCCATAATCCCATACACAAACCAGTGAACCAAAGGCATACAGCCGCACTAGAACTCGGTCCCAATTCCTTTTAACTCATTCCAGCCGAACACCCCCAAATCATATAAACCCTAGCTTCGACCCGAATCAAATTGAAGCCCAAAATTCGAATGATCACTGCAATAGACATGGGGCTTTTGTTCCCCATGTCAAATCGAGTGTGTTCATGTATTAAATTACCTATTTGGAAGACGAATTGATACTGGACCATTGAAGAACAGTCGCGACAGTCATGAGATCGGTTTGATACCCAAACATTGTTGTTAATCAAATTAACTTTGAGGTTAGCTTCGAATGAGGTTCTTAATGCAAAGCCCACTATCAATTTCATGTTTGGAAGCTCTAAGCATGGATCCCTATTAAGTTGCAGCTCGCGACCGAAGATGGGGATTGCAGTCGATGTATGTATTTGTTTAAGATGCAATTGGACTCGAAGGAAGGTTATAAACGATTAAAAGTTCATTAGTGCGAAGTTAGTTTGATTATTTAAGTGTTTTAGTGCGATTTGTAGTGGTTGGTCGGCCGAAAAAGAAGGAAAAGTGGGTTTGGTTGTAGACGCACTCAAATTATCAAATTGAGGTGGGTCTCAGATTCGAATCTCCCACTAGAAGGTGTCGAGACGATTTAACCGAGTTGAAATTGAGTGATTTGGCTATGGTGGCTCGCCGGAGCATCGCCGGAGAGGTGGCCGGAGGGGGATCGACGGGAACAGTGGGCCGGGGGGTTGGGTTTTAGAAATTGCACAAATAGTCCCTGTAGTTTACTAGGTTTAATATTTTATGTAAAAACTTTGTTTTAAAGTTTCAAAATTTACACAATTTCCCCCTGGACTTATTAAATCTAAGTTTATTAATTTTTATAAATTATTATTATTAATAACAATATTATTATTATCATTATTATTATTATTTATAATATTAATAAAAATAATATAAAAATCACATAAATACTTTATGAAATAAATCACGAATTTTTTTTTTCCGGGTTGACACATCATCCCCCTGTTAGAGGAATTTTCATCCTGAAAATTAAGATGTACTGGCAACATCCTTGAACAGGTTAGGATACCTGCGCATCATTTAGTCCTCTCGTTCCCAAGTGAACTCAGGACCACGTCGGGGGTTCCACCGAACTCTGCCAATCGGAATTTTTTCTATGCTTAAGTTGTTTAACTTATCAATCCATAATTCCCAGAATATAATCTCGTGGTAAGGTGATGTCTACAAATTAGGATAAGACCAACAATGATAAGAAAGGTTATCCGTTGGAATTTAAGAATCCCAAACGTCACCATATGAAACGATCTTAACGCATATATTGTGAATATGTATTTCTCCTTTGACCAACCATCGGTCTAAAAATAATACGCTATGCGAAGATCTTGGAATGACAATAGTTAAGAATATTATTACGGTATACCACAGAAAATGAATCCATCATTCAGAATAAATCGATGTTTTAACATCATACCACGGTATACGAATATTTGAAACAGATACAGATTAATTCCTCGACGTTGTGAGATAATGGGTCGAAATGAGTTTTTAGTCAATCGGTCTATAATGCGTCAATTGTCATCATGACCTCTAAGATAAGAAGCATTTTAGTTGAAAGGAAAGTTAAACAGGAGATCCATTGGATCAAGAAGATTAGGTCTTGTCACTTGTGAAGATAAGACACTTGGACACATACCAAGTTACGTCTTTTCCTTTAGACCAAACCCATGTCTACAAGTTACGAAGGTTTATGAACCTTTATATCCACATCGCAATGAGGATAATAACGAGTCTTGTTGTTTAAATCCAAAATAGAATTTTAGTGATTTTTCAAGCTTAAGGATTCAAAAGCGATTCAAAAAGTGACTCGAACAATAGGATAAGTATTTGTAAACATGTTTTGCAAGGTAGCAATATCTAAGTAAGTTTACTTACGCAGTTTAACAAACCATGAGCACAGCTGAGAACATTTGTATGACTTAGAAAGTCATGAACATAAGTTGATAATATCTTCAGCAGAGAGATTGTTTAGGAAGGCTACCATCGCACAATCACGTTTTGATGATAGCTCAAAATGAAAGTCGATAGATAAGGAATAAATGATTCCATATAGCTAGGTCAAAACATGAGGATAAAGGGAGAGAAATCAATTTAAGAATTTAAGTTCTCCAAGCTTAGAATAAAAATCAACCTAAAACGATCGGGTCTCCTTTCAGGTTCAGAGATCATGCTTTGGCTTGATAGGTCGAATCACCAACATTGATTCACCCTTCAAGTTATTTCATGCTTTTCGTCACTTGTTTACAACCATGGTAAGTTGAAGATCAAGAAATGAGATTTGTCAGGTTACAACCATGGTAAGTTCATTTATACTCAATTAATTAGGTGATTATTGGTGTTAGTGGCGATCGTGGCCAGGTTGTTCGGCCGAAAGTGTAGATCGCACTATCCAACTGTATTTTTAAAATTGTAGTGGCGCTCGGGTTCGATTCTCCCACGCGAAGTTGTCGGGAAGGTTTGATTGAGCTGAAACCGATTAATTTTTGGCGTTTTGGCTCGCCGGAGACTCGCCGGAGGCGGCCGGAAGTTGGTCGGAGAACAGGGTCGACGGGCGGGGTTGGGTTTTAAAATAATTTACACATTTGGTCCCTGTGGTTCATATAGTTATCATTTTATGTCAGAAACTTTAATTTAAGTTTCATAAATTGCATAATTAACCCCTAGACTTTTAAATCCAACTTTATACATTCTTACAAAATAGCAATATTATTATTATTATGATGTTATTATTATTATTATTATTATTATTATTATTATTAAAATTTTTGGAATTAACCTCAACGTATTAAACTTAATTGTTCATAAAATTACTTTTAACTAATAAAAATTCGAGATGTTACAGTCTAAACCCTATAGTTTAATTAAAGGTAACAAAATTTTTCGGGTTGTCACAGTGAGTAATGGTGGTAATGGGCAGGATGATCATATAAATAACACTAATGGTAATGGTGATGCTGCTATGGAAACTGAACCTAAGCAGGGTTGTTCCTACAAAGCTTTCAAGGAATGTGAACCTCCAATATTTGATGGCAAAAGAGATGCCATGGCCACTTTTCAGTGGATCCATGAGATGGAAGCTGTTATTAAAATTAGTGGATGCACAGCCACGCAAGCTGTCATGTATGCCACTCACTCATTCAGGTCAGAGGCATTGTTTTGGTGGGACAATGTTAAACAAGCTAAAGGACCTGTAGTTGTTACTACTTTAACCTGGAATGAACTGAAGGAGCTGGTGATGGAAAAATTTTGTCCTGAAGTTAAAAGGGACAAAATTGAAAGAGAATTCTTACAACTACAAGCCGGAGCCATGACACATCGACAGTACATGACCAAGTTTGATGAGATGGCTCGACTGCTTCCTGAGCATGTAACACCTGAAGCAAAGCGCGTAAAAAGATACGTGTAGGGGTTACCCCTCATATTTGACAATTAGTTAAAATGTCTACCCCCAAAACCTATGAGTCTGTAATCGCATTAAGTGCCATTGCATATGAAGAAGAAGACATAATGACTGATAACAACATAAGAAAGAGAAATGAGGATGGAAACCAGATGCCAAGAAAGGACAAAAAGATCACACGAAATGAAGGGAACCGTGTCAGCAAACCGTGGAGGAACGATAAAATGAGTCTTGGAGAAAGTATCAAGATTCCAGATGTCTTAAATGTCCAACAGGTGATCATTCACGAAAGAACTGCCTGAAAATTAGATGCTTTAACTGTTGGGAGTATGGACATTTCCGAAGTGATTGCAAGAACCCTCCACAAGCACAACCTACGGAGAATCAGAACAAGTCCAAGGGTCGAGTGTATGTGTTAAAAGAAGTTGGAGATGAAACCATAGCTGGTACGTTTCTTATTAACAACATATATGCTAGAGTTTTATTTGACACTGGTGCAACTATAAGTTTTATTTCAACTGCCTTAGTACCTTATTTGAACTTAGTACCTTATTTGAACTTAGTACCACAAACTCTAGAATGTGCATATATTGTAGAAACTACCAGTGGTGAGCGAGATAAGATAAGTCAAATCTTTAAGGATTGTGTTATCACCTTAGTTAACACCGAATTCTCTGTAAACTTAATGCTGGCCATTTTAAGTGAATATGATGTTATTCTTGGGATGGACTGGTTGAATAAGAATTGTACGCGGCTTGACTGTGAACATAAGACGATGACTGTACGTAAGCCAGATGGGGAAAAGCTATTAATTCATGGAAGTTATGGAAACCCCAAGACCAGTATCATCTCAGCAATGAAGGCAGTGAAATGTATTCAGAAAGGATGCATAGCCTTTCTCTTATGCATGGTAGATGCTAAAAAGGAAATGCAGATGAATAAAATACCTGTAGTGTGCGAATTCCCAGACGTGTTTCCGGAAGATTTACCAGGACTTCCACCTGATCGTCAGATAGAATTTCGTATTGATTTAGTACCTGGTGCTAAACCAATCGCGAAGGCTCCTTATCGCCTAGCCCCTTCAGAGATGAAAGAACTTATGAAGCAAATTGACGAACTCTTAGAAAAAGGGTTTACTAGACCAAGTTCCTCACCTTGGGGAGCGCCAGTATTGTTTATCAAAAAGAAAGATGGTTCAATGCGTATGTGCATTGATTATCGAGAATTAAACAAGTTAACTGTTAAGAACAAGTATCCTTTACCAAGAATAGATGATTTATTTGATCAACTTCAAGGAGCCAACTACTTTTTAAAAATTGATCTTCAATCAGGTTATCATCAGTTGAAAGTGCGCGAGGAAGACATTCCTAAGACCGCATTTAGGACGCGTTATGGGCATTACGAATTTTTGGTTATGTCTTTTGGACTAACCAATGCCCCTGCAGCATTCATGGATCTGATGAATAGAGTTTGCAAGCCATACTAGGATAAGTTTGTCATTGTCTTTATAGAAGACATACTTATTTATTCTAAGGACCAAGATGATCACACTAGACATCTAAAAATGGTTCTAGAAACCCTTCGACAAGAAAAGCTTTATGCAAAATTCTCTAAATTTGACTTCTGGAAAAGAGAAGTTCAGTTACTTGGTCACGTAATAAATGAGAAGGGAATACAAGTAGATCCAGCTAAGATAGAAGCTGTGATGAAATGGGAATCATCGAAGAATCCCAGTGAGATTAGGAGCTTTTTAGGATTAGCAGGATACTATAGAAGGTTTATTCAAGACTTCTCCAAGATTGCTACCCCTTTAACATCTTTGACTCGAAAGAATACAAAGTTTGACTAGGGACCAAAGCAAGAAGAAGCTTTCAACCTTCTAAAACAAAAGCTTAGTAGTGCTCCTATACTTTCATTACTAGATGGTAATAAAGACTTTGCAATATACTATGATGCCTCATATTGTGACAACTGTCACCGACAGGTCCGTCAATTAACGTGACACTCGTTAACTATCCTCACGCATTTATTATTTTTCGTTTTAATCGAATTTTCTTTGTATGCTCGTTTAGTGTTAACCCTAATATAATAATAATAATAATAATAATAATAATAATAATAATAATAATAATAATAATAACAATAATAATAATAATAACAATAATAATAATAATAATAATAACAATAATAATAATACTAATAATAATAATAATTAAGTTAGGGGGTGTTTTGTCAATTTTGAAACTTTAAAAAATTGATTTAACATAAAATAACAAAAGAACAAACCGCAGGGACCATTTGTGTAAATTTTTAAAACCCAGCCCCCCACCCTCGATTTTTCGGCCGCCGTCCGGCCAACTTCCGGCCGCGGCTCCGGCGAGGCCAAATCGACCTAAAAACTCGGCTTTTTGTCTCCAAAAGCACACCAAAACGAACGTGATCAAGATTCCAACAATAATACCCACTTTAATTAAGGAAAAGCATCCGGATTACATGATTAGTGGACCACTAACTCAACCACTTTAACATACCTAACCTAAACCACTCAAACACAAATTATAATCTAATTCATCACACCTAAACGATCATCTACTTAAATCTAAACGTATACTGCTTCCAATTGCACCTAAAACAAACACAAACACTCTGTTCGATCATCTCCATTGCCGCAACCTGCAACTTAATCAAAACCCCTCTCCCGAATGCTTTAAACGAAAATCAACATAGGGTTTTGCATCAAAATCATCACGCGAAGCTATCCACGAAGTTAATTTGATTATCTCGCTCGTTTGCACATCGATTGAACTCGGTCTCTGTCGCGGGTTGTTCATAATCCATTCACCATCCAATCGATATCAAAACGGGTAATTGAACATATACATTTGCTCGGTTTTACATGGGAATTAAAAGCCCCAACATTAATCTGGTTTACAACACCGATTTGATGATCAATTTGATTCAAAAACAATTAGGGTTCATTCGATTTGGGGAAACTCCTGTGAATCTGTTTAAAAGGATTTGGAACCAACAACTATCGCGGCTGTAATCCTTTGGTTACTGGTTCCACGCTTGGATTCTAGGCTTGAGGTCCCGGGTTCTGTAAATTATAAAAATAAGTTTTATAAACTTTTCTTATTATAGTTATTTTCTGTAAATTTATTTTATTTATATACCTTAAAAAATTTATAAAATATTATTTGAAAATATTATAAATAATTATTTTTATAAAAATGGACACTATATTGTGATTAGTTATGGATTAACCATAAAAATTGTAGAAATTATACATCTTATAATTTCACAAATTATTTACAAATATAATTGTAGGTTATTTTTTTTATAAAATATACTTTAACTAATAGTTTAGACTAATAAATTATTATTATCATTATTCTTATTCTTATCAATATCATTGTTATCATTATTATAAGTCGTATTATTATTATTCTTAGTATTACCATTATTATTAACCTTACTAATAATACTATATCATTATAAACATAATTCGTTATTAATACAATTCTTATTATGAAAATTATGATTATTACTGTTAACCTCATTATGATTATTTTTATTTTATTATTAATAACAATGCCATTATTATTATTAATATCAATATTAGTAATATTATTAACACATGGTATTGTTTGTATATCTAATCGTGTGCGCGTCAAACCGAATCGATCCGAAACAACCGAATATCCTTTCTCGTCAATCACGTTTTAAAGACTTAATTGTAACTAATTATAGGTGTGTGATCGCTCATTGTTCGCGTCTTTAGAAGCCTTTTGTTCACTTCATTTTTATCTCAACTCAAGGTGATTTTCGTGGCCCTTTTTTATGTTTATACAATTGTTTCAATCTTTTTCAAACTTGGGGGAAATGTATGCTCACCTGTTTTCAATGTTGTACATCATACATACAATTTTCATACTTGGAATCGACGTGATACTATTTTGTGAGTACATATCTGATGCATACATGGTGTTACTTTGTGGATCTCTTATAACCATTAATTCCGGGTTTGGAACCAACGGATAGGTATTAGTAGTACTACTGGGTAGACACCCCCACCCTTGACGAGATGGTTACTTGTGAGTACCATCCCTACTGCCAGGAACGGGCCTTGGGTGAATATATTCGGACAAGTTTCTTTGTGTACGTCATTAGATTTGGTTGTATGAAACTCATGTTATGTGATCTTGCTTGCTTATAACTGTATGCACGGTATTCCACAACAAACTCTATACAACATCAATTACATGTTTATAATTCAAACCTGCGAAGCTTACCAATATTATTGTTGACATTTTTGAGCATGTCTTTTCAGGTGATCATAACCAAAGAGGATAGCTAGAGCCGATGCCTTAGCAGAGACCCTCAGGATTTCAATAGAATTGCATTAGTGTTGTCTATCATTTGTTTTTGTTTATGAACACTGTGTATGTTGGATTAATAGACTATGATAGTCGTGGAACTGACTAACCACGACACGAGTCACCATCGTGTCGGGTAACGTCATGACACGTGGATCTTTGCATTTAATTTGTCTCTGTAACTAACCAGGTGTTATGACGATCCCGTCCGTTACATCCTCGTGTTTCCACTATAAGCGGGGGTGTGACACATATAATGGTTTAGGTTGTGTGTTGATGCAACATGAAAAGGTTATAGCCTATGTATCACGACAACTAAAAGTTCATGAAAAGAACTATACCACGCACGACCTTGAATTAGGTGCCATAGTGTTTGCCTTAAAGATTTGGCGACATTACTTGTATGGTACTAAGTGTATAATATATTCAGACCATAAGAGCTTACAACACATATTTAATCAAAAGATGTTAAACATGAGGCAAAGAAGGTGGTGGAACTTCTCAATAACTATGATTGTGAAATCAAATACCATCCAGGAAAGTCTAACGTAGTCGCAGATGCTCTCAGTCGAAAAGAAAGAGTTAAACTGATTAGGGTAAAAGCATTAAAGATAGATGTCAAGCTTGATTGGAAAGACCAAATCAAGAATGCTCAAACTGAAGCGCTGAAAGATGAGAATATTCAGTCTGAAAGAATGATGGTTAACCAGAAATTATTGACTCAAGGAATGGATGGAGTCCTACGATTTGGTCAGAGAATTTAGATCCTAAAATTTGGAGGTATTCAGGACAAAGTATTAGATGAAGCCCACAAGTCCAAATACACAATGCATCCTGGAGCAAACAAAATGTATAAAGATATTCGAAATCACTACTGGTGGCCTAATATGAAAAGATTCATAGCCCAGTACGTTGACAAATGCTTAACATGTCTACAAGTTAAGATTGAACATCAAAAACCAGCTGGTCAGTTATAACAGTTGGAGTTGCCAGTATGGAAATGGGATAGAGTGACCATGGATTTTGTCACAAAACTTCCAAGAACACGAAAAGGATATAATGTTGTATGGGTCGTGGTTGACAGGCTAAACAAGTCAGCACATTTTCTACCCATAAGTGAGAGCTATCCAATAGAAAAACTAGCCAAGATATATAATGATGAAATAGTAAGTAAGCACGGAGTGCCTTTATCCATTATCTCCGATAGAGATAGCCGATTCACTTCCAGATTCTAGACAAGTTTCCAAAAGGAACTTGGAACCAAAATCAGTTTAAGCACTGCATATCATCCTCAGACCGATGGTCAGAGTGAGCGAACAATTCAAACTTTAGAAGACATGTTGCATGCTTGCGTGATTGATTGTGGAGGTAGCTGGGATGATCATTTGCCTTTGATTGAATTTTCTTATAACAACAGCTACCATTCCAGCATTAAGGCTGCATAATTTGAAGCCTTATATGGTAGGAAATGCAGAACTCCCATCTGTTGGACAGAAGTAGGGGATGATCAATTGACCAAAACCGAAATTATTCTCGAGACAACTGAGAAAATCCAACAAATCAGACAACGACTAAAAGCTTCTCAGGATAGACAGAAGAGTTATGCAGATAACAGAAGGAGACCTTTAGAATTTCAAGAAGGAGACCATGTGATGTTGAAAGTCTCACCATAGAAAGGAGTAATGCGATTCGGTAAACGCGGGAAGTTAAGTCCCAGGTACATTGGACCGTTCAAAATCATCGTAAGAATTGGTCCAGTAGCATACAAGCTAGAATTACCTGAAACTTTGAAAGGTATTTACGATACTTTTCATATATCGAATCTAAGGAAGTGTTTGGCAGATCTGACTCAAGTGATGCTATTAGAGGACGTGCAAATAGACGAGAAATTAAATTTTATTGAAAAACCAATAAAGATTCTTGATTCTCAAGAATGAAAATTAAGAAAGAAAATAATTCCACTAGTATTGGTCCAGTGGCAAGGTCAGAAAGAGCCCGAGAAGACTTGGGAATTAGCAGAAGAAATGAAAGTCAAATATCCTCAACTGTTCGAGTAACCTTCGAATTTTGAGAACGAAATTCTTTTAAGGGGAAGAGAATGTAACAAGCCGAGCGTTTAGGTCATATGAACTTCGCATTTCATATATTGTCAAACGAGTAAGTAATGAGTAAATTGTCTATTTAAAGTTTAAAGTTTTAGATGAAATTTTTATATTATAAGAGACCGTTTGAATATAATAATAATATATTATATTCGAACATGCTCCGTTTTTGACGAAACTTAAGTCGACTTGTAGAGAAAAATAAGCTCGTCACAACGACATATTTGAAATTTCATAATACGCTATATATTAAAAGTTATAAGAGAAAAACGAGTTAAGCAGCTGAATTAATTAAAATAATATAATATATATAATATAATAATATAATAATATTACTCAATTGCAATTGCAATTGCATTGTAGCATCCCACATCGAAACTCCATCTGAACTTCATCTCACATCGTCTCTGAAACTTTTTCACCTGCCTTCTGTTTCCTTATAAATAGAAGCCTTAAGGTTGAATTTAAAATATAAATTTCTTTGGGAACGCTCTAATATAAAGAGAATACCTAGTTTTTATACCCCGTTGGGTGTTGCTAGTAGTCGTTTTGATACTCGAGTAAGAGCGCGACTAGGAGCGCGACTGGTAGCGCGAGTAGGGGAGACTTTACATCAAATTGCCGTAGATAGTTTTCAGGTACGCCATTGTTTAAGGTTATTTTTAATTATTATTATTATAGTCGTTATTATTATTATTATTATTATTATTATTATTATTATTATTACTATTATTATTATTATAGCCCGTTGGGTGTTGCTAGTAGTCGTTTTGATACTCGAGTAAGAGCGCGACTAGGAGCGCGACTAGGAGCGCGAGTAGGGAGACTTTACATCAAATTGCCGTAGATAGTTTTCAGGTACGCCATTGTTTAAGGTTATTTTTAATTATTATTATTATAGTCGTTATTATTATTATTATTATTATTATTATTATTATTATTATTATTATTATTATTATTATTATTATTATTATTATTATAGGTAGTTAGTATTAATATAGTTATTATTAATATTATTATTATCATCTTTATAGTTATTATTATTATTCTAGTTATTTTTATTGTTATAGTTAGTATTATTATTATTTGTTATTTTTAGTTTGTAGTAATTATTATTGTTATTATTATTTAGACCTTAAGGTTATCATTAGGGAAGGTATTGGGTAACCCCGAGGGTTGGCTCGAGTATGATAGAAACGTCTGAGTTATGCCAACTAGTAAGGGTTGTACCAAAGGGTTGGCATAGGATAAAAGAAAGTGCCCGAATAAAACCAATAAATAGAAAAAGATAACGATTATCCCTAAAATTATTACTAGCTAGAATATAGCTTAAATAATGTTATTTTACCTATAGGATAATGCCTGATAGCAGTGAACCTGAGCAGACGATATCACTGACTTGATTGATTGAGGTGAGTTCATCTGAACTGTTTTCTAAAACGGGATGTGATGTTCTAATAACTGGTAATCTTGTAGAATTGACTATCAATAGCATCTGTGATATGTGACAATGCTTGATAGAATGCTTGAGGGCTGCTTGTATGATTTTGCTTTAGCCAGTGGAGTTTGTATACATAGCCTGGTTATGTGAATTTATACTGTGCTTACTCTGTTCCTATCTGTTTGCCATGGCTGTATCTGCTTGATGCAATAGTCAATAATAACATGTTTTGAATTTTGAAGAATGCCATGTTTATGAACTCACAAGCTTTATGCTGAGTCCCAAATGTTTCCTATTTTTATGGATACACATCCTAGGTGCCAAGTGATTGCAGGGATTGAAGATTACGAGCTATTTTATGAGAAAATAAAGTTCTAGAATGTTGTTGAAGTTTTGGATATCTAGTATAGTTAAACTGATGTAATGGTATTATCTATTATAACAAATGTATTGTACGCGTTGATATATAATTAAAGTTAGACTTCCGCTATGTACTCTATAACTCCTATGTATTCTGTATATCCGATGCGTAACACTCCCCACGGTGAGCCCTGGGAGGCTGGTGTTACATTTATGATTAGTAAGAGTTTTCAGAAAAAAAAATTTCTACACCATGAACTTCTCAAGAAGGTTTTTTGAGTTTTTCTTTTTCCGAAATCACAATGTTTTTATTAGATGGCAGAAAGGGTTTTTATTTTTATTTTTTCTTAATTTCTTCAAACAAAAGGTTGGGTAGAATTGACAGTAAGATTAAAATAGATGGGAAATTAAACATGTGTGTAAGTCAAAAGAGAAATTAAACAATAAAGAAGAGTTATTTGATTTTTTATTTGACTTTAATTAAATATAATTTCTTCAGACTTAGTACCTTATATATGTTCAATCGATCTGCTTAACTTTTTAATAAATATGTAATATTAAAAACCTTGAATTCTATACTCTAAAGTTTGATGCGAGATCTGATAATATATAAAAAAAACTATATTTTCATAGGTTGAAGTGTATCTGTAAATGGAATTTTATTTCAAAATGGTATATTTTTTTAGGAAAAAAATAGAAAATGGTTATTTGACAAGAATAATATGGTTAATGGTAGTACCGTCCTTCCTAAGAGCAATATCTTTAGAATTTTAAACTCCCAATAATTGGGTTATCAGTCAATGTCAGAAACAGCACTTGTCAGGAGTGGTTTCAGTAACTCAGTTATCATCTCCGTCTGATCTGTTTATCACCATTACCATCTCCGTCTGCTCTGTTTATCATCGTTTCTTGCTTTAATAAAACAAGAAACATCTACTGCTAGGAGCAGTTTCTCACCCATTAAAACTAATTAAAAACCGTTTCTGGTAGAAGCTTTTTCTCCCTCAACCAAATAAAACAAGAAGCTGCTCCTGAGAGGAGTAGTTTCTCACCTATTAAAGCTGATCTTTCCTGCTTCTCCTCAAACAAATAAAAATAAGAAACTGCTCTTGTGAGAAACATTTTCTCACTAAAATCTAATGATAAAAGCTGGTGCGTGAAAAAGGTTCATGTAGATGCATAATAATATGTGTATATGTTAGGTGAACTTTAAAATATTACGTAAATTCTTTTAACAAAGATATGAATGTTAAATGGTGTCAAGTGATTAATGTTAGTTATACTTATAGAGATATTTTTTAAAGGGTTATTGGATTTTAATAATCTCAACTTTTATTTATTGACCGTGATTAATCCCAACTCAGAAAATATTTACATGCACTCTTAACTTTGAACTTACTTTTCTCCAATGATCACTCACTAATTGAGAGTTAACTCTCTTAGTTTTTTTGATGAAATAAGGTCAACTTTGAGACATTGTTCAACTCCATCACCGCCAGTCTCAGTTAGTTTCAATTTCTATTGTCTCACTTCCATCATTATCTGAAATCTACATCCAACGAGTTTGGCGGTTCAAATCAGGAGGTGGAGATTGAAGAGTTTTTAGGTGCGGAAGTTTTAAATTAACGATGATAGATTTTAACTTTTGGTTTAGTGTTTTGTCCACAAAACTAGTCCACTTCATCAAAAAACTAACGGGGTTAACTCTCAGTTAGTAAGGGATCGTTAGAGAAAATACACTCAAAGTTGGGAGTATCTGTAAACATTTACTGAGTTGGAATTAATCCCGGCCTATAACTGAAACTTGGGATTATTAAAATCTAATAACCCAGTTTTTTTTAAATTTACTTAGTATTTTAAAGTTCACCTAATATATACGTTATTATTATGCATCTATATGAACTTTTTTCACGCACCAGCTTTTATTATTAGGTTTTAGTGAGAAACTGCTTATCGCAAGAACAGTTTCTTGCTTTTATTTATTAAGAAGAAGCAGGAGAGATCAGCTCTAATAGGTGAGAAACTTGAGTGAGAAGCAGCTCCTACCATGAGTGGTTTCTTTATTAGCTTTAATGGGTGAGAAACTGCTCCTTGTTGGAGCAGTTTCTAAAGCAAGAAACGGTGATAAACATAGCAGACAAAGATGGTAACGATGGTAAACAAACCAGACGGATATAACCAATTACTAAAAATTTGAGATTGTAAAGAAACTACCATTAGGAAGGCGATGATATTACCATTAACCATATTATTTTGATCAAATAACCATTTCTCTACTTTTTTTCTCCAAAATATACCATTTTGAAAAAAAAAATCTTTGTAAAAGTGCATGAAGCATTACATCAGCGCACAAAGCCATGTAATATGCAAACGAGCTTACACAAACCGTAAAATACATAATCAAACTTAATATGTAGGTTGTGACTTTATATGTGTTTACATTTTTGGACTTGTATTACATGGCTATGTGTACGCTCTCATTTCATTCCCTTCAATTCATCTCTCTCGTTATAAAATCATAAAACACCCTTGTGCCTTGAATACTTGTACTAAACTTTAATTACTCATATAATATTAAATTTTCAATTCTTTTAAATGGAGACGTAGGAAGAACATGTTATCAACGATAAATGACAGAAATCAAGAAGGATTATTTATTGATGACGCAAGAATAACGACTCTATCAAAAGCACAAATATTATCAGAACTTTTTTTCCGAAAATGGTTAATTTTGATCTAATTATATTGTTTTTTAAGGATCAAGTGTTGGTAGTGTTTGAAATCCTTCAGATTATTAAAAGATTTCGAACCTTTCGTTATACCAAACAAATGTAATACAAATTTCACTAACAATACGTCATATTAATCGGTTTTTAACACGTAACATATAACAAAACATGCTCTTAACACTACAAGAAAAAAGCCTTTTTGCGACGATATTTATCGTCGCAAAAAACTTAACTGTCGTCGCAATAAATCATTTGCGACGAAAATTTGGTCGCAAATAAGTCGCCGTAAAAGAGTGGTCGCAAAATGTTATTTGCGACGAAATTTGCGACGAGTTATTTTGTGTGCTCCACTTATTAAAAAAAGTGGAAATTCTGAGAGAAATCTTTTGCAACGATCTTTTTTGCGACGAAATCAGGTTTTTTGCGGCGATATATCGCCGCAAATATGATGGGTACGATATCATATATCATATAGCCTATATCATATGTTTGATTATATGTTGACTCCCTAGCTTTATTGCTTCTGTTATCGAGCTGGGGGTCTCTATGGAAGCGGTCTCTCTACCTATCGGGATAGAGGAAAGACTTGCCACCACCTACCCTCCCCAGACCCTACTCTTGAGTGGGATATACTGGGTTTGTTTGTTTGTTTGTTTGTTATATCGCCGCAAATATTTTGACCAAAAACTTTTTTGCGGCGAATTTTTTCAACATAATTTGTTCTTTTTTGCGACGATATATCGCCGCAAAGATTTTGACCAAAATCTTTTTTGCGGCGAAACATTTAATATATGTCACACCCTCAAATTCCGGGTCTGAAATCTATCACGGAGGGGTGAGCAAACAGGATCGAACACAGTAGTTACACATGAGATGCAGTTATCTATATGATAAGTTTTAGATAACCAGTTCATTAATAATCAGAGCATTAAATATTATACGCAGCGGAAATAAATACATATATTGTTTCTTAACAATACGTCTAATCATGTCTTATCAATAACCGATATGTATCTGGAGCTCTTATATGATCCTACGTGCATGTCCATAAGCTCCTAATAGATACCTGAGAATACATGTAAATCAAGTGTCAACACAGGGTTGGTGAGTTCATAGGTAAGTAAAACATATTTGATAAATCATCCATTATCATTCAAAGAAGGGTTTACTGTAAAAGTGTGAGTTTAATTTACTCACCGGTATATGAATAGCCTGTCGGAACCCTTTTTAATAAGGTGAACCCGCTACCCCACATACCCACTAAGTACAAGCCCAACAAATCCTTCACATTGAATTTGTCCATGTCACTTAGTTTAATTTTTCCCTTTTCCTTTTTTTATGTGTGTATTATGCCAGTTTTAATAATTCAAATCAGAGGGCGCGAATCCTCTCTTTACATTTATCCTCATATGGGTGGTAAGTGGAACTATAATGGCAAAACTTATATAGCGCAACAATCTGCCTTCCCACAGAATCGTCATCCCGAATGACAGCGAGATCTTTGTGCATCTGATAAGGACCACATGTCCAAACCTTTGTGGGGGTTAGTCACTCCCCGATAGTACTATCCAAAAGATTCCTGCCTTGTTTATAGCCCAGTTTACACAGAAGGATTTCATAATAACCATATGTAATCATAAATGTGATCCAATTATTATTTAACATAATACACAAAATAATTTGTAATTTTAATTACAACATGTATTCCAGCCCCAAAATATTTAAATGATTAAAAAGGGGAATAGTTATGAACTCACCTCAGTCCTTTGTGTTGTTGACAAGCTAGTAAATTCCTGCTAAGGAATTATAATTCACATAAATAAACAGATACAAATCCAAAACCTAAATAAGTTAGATCTTGAACCTGGTGTTCAATTGATCTAGGGTTTGGTTTTCTGGGATTTGTTATAATCATTAAGTCATTTAATTATTTTTGTTAATAATCAATGATTTATATAAAATTTAATTAGTTTAATAATGATTTTGACATATCATTATATTCTAATTAAATTACAGACGTTATATAAACATATAAGTTTATATTTAATTTTTGTAAGATTTTATAAATATTTAAATTTATAAAATTTACTTTGTATTTATATTATCAAAATAAGTCCACAAAATATTATAACATCCATTAATAATTTGATGATCTAATTTATTATTTGGAAATCCATTTTTATATGGACAATAATTTATAACACATGTAATATTTATTTTCATAAATAATTTAGGCTTTTAAATAATTATTTTTCTATAATTATTATGATTTATCATTAAATAAAAATGATATGGTGTCCAATTAATGGATTAATACTTTAAATCATAATTTAAAGTCTATTTTTATAAAAATGGTTATTTATAATATTTTTAAATATTATTTTATAAATTTTATTTAAGGTATTTTTAATTAAATAATTTACAGAAAATTATTTAATGGTATTAAAAATAAAAGAAGCTTTTAAAAATTATTTTTATAATTTTTGGTGATTTTTGTATATTTTTAAAATGCTTAAAAAGGCATTTAAAAAAATAATATTGGGGGCAGGGTTCGAACCCCTGACCTCCGGTTCGCAACACACTACCAAACCAGTAAACCAAGGCTTATAGCCGCACAAGGAATCGGTTTTTAATTCTTTTAAACCCATATTCCAGAACCCAATTTCCACCATGAACCCTAGTTCATCAATCGATCAAATTGATCCTCAATTCGATACTGTAATTGATTTAAACCATAGGGCTTTCATTCCCTATAAGAAATCGAGCATATAGGTAGTTTTAATTACCTGTTTTGGTGTTCACATCGTTAAGAACGATTGAAGAACAGGTCGCGGCCAATGAGGAATTCAAACACGATCAAACGCTGATGAAAATGAAATTAACTTCACAGGTAGCTTCTAATGAGGTTAATGATCGAAATCTATTTATCAATTTCGTGTTTCGAAGCTCGAACAGGGGTGTTCGATTAGTTGCAGGTCCGCGAAGAAGAAAGGATTCAAATTCGATGATTGTGAGTGTTTTGATTGCATTTGAAAGTGTAGACCGATTGGGAATACTTATACAATTGTTTAGGTATAGTTTAATTCGATTATTGTTGAGGTTTCAGTGCGATTTGAATCTGTAAAGTGGCCGAAAGGTTCACGTGGGTTTGTTAGATCAATCGCACTCCGATTTTTCAATTAAATCGATGGACCAGTTCGAATCTTGCACATGAGTGTGTCGGGAACAATTATTTGAGTCAAAATCGAGTAAATTCGATGTTTAGGAGTCGCCGGAATGTCGCCGGTGACCGGCCGGAGGAAGAAACCGACGGGGAACAGGGGTTGGGGGTTTGGGTTTTTAGAATTTACAAGAATGGTCCCTGTGGTTTAATGTGTTTATTATTTTATGTATAAGAGTTTTAAAACAAGTTTCAACAATTACAAACCACCCCCTTGGACTTAAATTAAGTTTAATAAATTTTATAATAATAATAATATTTTCATTATTATTATTATCATTATTATTTTTAATAATAATATTATTATTGTTATTATTATCATTATTTTTGATAATAATATCATTATTATTATAATTATTATTTTTATCATTAATTGTAATAATAATATCATTATTATTATTATTATTATTATCATTTGTAATAATATCATTTTTATTATTACTATTATTATTATCATTATTTTTTTATTATTATTAACATTATTATTAAATAATAATAAAAATACAAAACTAATTTGTAAAATCACATAAATTTTGTATTAAATCGCGAAAAATTTTTGGGTTGTCACATCATCCCCCTGTTAGAGGAATTTTCGTCCCGAAAATTAAGATGTACTCGTAATGTTTTTGAACAAGTTAGAATACTTGCACATTATTCGTCCTCCCATGAACTTAGGACCTCACCGGGAGTTCCACCGAACTCTGACAACCGGAATCTTGCTATGCTTAAGTTGTTTAACTTCTTTATCCATGATTTCAACTGGTGCCTCAACAAGTCTGAGTTTTCTCACATACTTGCAGTTCCTTTAAAGACACAACCAGTGATTCATCGGATAAACACTTCCTTAGATTTGATACGTGAAAACATTGTGCACACCACCAAGTTCAGCAGGTAGATTTAATTCATGGGCTACTGGGCCAATCCTTCTGACAATTTCAAAAGGTCCCCCGTAGCGAGGGTTCAATTTCCCTCGTTTCCCAAAGCGTATAACTCCCTTCCAGGGAGATACCTTTAGCGAAACTTTATCTCCTTCCTGAATTTCAGGTGGCTTGCGGTGTTTATCAGCGTAGCTTTTCTTATCTGGACAATTTTCTCATGAGTTTCAAAGATCAATTCTAACTTGTCTTGGGATCCTAAGCAACCTAGGGCACACTTATGGTAATGGTCGGAACTCCAACCTTCTTAATGTCCCCGTTTAACACGTTAGCTTAATCGTATCAACCAGCATAGCTAGGTTCACAATATTGGCATTAAAGCAAATTATCTAAACCATCAGAGAGGCTTATTCTACTACTCACTAGATTTTTCCCAGTGTCCTTCTTAATTCTATTTGGTCTAATGTCATAAGGTATGACATCAGTTTTATCAATTCATGGAGTTTGTCAATATAAAGAGCACGACTTAACCCTACCATTGCATGATTTTAGAATTACAATTCTAGCTTTTGCATTTCATTCCTTAAATAATAGTAACCCTATTTATAAGCATCAGCGGTATACTAAAAATGTGCTTAAACCGGTTACACGGCATCCTAATTTTCCTTAGCATTATCCCAAAGAATATGTATAATGAGTTTCATCACTCATCTATATTTCCTGTAGTCCACTTTCATTCTAAGCATTCAATCAGTTCCTCAGTTACTGAAATGCTAAGTGGAGGAATGTCTCTTAAAATTAATATCATGATTGGAAATTTTATGAAGGCTCTAAGTAGGACAGGGCTTAAGTAATAGCAAATAATCTACAAGCACATTAGTACAATATGTCTAATGATAGCTGCCTATCCTTCATACCTTCAGGATTTCGGGTATAACCATGTCAGGGCAAGTACTAGGGAAACAAGTCTCACTTTAGGTTAGGACAAGTATAACCTAGATTACCAAATGGAACACGTCAAGGTAATTTGATTCATATGTCTTAAAGGCTTGTATATTGACCACAGTAACTTCACGTGCTACAATAGCAGCAATCTTACGACTAGAGTTTCTAGACCGTGAACGGATTTGACAAGAAGCCATTCTGAGAGATCATTAAGAATTTTCATGGGAATTTGTTCTATGAGAACCGAGGCTTTCCTGCTCAACGTGTAGGAATGATGACTTATACGGACTGCAATGTTACCACCCGACCAGATTCACCGGGCTTAGCATGCACGACAAATTACAATTACGTGTGCACCCGTAATGGTAAGTTGTTTTGCATGATCACCCCGATTCCTCCTATTGGGTTAACATATCTTGTCGAGTATAGTGGTCATTAATGATAGAAGTACTTAATATGTATGTATTATTTCGGGAAAATGAAATCAAGGACAAGAATTATTAACACGACAATGAGATGTTCCGAGTGTATTCGTTTGATTTGTGAATCAAAGCGAGTACGTTGACTAATCAAAGTATTGAGTCAATCACAACTTTGTTGAAGACATGCGTACCTATAAGCAGATACTCATCCCAAGGGTTCCCAGGTAAGGTAAACAGGTCCATCGGTTGATTTGGATATATGCGAATACCTTGCCTAGACAGAACACCCCGAGATACAGGCATCTTACTCTTCCAGCATTGCATGTGTTCAAGTTGTATGACACAGACTTTGACGAGACTTTGAAACCATTAATAACAATCGAGTTTTGAAATCACTAGAATTAGGCACACAATGCCTTAGAATATGATTTAAGATTCGTGTGTGTATTGATAGGAATCAAGGTATAAGAGGAATCACATAAGGCATATAACTTCTTAATCTTAGTCAATCTCTAACTAAGGCAATTTACTTTGTGCAACTATTGTGTGTGGCTATAGGCTAGATGCAATTCCTAACTCACTATAACCAATGGCTCTGATACCAATCTGTCACACCCTCAAATTCCGGGTCTGGAATCTATCACGGAGGGGTGAGCAAACAGGATCGAACACAGTAGTTACACATGAGATGCAGTTATCTATATGATAAGTTTTAGATAACCAGTTCATTAATAATCAGAGCATTAAATATTATACGCAGCGGAAATAAATACATATATTGTTTCTTAACAATACGTCTAATCATGTCTTATCAATAACCGATATGTATCTGGAGCTCTTATATGATCCTACGTGCATGTCCATAAGCTCCTAATAGATACCTGAGAATACATGTAAATCAAGTGTCAACACAGGGTTGGTGAGTTCATAGGTAAGTAAAACATATTTGATAAATCATCCATTATCATTCAAAGAAGGGTTTACTGTAAAAGTGTGAGTTTAATTTACTCACCGGTATATGAATAGCCTGTCGGAACCCTTTTTAATAAGGTGAACCTGCTACCCCACATACCCACTAAGTACAAGCCCAACAAATCCTTCACATTGAATTTGTCCATGTCACTTAGTTTAATTTTTCCCTTTTCCTTTTTTTATGTGTGTATTATGCCAGTTTTAATAATTCAAATCAGAGGGCGCGAATCCTCTCTTTACATTTATCCTCATATGGGTGGTAAGTGGAACTATAATGGCAAAACTTATATAGCGCAACAATCTGCCTTCCCACAGAATCGTCATCCCGAATGACAGCGAGATCTTTGTGCATCTGATAAGGACCACATGTCCAAACCTTTGTGGGGGTTAGTCACTCCCCGATAGTACTATCCAAAAGATCCCTGCCTTGTTTATAGCCCAGTTTACACAGAAGGATTTCATAATAACCATATGTAATCATAAATGTGATCCAATTATTATTTAACATAATACACAAAATAATTTGTAATTTTAATTACAACATGTATTCCAGCCCCAAAATATTTAAATGATTAAAAAGGGGAATAGTTATGAACTCACCTCAGTCCTTTGTGTTGTTGACAAGCTAGTAAATTCCTGCTAAGGAATTATAATTCACATAAATAAACAGATACAAATCCAAAACCTAAATAAGTTAGATCTTGAACCTGGTGTTCAATTGATCTAGGGTTTGGTTTTCTGGGATTTGTTATAATCATTAAGTCATTTAATTATTTTGTTAATAATCAATGATTTATATAAAATTTAATTAGTTTAATAATGATTTTGACATATCATTATATTCTAATTAAATTACAGACGTTATATAAACATATAAGTTTATATTTAATTTTTGTAAGATTTTATAAATATTTAAATTTATAAAATTTACTTTGTATTTATATTATCAAAATAAGTCCACAAAATATTATAACATCCATTAATAATTTGATGATCTAATTTATTATTTGGAAATCCATTTTTATATGGACAATAATTTATAACACATGTAATATTTATTTTCATAAATAATTTAGGCTTTTAAATAATTATTTTTCTATAATTATTATGATTTATCATTAAATAAAAATGATATGGTGTCCAATTAATGGATTAATACTTTAAATCATAATTTAAAGTCTATTTTTATAAAAATGGTTATTTATAATATTTTTAAATATTATTTTATAAATTTTATTTAAGGTATTTTTAATTAAATAATTTACAGAAAATTATTTAATGGTATTAAAAATAAAAGAAGCTTTTAAAAATTATTTTTATAATTTTTGGTGATTTTTGTATATTTTTAAAATGCTTAAAAAGGCATTTAAAAAAATAATGTTGGGGGCAGGGTTCGAACCCTGACCTCCGGTTCGCAACACACTACCAAACCAGTAAACCAAGGCTTATAGCCGCACAAGGAATCGGTTTTTAATTCTTTTAAACCCATATTCCAGAACCCAATTTCCACCATGAACCCTAGTTCATCAATCGATCAAATTGATCCTCAATTCGATACTGTAATTGATTTAAACCATAGGGCTTTCATTCCCTATAAGAAATCGAGCATATAGGTAGTTTTAATTACCTGTTTTGGTGTTCACATCGTTAAGAACGATTGAAGAACAGGTCGCGGCCAATGAGGAATTCAAACACGATCAAACGCTGATGAAAATGAAATTAACTTCACAGGTAGCTTCTAATGAGGTTAATGATCGAAATCTATTTATCAATTTCGTGTTTCGAAGCTCGAACAGGGGTGTTCGATTAGTTGCAGGTCCGCGAAGAAGAAAGGATTCAAATTCGATGATTGTGAGTGTTTTGATTGCATTTGAAAGTGTAGACCGATTGGGAATACTTATACAATTGTTTAGGTATAGTTTAATTCGATTATTGTTGAGGTTTCAGTGCGATTTGAATCTGTAAAGTGGCCGAAAGGTTCACGTGGGTTTGTTAGATCAATCGCACTCCGATTTTTCAATTAAATCGATGGACCAGTTCGAATCTTGCACATGAGTGTGTCGGGAACAATTATTTGAGTCAAAATCGAGTAAATTCGATGTTTAGGAGTCGCCGGAATGTCGCCGGTGACCGGCCGGAGGAAGAAACCGACGGGGAACAGGGGTCGGGGGTTTGGGTTTTTAGAATTTACAAGAATGGTCCCTGTGGTTTAATGTGTTTATTATTTTATGTATAAGAGTTTTAAAACAAGTTTCAACAATTACAAACCACCCCCTTGGACTTAAATTAAGTTTAATAAATTTTATAATAATAATAATATTTTCATTATTATTATTATTATCATTATTATTTTTAATAATAATATTATTATTGTTATTATTATCATTATTTTTGATAATAATATCATTATTATTATAATTATTATTTTTATCATTAATTGTAATAATAATATCATTATTATTATTATTATTATTATCATTTGTAATAATATCATTTTTATTATTACTATTATTATTATCATTATTTTTTTATTATTATTAACATTATTATTAAATAATAATAAAAATACAAAACTAATTTGTAAAATCACATAAATTTTGTATTAAATCGCGAAAAATTTTTGGGTTGTCACAATATAATTTTCTCTTTTTTGCGACGATTTATCGCCGCAAAAAAGAACTCCTTTTTTTAATAGTTTTACTGCATTTGCAGCAATCCACCCAGATTTTCTGGGTACCAAACCCAACCTGCTGTTTCAAATCAGTACACACTATCAAAACCATCAAACTAATCGCAAAACATAGCATATAAACCAAAAATTGTCCAAATGTAATAAGTTAAAAGTTATACAAACAAATGTTTTAAAATATTCATAACAAGCGTCAAACTCAACATCCTATGACGACCCACCATCATCATCTTCTTCATCTTCATCATTTTGTTAAGAATGGCCACTTCTCTTCAAGGCGCTCTGGACTTGGCTTTGGATTTGACTTTGCATTTGTGCCATCATATTAGCCATCATCTGGGACCGCCATTGTTCTTGCTCACTGGCCAGTCTCGCTGCTATCATCTCCTCAACCTCAAATTGTGAGAACATCCGCTGATCTGTTCTATGAGGTGGAGGTGGGGGTTGTGAAGGCACGCTCGGTATTGGACCGATGCCACGTTCCCACCCGGGCCGCTCCCCCAACACCTGGCGCATGATCTGTTTCTCTGACATTTCTGGATGTTGTTGTTGAAGCGCGACCATTGCTCCTTTATAGTTTACAAAAAAAAATAAACAATGTTATATATATGGTGATGTTATATATTACTTTATTTTTACAAAATTGTAAGACATGTACATTACTTACATAGTATGCAGCGGGTTCAGGTTGATAGAAATTACCGCTTGAATCGGTATAGAAGCGACGATATGCTAATATGGCACTCCCAGATTCATCAGAACCTTCTTCCTGCTGTAAACACATTATATAGTTATATACTAATATAAAAGAAACTTACAAACACATAAAACAAGTTATAAACACATTAGATTAAAACAACTTACAAACATATAACGACATTGGGGTAAAGATGTCCGGCCGCCATGTCCCTTGACCGTCTGCTTCCCTTTGTTGGACTTGTTGGTTGCAGACCGAGCCTTGACTTCAGGAGAAGTGTGGTAATCCACATAGCCTTTCCATTCAGATTCTTGCATATCAGGTGGCACAACATCAGAAATATCAACCCTGTCCTCCCCGCCTATTTTGCTAAAATGCTTTTGCTTGAACCAGTATTTGTGATCTTTATACCGGTTTGCAGCATATTTCTCAATGCCTGCCCTCAGGCCTTCGTGGGGAGTCATATCAAAATACATCTGCAAATTATGAAAACAGATCCTAACCATTTTTAACACAAGAATTTTTTTTAAAAAAAATTAGTTATTACCTTTACAATGTAGTAGACAAGCGGTGGTGGTGACGACAAATGGCGGGGGTGCTGACACGGCGGTGGAGAAGGTGGCGGTGGGGGTGACGGCGCGCGGTGGTGGTGCGGTGGCGGTGGGGTGGCGGTTGGGTGTACGTGGAATCACGTTTATGCGCTCGCGCGGTGGCTGATGGCCGTGGTGGTGACGGTGCGCGGTGGCGGTGCGGTGCCGGTGGACGGTGCGAGGTGGTGGTGCGGTGCCGGTGGACGGTACGCGGTGGCGGTGGTGGGGGCGGTGCGACACAAAGAAGATTTCGTTTGGTGTCAAAATGGGGAACAGATCTGGAATCCCCGTTTTCATAAACCGAACAACTTTTTTGCGGCGATATATCGTCGCAAAATGTTTTTTGCGGAGATAAAGTTTTTTATTATATTTATTTTTTATATTTATTTATAATTATTTTTTGCGACGAAAACCTTTGCGACGAAAATATCGCCGCAAAACTAAGGCGGGAAATTTTCCCCCCAACTAAAAAATTCAAGAAAATTGTAAAAAACTTGAATATATTTTTTGCGACGAAACTGAATTGACGCAAAAAATAATATA